>VWPW01025332.1:35386-60306 GCA_013389825.1 Crypturellus undulatus
GTGTTATTTATTTAGTTAATGTTTTGCAGGTGGTCATGACTTCAGTTTTTCAAAAAAGTGTATCAAAGAAAGTAGAAGATCCTTCTTTTCCAAGTGTCCCACTGGGGAAACATGATGGGAATGTTCTAGCTCAGACTGTAATTGAGTTAGTCACTGGTATTCTGTGCTGTTTGTCACATTATGTTTTATTTAAACAAGTCACTAAGATGCCTGTTCAGAGGTATTTATGATCTGAATTAAATCCTAGAATAATGAGGAATTTCTGGAGATCTTGTTCGCTCCCCACTTCCTAGAGCACAACCAACCTTTTAGAGCAGGATTGGCTAGAACAGGACTCTTGCTGCTTTTAGGCATTTTATAATACATAATATTTGTCCCTAAGAAACTGAGGAAATCCAATCCAAAGTAGCTTTATTTGCCATCTCCAAGTACAGGCAGAGCAAATATTTTCAATTTTTATCTTTTTAAAAACAAAACAGAAGATTGTGTTTTGTTGATCAGTGTTTCAGTAGATTAAATACATAACACTTTTCCAGTGTCGTATTCCCTTTTTCACTCAAGTTGATACTTCCAGTATTGTAAGATAGCCATGATTTTCCATGAGAAACCCTTTGTTCTGACTGCTTATGTTCAGATGATCACCCCAGGTACTGTTGTCTTCTGTCCTCTCTTTCTACCAGTTCAGATTAGATGATTCAGTAGTAGTAATCACCACTAACACAGCTGTGTTATTCCCTGCCACATTTCTGCCTTATTTTCCTCACCGTATCTAAATTGTAACTGATCTGAAGAAGAGTCAGTCTCTTTAGTTAGAAACAGCAGGATCACAGTGTTAATTTAGAGGATGTTTTACCAAACATGAGTCAGAGCTGCAGAGTTTTCTTAAGAAGTCTGCCGGGGGCATTGCTGTCTTGAGCAATGGGACGTGCGTGAGCTGCGTAGTTCCAGGAGCCGGAGCCTTTCCTTATCTGGTGTCTTACTTCCTTGATAGGGCAATCTAGTCCTTACTACGTGACTAGCCAAATTGGCCACCCATCCTCGTGAAGGATGGAAACGTGCTCAGATCTCCTCCTGTTAACAACACTCACACCAAGCAGAAGGTTTAAGCCTTGCTCAGATGAAGCCTGGGCCTCCTCTCCCACAACTGCCCGCAACTGGGGCACTAAACCACACCACCAGCACTGCAACACCGAAGCCACCCGAGCAGGTGGTTCTGTATCATTCAAAAGACATGCATGTTAGATGTATTTCCAAGTATTTTCGTCTCTCTGCTACATAACCTCCCCTGATTCTATTTATTTACTTATTTATTTTCCTGTTATGGCTCTATCTTTGTAACCTGTGAATCCTGTCTGAGGTCAGGATATTGGCTGTGGTGAAGAGTGCCTGTAGCTTAATTCCCTTCCCCATTAGAAAGGTGCTCAGAAGGTCTGATATTCTTGACCTGAGTTCTGACAATTTGTAGAATGAATTTGATAAAAATTGTGCTAGTTATACTCAATTATGTTTAAAATTACAGCATATATTTTGTTTCTGAAAATTCCTGTTCAAAATATTTCATTCAAATTAATTTTTAAGATAGACTTAATAAAGCTAAAATATACCTGAGTTTGTTCTAAATTGAAACCAGATAAGGAACTTCTTGTGAAAGAGTTTCTGAGCTCTCTCTGACTTCTGCTAAATGGTCTCAGGTAATCCATAAGACTAAGAATTCACCAAGCAGCAAAATAAATTAGAAGAGGAATTTCCTGAAATAGATGCAACTAAACCTTGTTCTTTAGATCTTCACATAAAAATACACCATCATCGATCATTGTAAGTAGGAATAAATAATTGCTTAGCAAAGCATACAGTGATGATAACAACTTTATACCTATCACAGTTCCTTAGAGCTGCAAATTAATGTAAATAAGTTTCAGCAGTGAGGTTTAAGCTGAAGCAATGGGTATCAACCATGCTCTGCTTTCTAGAGAGTTTCTGTCCACATAAGCTTTATAAATCAAGGATAGAAAATGCACTTGCAAATTACAGCAGGCAATAGTAGGGGCTGCTGATCCTTCCTAAGGAAAGATGCAACTCTCCTTGGAACAGAAAATGAGTAATTCACATTACCACAGAATGCCAGTGAGCACATCTAAATGCCTTTGTTAAACTACATCCAAAATAAATCAGAATGCTTTCTTTAATTTAAGTATGTCCAAAGACAGGGCAAAATCATACTTGTTATATTGGAGACACTTGTTTTTGATCCTATTAAACATTCAAGAAACTCAGAATGTCAAGAAGAAATCATCAGAAGGAAATATTGCGTGGATTACAGCTTTCTGCTTGACTTTTATCTCCTTAAAAAGCAAAAATATAATTCTCATTGCCGTATTATTATTGGCATATCTTATTTCCAGGAACTATTGAATATTTGCCTAAGGAAAAAAAAGTTTCATTATTAAAGCAAACCTTCTTGCCTTCTTACATTTGCTGATTTCTTTTGCCTATAACCCTTCAAAACAGTTAATACATATCCTGAAAGTTAATCATAAATCAAGTACACCTAAATTATATTTTTTCCTCTTTTCATCTTCAGCAGTGATCTTACTTGTATTTAGTTAATGCTAGTTCCATAAGGTGCATGACCATCTCAAATCTGAAAAGTATCTGACAGTATCTGTGTATTGTAATAACTAAAAGTCCACCCAGCCCAGAATCGTGTCCCTTTCACTAACTGCTTAGGGGAGAAGTGTGCAAGCAGGACAGGAATATAACAGTATTTCTTTTAATAGACCCTTCTAGTTTCAAGTGAATGTATTCTGCAAATACAAATTACATGTTTACCTGTATGTATGTCTTGTCTCTGTCATAGGTAGTCTCTGTGGCCTGTTTATATCCACAAACTCATAGGCAGTAGATCCACCATTTAAATATTCCTGTATCAAAAGAAAATGTCTATTTTAAGCCTTCTTCCTGGCAATTTAATTTGATCCTTTGCTAGATTTTTTTGTAGTAGAAGAAATGTTGAAAGACATTCCCTATTACCATATGGCATTTGTGGATTCCTAGCCCTTTCTCACACCTCTGTTACCAGCTGTTCCCTTTTCCAAGTTTCTTAGCCTATGATTATTCATTTTGTGGACCATACCTGCTCAATTGTGTTGAATGCACCAAACTCTTTCTAGATCCATATTATCATTTCAGGACAGAGGAGCAAGAGCCTTAATTTGCCTAATGGTTACAGTACTGATAAATCACATCATTCCTCATTTCTGAGTCTCACAGACTGTTTATATTAAATCAAAATCTCTAAAAAATGTGTGAAATGAGGCAGTACAAAAAAAAGGACTTCCAAAAATACAAATGTGTTATGTTTAGTTTGTTTATAGTATGAGTTTAGATATTATTATTACTGTATAATTTTATCTATAGTATTGTTGCTGTCATTTGTGTTTCCCGCAGAAAACACAAAAGCAGCTCTGCATAGACACCCGAAGGTCTAGTTAGGCACCAAAACCAACAAAGAGGTAATTATTAAAATTCCAGCCCAGGTGGGATATGCTGAAGTCGGTCAGCATTGGGTAACTGTGCTCTTACTTATGCCAATGTAAAATCCCTTTTTTGTGAGATGAGTAGAGTGGGATCAATATTAAATATTTTGAGAATCTCTCTCTTTTTGCATGTTTTTTTTGCATGTTTTGTACAACCAGCATTTCTTGGTAATTTCTCAGTATGTGACAAACACATCTTGGTTTCACAGTTTCTAGGTGTTTGCATCAGGTGGGCATGCACCAAGGTGCGCTGTGCTCAGCTTAGGCAGTATTGCATTTGTCCTGAGACAGCCCAAAGGTTTATCTAGTCTTTCAGTGTTACACTGAAATAAAATTCTCTTGAGACCTGAAATCTAAAATCAGATTTTATTGGTGCCCTCTACTGTTTCTATTGAGGCAAGTATTTAAACACATTTTCTACCTACCTTCTCTACTCCAGTCACAATATCATGTCCTCTGTGGACTCGCTCTGTTTGAAGATGAAGGCTCCTACTCTTCTCAGTCTCCCTTACACACAAGCTGTATCTCCCACCATCCTTGGCACCCTTTTCTTTACATCTTTTCTGCTTCCATTGCACTCCCTTTAGCAGTGACAAAGCTGTGTGTTGTGCTCAGGATTCATGCACAACATGAATTTTTAAAGAGACATAATCAACTGTGTTTTCTTCATTCCTTTCCTAATAATTCAGAGCCTTCTGACCACTTCTTGTATGTATAGTTAGGGATTTTTTTTTCTGTATCTTTTGGTTTTCCTTTTGTGAAACAAACATAGATTTCTGCATCTCTCTATTTTTTTTTTTTTTTGCAACCAGCTCTACTTTTGACCCTTGTGAACAGTAATTCTGACAACTTTGTTATTTAACTTTTCTAATTCATTGACAAATAAACTGAATATCTGAGGATCCAGTACAGACTTTGGGGGGACTTCTAAGTGTTACTTAAGTAACTTAAGCAACTTTAAGTGTATCTATCCTTCCTCTTTTATCTTTTAACCAATTATTTGTCCAGAAGTTAAGGAGCTGCTGTTCTACAGACAGAAGCAATATACATGTCCCCAAAATCTTAGAACTTTTCCCATAGCTATAATTAAATGTTTGATGTGCAGAACTTAAAAAAGAAAATACGAACGATTCTATTGAGTAATAAAAGGAGGAATGAGGAATGAATGGTGAAGACTGGCAAGCAATACAGACAGTACCAGTATGATAAAACAGTGGGACCAGGCTAAAACATGATCCTGCAGTTTGTTCTTAGGCAAGTGTCCCACAGGTTTAGGTGGACCTGTGTACATTGTGACCCCATAAAACTCAGGAAGACCAAAACCACAACTGAGTCAGAAAGCCAAAAGGGAAAATAACGTGACAGAGCATTCCAGGGTGTTTATGAAGAGCCCACACACGCACACCCCTTACCACGGGCAAGGCTCTGCCTCTGCCCTAACGCACACGGTGGAAATTTCCACTGCCAGTTACAGCGCATTTCCACCCTTTAACCCTACACATACTGAAGTTTTGCAATTCTTTATGGTACCTGAAATGTATAACCTTTACTTTAGTAAAGATAACTAATCTGTTTTTTTAATCTAATCTAATCTTTTTGTGTGTGTGTTTAATCCTAAAAATGTTTTTTTTACAGTTCTAATGAGAATTACCTAGATATAATGATTGGAATAATGAGGAACTGTTAAATCAAAATAGTCTATTTTGAATAATTTATATAGATTATGAATTTCTATTGATAAAGTCAGCAGTTGTATGTATGGCAAATATAAGTATTTTTCAGTTGTTGATATTTAATGGTGTTAGTGTGATTAGTGATATTTTTATTCATTTCTGTTCTGTGTATATTGATTAGTGGGACACTTGGTGGACAGAAGGCAGTTCCGTTGCTGCATTTGATGAGCAGTTTTTGTCAGGGCAGCTCTGTACTGCCACCTAAATGCACAGCACTGAGCCTAAAAATGCATCTGTGGACAGATTTGTTTCCTTGTCCTAAAGACAGTATAGTTCAAAGAAGTTAGAGGTAAACATAGGATGGAAGAGTTACAGCGAAAAAATAAGGAAAAGGGCAGAAAACATTTGTGGGAAAGTGTTTTTTTCAGATGATGTTTTTGAGAAAGAGGAGAATAGGAGAACTATAAATGATAGGAAAACAAGTATGTCCTGGAGATGCAAAGAGGAAAGAAAAGGCAATGACGTGGCCTGGATGTGTGAGACAAGGAAGAAGCAATGAATTCTTGAGATACAGTGGCCACAGGATAAAACCTCCCATTGTTTATGTATATTTCTTTGTTTTTAGCTTATACTGTTAAAAAAAGCTCCCGAGTCAGGCACCTGGACTGCCCACCCTGTTCTGAAGGGCTTTCATGTGATGGTCTTGCTTGTGCTGCATGTGACTGACTTGCTACCCGGCTTTGCTTGACCGAGAACAGAGCAAGGGAGAGGGGCCCGATGGCAAGGATGGGATTGCGGTGCCCACTGTTCCTGGGCAGGAGTATTTGCTCCTGGGAATCTTGGAGAGAAGGAATAGCCTGGTTCAGGTGTGAAGCGCCCAGCAAAGATCTGTAAGCTGCTTGCTCCTCTGGTGCAACCAGTTTGCTTTCCTTAGGCTTCTATTGACTAGCGATATTTGAGTCCCTTTTTTTAATTCCTTACTAAGAATGGGCTGTTTCAGCCATTGATTATGTTGGAAACAGTCGCAGGTTGATAACTCTGTAATTATCTGGAGTGTTGACTTTTTTAATACCTGCTCACCAGGAGCTTTTTCTTTTTAGTTTTCTGGAAGTTCTCCAGCATTCCAGCAGTTACTGAAAATCAACAGTTATGGTTCAGGTAACTCTGAACTTTTCAGCTCTTTAAAACTTTTGATTGCAGATTACATTGACCCATTGACTTTAAAATCTCCGTATTGTTCTCTACTTGTTGCTGACATCCTTACTTAATCTTGGAATGGAATTTGTATGATTATCATCCTGGAATGTGTAGAGCATCTGCTTTCTCCTCTGTGAATACAGACCAGAGGTAATGCCTGGATGCTGCTGCCTTTCGTTTCTTACTAACATTTTACAGTATCTAGTAATAATCTAGTAATCTAATTCTAGTATTAGGAACCTATTCATTTTTCCCAATGTGTGGAAAAATCCATTATTGTCCTTGTCAGTAATGTCAGTAATGTCCATACATGTCCTTGTGAGCATGGAATATTAACAATTCAAGTTTTCTTCTGTTTGCATATAAAGACATGGTAAAATTACAGTTCCTTGCAGCTTAAATATTGCTGTTCTTTCTTTCTCTGTACAGGTCTTGTTTATGTGTTGATGTAAGGTCTACTCTAAATGCAGGCAATGTTTTCAGAGTTATAAAATTTAGATTTGTAATTATCCTTATTCTCACTATTTCACTGTACTTGGAAATAAAAGCTGGAAAAAATAAATGCTACAGATTATTTCTGTTCAGATCAGGAGTGGGTATACTCCATTGCCTGCATTTAGACTTAAGGACATTGTGTCTCTCAGATTGAAATACTCCACGATAACATATCTTTCTAGCCTACACTTTAAGGACTGTTTCTTAGATTATCAGCATGTCCACTACTATGATACACGTCAGGCCTCACACAGTATATTGCCTTGTTTGTCCTTTAAAACATTTTTAATCATTAAAGACTTTTTTTTTCCTAATTTGGGAACAGTTAATGCCATTTTGTTGAAGAATGAGACGCTCTCTCCCTCTGCAATTTTTGCCCACTCAGTTCTTCCTAATAGCTGTAGTCTTCCTAAACAGTTGAGCCTGAGTGTAAAGTGGAAAGTTACAGGTATGCCTGGGAGTAAACCTTCCAAATTACAGGCTGAGGTCAGGCAAACTGTGAGCAGTATCCTAACAGTTCTTTCAAATGAGAGCAAACAAAGCTTCAGACCTTGTAAAATATTTAAAGCTGTGTGAAGCTCAGCAGTTTTTGTTGGCAGGAGTTCCAACTTCGTTCTGTCTGCAGTTTGCATAAGGTTTGCATCCACTGAGAATTCAAATAAAAACGTAAGAGGAAACTCAACTAAAGCCATCATGTTTTTTTGAGAGAAACCGCAAAGCAAATATTCGTATGACTTTCACTGAAAATTGCAGTTTGGCATAAAAGTTATTCATACCTTAGTCCATGCTTGCCAGAAGGTTTACAGAACTGTGTTTTCCCTTTCACAGATGTTAGGCCAAAATTCAAGCTTTAAGGAAACCAGATAAGTGGTATTAATTTAGAAAGATCTGACAGCTCTGAAAATATTCTTACCCTTTCAGTTGAAAACTGGGACTGTATGATCACTCCCACAGCACTCTGTGGAGGCACCTCAGTCCCAAAGCAGCTCTTAGGGTTATCTTTAGTAAACAAGTGTATTGAGTTGTTGGCTTCTCCGCTAAGAGTGAATTCATCCGGATGTGCAGAAGGGGACACCAGCTTCCTTTAACTCCTTATATCTGTGTAATAGCTTTCAAAATGGGCAAAGATTAAGCTAAAGTCTGTGTCTTTAGATTTCAGTCCAGGACGTTTTATTTGCTGTGGGGAACAGCAGTCTTGGAGAATTGAATCTGGGAGAGATAACTGCAGCAATCTTTGTGTTTGAAAATGCTGTCATAATCCCTGTCACCATCATGAAGACGTGTAGGAGCAACCCAGCATAGCAGCCCTAACCTGCTTGGTATTCCCGTCAAAACTGCTACTGACTTCTGTGAGAGCATAATATATACTTTAAAAAATACATAAATGTTATGTTGACATCTTTCAACCCACCTTTCCTCAGTCAGTTTTTCTATAACTCCATGTACTTGGAGCAATTCACAGTCACATCCAAATTCTACTGCCCAGAGCTCCTCTTCGCTCCTATTTACCCAAAGCAGGACATTTTTTCAGGAATCAGAGCAGGAGTTTCTGAGTGGCCCTCATACCTGTTTTTCAGTTTATTATCAATCTCCCTTGAGCTTTGCTGTTACACTGTTGTTATGACTGATTTAAAACGGCACCCATGCAGCAGTGAAGCAAAATGTCCCTTGCAGGGCAGTGGAAAAATTGTTGCTAATTAAAAAGAGTTTTCAAGGATGTTAGTAAAAAGTCCATGATTAAAACATTAAAACACCTTTTCATTTACGAATTAGTACATCCTCTCCTTCATGAAGGAAAACTGAATGGGATGCAATTTATGGTGGCTTTATAATAGCTTAGATAAAGTGTGAAAAAACATATTCAGTTCCTTATTGGAGCTAAGCAGTAAAACAACTACTTATGTTTTGACTGCAACAGGTGTTATGCACTAGAGTTTTGGCATCAGTAAATACTAATTAATAAATTATTATAAATTTGGTGTAATTAATAAATATGGTGTAATTGATCACTGGACATGTTTGGCAGGATTTTAGAAGAAATAAGTATTAATCTGCAGTAGTGGAGAATAAAAAATAACGTATTTAAGTAAGATTGAGAAATGTGTGGAATCACCTACTTAGAATATGTATGCATACAAGAAATACACAGATCTTTACCTTTGTGGAGAATGCTGCCCTCCAGATGAAAAAGCCTTTTTTTTTTTTTTTCTGTTATTTTATACTTACAATGTGTCGGCTTTCTAGCATTTTTACTGAAATATCTGGAACTTTTGTTTCAATGTTGTATTCTCCAGGTGCAGCAGCCCTCACTCGAGTATGGTACTTCCACCATTCATTTCCAATCAGGAGCTTTTTTTGTCACATTTTGGATACCCTGCAGTATTAATTGGCTTTCTTTAAAAATATAAATATTTAAATAATTGGTAGCATTCAAAAATATGTTTTGATTGGATTTAAAAGTGAGAGGATGTGATAGCACAAGTGAAGCTGAATACTTGCTCAGGCTTCTTGGTGGTTATCGTGCACTATTCAACACTGCTCAGAGTGACAGGCCTTGTGATCTGCAGGCATGTCAAGAAACCTGCCTCGTGGCTCATCAAAATCAGCAAAAAGGCTTAAGAGAGTAAGGAATGAATACTAAAGAAGTATATAGAAAAGCATTATTGGTAAAACGATGTGTCATGCCTCACCACCAAGTAAAAACATGTATGACACCATGTCTCAGTGAAGCCCATTAATACATCGTCCGTTCTGGAAATTCTGACCATTAAAAAGGCCAGTTTGTGTCCCTGAATGGTTAAAATCCTGTCAGTGACTCACACCACTCATGCTGCCCTTGCCCAGTTTGCACTCTCCAGCTAAGCTTGACTTCATCTCTGAATTTTGAGAGAGGTGTCTGGAAGTCAGAGTAACTTCTGATTAGAAGAAAATGTGGAAACAGAGCTGTTCTTTAAAGATGCAGGTCTACAGTTGTCTAGCAGCTGGTTATTTTGATCCTTAAGAACATTTTTGGGCTTTAAGAGGCAAAAAATATTGTTAGAGGAATAATGACAATCAGGTGGAGTAAGTCAGTTATAATAAGTTATAAACACTGTTCAGAACCCCATAAAGAATTATGTTTTTAGGGCTGTAAGTCATTTATAAAAGAAAATCTGATTACTATCTGATTGTTTTTTCATTGTTAAGCCTTTTTTGAAAACAAAATTCATAATTACAGAATATATTAAAATTATATGTACGTCATTAAATTATATTGATATAGTTAATCTTTTACTGAAAGACACACAAAAAAGTAACAGAAACATAAGAGTATTTTATAGTTATATACTATGTTGTTCAATAAAATAAAACTCCTTGCAAGGGAATTCGAAAAGGCTTGTCTCCTTAACAAGTTATTAAAGCAAAGTAAGCACTGAACTACTAATGATGTAATCTTAGAAAGTTCACTAAAAAAAGATTTAAGTAATCATGATGAAAAAAAAAAAAAAACTTAAAAAAAAGAGGCAAACATCCAAAAACTCTCTTTTTATAATATTTACATCACATTCAGGTAAAATGGCCTATTGCTCAGTGTACCACATTTCAGGTAGTGTGGCTTCAGCTTGGAAATCTCAACTCAGTTAGGAGATAGGTAGTTAAAAACAGATTCTGATGCAGTGTTCACTTCATTCTTTATTTTTCCTGCTCATTACTTTGCAGCTATTTATTTTAGTTTCTTCCTTTTTTATGAAAAGTAATGGCTGGAATGGCTCATGTTTCGTTGTTTCCTTCATTTTCAGGCCTGTTCATTAAGGAACAGATCTGTAATAAATAAAAAGCCTTCAAAGAGTGTAAAAGTAAAAAGATAGACCAGAAAATCAGAGTATAATATATTTAGAAAATAAGTGAAATTCCAAGGTGTATTACCTTGGAGTTTTCAACATACATGAATTTTGCTGAGTATTGTACTAGATCAGGAGTTTGAATTTTAGCTGGATAAACAGATAATATTGTAAAAACAAATAACAGATAATGATGTAGCCTGTTACACCTTGGTCACTAACATCAGCAGAAAATTAGAGATTCCAGAGCCACCTTTAAAGATGAACTCTGGAAGATCAAACCACTGGGGAAAGAGGACATTTTAATGTGAATTACTTTTTATCATTCTAAATGTTGGATTCGTAACACAACTACACAGTTTTCTAGGTTTTTGTAGTATTTAACTGCTGTCCATTTATGCAAATACAGTCTATGAATTTGTTAAGAAAGACTTTCAGAGCCCCTGCAAAATGATATGTAATATAAACCTGCTGGGTAGAGAATGAGAATGTAGGGCCGTCTTGCTTTATGAGCAACGAGAATGCCTGTAAGATTATGAAATATATGGCTTCTGAACTGCAGTAATTTAGTATTGTAGACTACTTCCATCTTTCATTTTTATGATCTGTGTTCAAAAGGTATTTCATGAGGGCATTGACATCTTTTCTAGAGCTATAAGTTTTATAATGCTTAAATATCACGTAAAGTTACATATTTGAGGTGAGAAGGGAAGTAAGCACAAATATTTACTCCAGTAAGAAGTCTTGTGCTATTCTTTTTGGTGTGAGAAAGGATTCTGATCCTGCAAACTCTGAATCTGATGGGAAAAAAAAACAGTGCCATTAAAAAAAAAAAAAAAAAAAAAAATTCATTCCCCAGTGAGATCATAGGTTTTATTGGTAACATTTGCATTGACACTTTTTTTAGTAACATATCAGACTATACTTTGACATTACACTATATGTATAAAATACTCTCATCAACTTTACGTTTGGCTGCATGACAGATGTTCAAATTATTCTGCACTTGCCTGGAAAAAAACTTCATAATGTTAATATGGAGCCAAAATATGCATGGAGACAAGTAAATTGCCAATTGTAACATTTTTTGCCAGCAGTTTCCCTAGTCAAGCAAATCGAGTGCCATTCTATCAGCACTAAAATCAGACAGCTCGGGACTCTGCTGCCATTTTAAAATTTTCCCTGAGCAAAGACAGCGTAGTGGAAAATCCCCAGCTCGGAGGTGGGGATAGAGAAAAGTAATCATTTACCTGTCACCATGCGGGCCTGGAACGGCATCAGCCTCCTGCACTCACCTGCCTCCCGCTACAGTGTTGAAGTATGGGCAGGGATCGGAAATATCTGAACTGACAGATGTGAAATTAGTCTCTTTTCACAAAATGTTGTGTCTGCAGCACACTGCATTGCCGTGGCCCTGAACAGACAGGGTTTTGGTTGTCTGTCTGTCTGCAAGGAAGGGGTCCTTGGGATTATTGCGCCTTCCCCCTTCCTTCCCTCTCCCAAGCAATCTTAGGCACTCTGAAGCCATACAGAGAATAAGCTTTTGCCAGACATCCCAGGGTAAACTGAGGAAACGTCTCATCGTTGTTGCACCTTACTGTGACAAGGGAGGACCAAACACATAAATACTGCATTGGACTCGGCCGTTTGCTGCGCAGAAACCAAGTGGTTTCCCCCAAGCAGGGCCCTGTTTCCCCATCCAGCCCAGCACGACTGTCCTTTCCTGATACGTCGCGCTCTGTGCAGACTGCTACCTCAGCCTGCTCCCAGAGGGGTAGGATCTCACTGGTGGGATATGGCAGGTCTATAGTCTCTATGTTCTACTAAAATTATAAGACTGTTAAAGAAAAGGAGATCCTTAAGAAAGAATTTTCATATGGTTGTAGTCACCATTATTTTCAGAATGAATCCTGAAAATCTGTTTTCTTCAGTGATGTTTTACTAGGCTTGTCTTTGCTGCAGAATTCATTAAAGTTGTAATACCACTGTTGACCCTACCTTGAATCCATTCCCCCCACTGAGCAATCCTAGTCTTCTCCAAATCCTACCTTTTCTTTCACTGAGCGGTGGAGTGTTTAAGCCAAGTGGCTAAACGTCTGTTTTATGAAGAGTTTGGTCACCATCGAGCAGGACAGGCCAAGCTGAAGATGAAGCTGGTTCTGTCAGCTGTCTCTGAGTAGACCCCCAAGGCAGGTGAGTTAAAGCCTCAAGAGTTTCTCTTTTCCCTAGTGATGATAAAAGGGTAGTTAAGTAGATAGTGTAGGTAACTGTGCTAGATACATAATTGTTATATTACTGAAGTTATGTGAGATTTAATTTCTCAGGGGGCTAAAAAAGGAAGAGAAAAAAATGTATTTTAAAATAACTGGTCTATTCAGTTGGGTCACATGAATCTTAAAACATAATCTCATTTCTTTAATCATCATTAATAAGACGGATACAGTGATTCACTTTTTCAAAATACAGTCCCTGTTAGCTGCATGAATTTGCGCACATGATGGCTATCCTTCTGAAGACATTAAAAAAGCAAAGAGCTGAAGGGATTACTCTTTTATTTTGGGTGGCTTTTCAAGTTTTGAACTTACAGGGGTACAGTTAGAATAAAACCATTTGAAAGTCAAAGTCATTAAACTGGTAGTGAGCAGATATTTTGCAGATAAACTTATCCCACAGGTGCATGGTGGAAGCAAAGAAAAATTATCAGTAAGTCTGACATGTTATCAGGAGTCATTGTTAGCCACGTGCAAGTGACTTTTTCATGACGTATTTTGCGAGTGGTATTTTCTCCTTCACTTCCCAGCATCTCAATCAATTTAGCCTTTCCAATGGGCATGACTGTTTAGTTGATGGCAAAGTGTAAATAAATGAGCACAAAAGAGACTGCACTTCTTTCGCTTTCTTTTTGCGCCAAAGGCTGCACAGTAGGTGGAATATGTAGTCAGTGGTTGAAGTCTTTTATTTTGTACCAAGCAAAAGTTTCTCAAGCTCCTCAGGCACAACCCACAAATTACTGATTAATTATTCAGAGAAACATTTGTACAGAAAACAAAACCCCTTAAGAAGGGCCTCGCCAGCTGAGCAGGGCACACCAGGATGACTTTACTTTGAGGCAGCCATCTCTGCTGGAACCCTGAGTGTTTTCTGTATCATCAACAAATACCTAACTTGATACCGGTGTGAGAAACATGTCTGAAGCAGGTTGAGGTGTGTTAGAACCATCACTGCACATGAAAAGCTCAGTGATAGAAACAATAAAATTGTTACAGAAGTATTAATAGATTTTTATTGCTTTTAACTTCTACTCAGAACTATTTTTTAAGCAAATGGTAAAGCCTTGATGCAGATACTGCTGGGTGTTTTTTTATGGCCTGTATTGTCATAATTGTATTATAAGCATTATGATTCCATGAAGCTAGCCAAGACTTTTCAGACTTTACTAGCATGGCAGCTTCACTATGAAATCATGCAAATAAGTTACATTAGCAAAAATTGCATTTTAGGCTATATATTGCCATTCTAAATATGTGACTTTTGAATTATTTTGTGTCTGTGTCATACACATTCTCTCACTTCACTTCCCTGGTGCAGAAACCTCCATGGAAACATTATAGGTAACTGCAGATAGCACTGTCAGTCTACTGCTTCTTAGTCACGACTCTTGTTGAATTAGTTCTCAACAGAGATGAACATTTTGGTGGAAATGTGCTGAACATTTTGGTGGAAATGTTTTTGGTGGAAAAAAAGTGCTAAAGCAAACTGCATTTTTCCAAATAAACAAAGTGATGAGACAATGCTTACAGTTTGATCGTGACAGCGGGCACTGGGCAAGATGATGAGATTTCCGCAGAGAGTGCCAAGCACGCAGCACCCATTGCGACAGCTTCACCACGGCACTGAGGCTGACACTCTGATGGGTAAAACATGTCAGACATGCGTAAAATAGGTCAGATTAGCTAAAACCAGGGCCATTGCTAGGAATACTGTTAACTAGGAGTACTATTAACTAGCTCAAACTCCTGTTTAAAAAAGGAGTAGAGTTTACTCAGATACATACAGGTTTGTAACTGTGAATTCATAAAGTTGAATATTTAGATGCTATAATAATATATACTAGCCATTTATATGACATGATGACTTCAATAGTAAGCTTGAATTCAGTGGTGGCCACTGACAGAACTAGAGGTAATGGCTACAAACTGAAACACCAAAAGTTCCATGGGAACTTAAGGAAAAATTTCCTGACAGGGTGACAGAGCCCTGGAACAGGCTGCCCAGAGAGGTTGTGGAGTCTCCTTCTCTGGAGATCTTCAAGACCCGCTTGGATGCAGCCCTGTGCCACGTGCTCTAGGTGACTCTGCGTGTGCAGGGGGTTGGACTAGATGGAAGGGACCTCTAGAGAACCTTAATGATTCTGTGATTCTATGAATAAATCTGACCTCCATAGTTAGCAGGACAGGCAATCAGCTAATCAATGTAAATAGCACATTGCTCCTGTAACCTGCTCAGCAGTTCTCAGTTGGATACTGCTGGATGTTTTAGCTAAAGACTGACTGTATTGCCTAGTATCAACACAGTCACAAACACTTGTTCAAGCTAACAACTCTCCCAAATGTAATACTCTTTTTACTACCTAAAATTACTGACCTAATATAAAAAGACACGTTTCATGTCACAAAGTGTTAGGTAAGTGTGATTGCACTTTAGAGCCTCCATAATAAAATGAATTTAAAAATTTTATGTAAAATTTCTTCTATAAAAAAGAAAAAAACCTCTCTTGTTACAGAGTTTCTTCTGGGACTTGCAGATTGAGGTTTTATGTTTGATAGTGCGGGATCTTCTGAGGAGCTTCTGTCTGTATAACCAGGTGAGTGATACTTCAAGCTTAGTATATGTTTACCACACAGGAAAGAATATACTTCCTGATTAACTTCTGGAAAGCAGTACTGAACACCTATTTACAACCACTGGATTAAGAAGTAGTGTCCAAATGTATGCTCCAAAAGGTTTGTTGCCTGGACAGGAAAAAATATTCTGGGCAGGAAAAAGTACTGTGTGTCCAGCAGCTTGGCCACCAAAACAGCTCAGTGAAGTGGGGGATCCCTTTAGTTCAGTAAAGACTATCCAGCAATTGTTAGAAAGTGACTTCTGTCTGTTCTCTTTGCTTGTTTGTAGGCTCCTTGTTAACAAAGTAGGTGTGTGTATGTGTTTGCACAACGCCCACTGTCACAGGGCTTGGACTCTGAATGAGTCCAAGGGGTGTCGTTTGTCCTGCGCCTTGTTATTTTCAATCACGTGAATCTAGATTCTTCTAGATTCTGAGGCAGTATGAATAATTCATTGTCCCTAGTAATGTATATTCTGCTGTAACTCAACTGGATCAAAAGACATATATATACATTTTGCTTATGTGCCTTTTGTTTGAGAACCCAAAGAAATATTAAAGGGTATTACAGGTACATGGGGCTGGGCTGTTATGTTAGTAAAAAGTCCTAAATCCTAAATTCATCCTATATTCAAGTAAGATTTTCATGAAGCAGAAGAGAGTAAATCTGGCAGCATATTTACTCTGTCATTCAAGCATTTATATTTGAAAAGTCAGCAGTAGCCCAGAAGGAAGGTTAATGAAACAGGAACCTGTTGAAGGCCTCACCCTGGCTCTGTTTCTGTCTGGGATTGTCTGGAATACACAGAGGAGTGTTGAGTCATCTTAACTGCTCTAAAGCCCAGGGCAGCCCTGACTGTGATAGTCTGGTATCCAGACAGCTCTCCGTTTGCCACTGCTGGGAGAGAGGCTGGTCGTTGCTCCGGAGGTGGCTGCTTGTTGCCCTGTTCATGGGGAGAGCCCGTGGGGAGGTCCTCACCGCAGCTGCTGGCCAGCACAGTCAGCAGTGGAGAGGGCTGGAGACCACCCCTGCGCGGGGGCGGTTTGCTGGGCTGCCGGTACCGCTTGGCAGAGATAGGAAATCATGGAAGCCATGCCATGATGTTGCCACACTAGTAGTTTAGGAAAAAAATGTAATTTCATATTAAATTGCATAGATGAAAAAGTTACTCATTAATAACTTAAAGAAATTACATTCTGTCTAACATCTGCATGGCCCTATCAGTTATGCATGTTAACATAAAATATTTTATTCCCTTAAAACATATATGAGATCTAAAGGTCCAATATGTGTATGTACTTTATTATGATAAGTATAATTTCATGTCCAGTTCCTAAAAATGAAATGCAAGTCAAATATAAAGCAAGTTACCATAAAGTCAAATATGCCTATCTGAATTCAGTAATGACCTACTGTCTGTTGAGAAGAATAAAATTCACAAAGCTCACAGTTTGATTTATCAATAAATATCGATGCCTGCAGGGCCTACTTCAGTTTTTAGTTTATCAGATCACTGAAAACACAGAGACTCAACAGTAGATACAGTAGTTAAATATTTCTGCAAAGAGCTGAGGTTCAGGGGGTTGGAATGTAAGGCTAGGATTTCAAAGGAGCCTTGAAGAGTTAAGTGCTCATCACCCCATGGATTTCAAAGTGCCTTAAATCCCTTAAGAATTGCTAAAGGGAATGTGAGTATGTCTGGAAAAGCAGAAACAGAAGCCCCTTTGTTACATTAAGATCTGGGCAAATTTGCAAATACAAAACATTTATCATTCACCAGCACAGAGAGTGTCCTGTTAAAACTGCAAGAGTAGTAGTAGAGTATTAGAACAATTAGATTAATTAATACAATTCTTTAATGTTTTACTGGGGAGCTAAGAAGTTTCTTGAAAGGGTTGTGTTTGTTTAATGGCTGTCCATGATAACTATGTTCAGTTCTTTTTGATTTCTTTTATGTTACTGACCGTCCAGGTATTTGTGCTAAGAGAAAAAAAGAATTTATCATTTATAATGGTAGGCTGTATCTTTTAATGGAAGGTTAGTGGTTGATGAGATTATAACATAGGTAAAGTAGGCAATTCTGAATGAAAATGTTTTGAGTGAAAGAGAATGCGCCTTTTGCCATGGAAGTATTTTGAGTCATTAACACTGATAGAAAAGGAAATACAGAATATAGGTTTTATCTGTGTCTCTGTGAATTACAGATGTCATCTGTAGATATACCCAAGCAAATTCTAAGTAAGCCCACTTTTGTAATAAAAGTAATTTAGCTATAACATAGATCACTATCACAGCCATCTCACGGGAATATATTGGCATAGAACTGCAATGCGGACTTGTAGATGCTCTCAAAACAGCCTTGCAGAAAGAGTGGTTAACAACTCTTGAATGCAATGACAGAGGAAAATCAGGATTCCTAAAACAGTAACTAGAGTGAACTTTTTCTACCTATAAAATCATAAACACAAAATATGATGCTGGAAAGTTCAGTTGGTAGAGAAGGAAAAGGGATGTTCTCCATCCATAGGTGTGAAAGTCCCTTCATGCCCATATAGATGAGCCACAAGGAATACTTGCTAGAAAGAAGACTATTGGAATACCAGGGTTTAACAGCTAATTAGAAAGAGAATATAATTAAGGTTTATAATAACCTAAAGAAATGATTATTTGGGTGATTTCATATGTGTATTATAAACCATCATACTTCCATCATAGAGCTTTTTTTGTTTCAATATCTGTGATTTGGCTCACGTTGCCCTTGGTCAGCATTCCTGTGACTCTTGTCAGGTGTTTGCCAGCTTTGGACTAAATACTATAAGAGCCTGTGAGGTACTGAAACTCCATTTTCCCTGTTACTCGTTACAGTACCTTATTTAATGCTCTACAGATAGGTATTTACACAGGCTCCCCCTTGGAGAACACACTGCTGTGTAGCATATGTGATACTAAACCTGTGCAGCCTTCCAGAGTTACAGGTATGACTTCTCTAGAGCAGACCTGTGAACAGAGAGCACATGTTTATAGCAAGTGCACACACCTACATTGAGCTCCTCAAATATTCAGCTTGGGTTAGTAACACATCTGGGGCCAGGTGTGAAATGAATTAGTCGAGCTGACTTGCTTTGAAGTGTTGCAGCCTTTACGTTGTGGGGAGGTTTCTGCCTCTAAGAATGAATGGTGGAAAGGACAGCAGAGGCAAGATCAGGCTGATATTTTGCTCTCAGTGAGGAATCAGGGCTGCTAGCCACAAAAGAGGAGTAAGATGCACACCTAAGAGACAGGAAAAAAGGGTAAAATTTATATGCAGCACGGAGCTACAAAGGGGCCTCCCTGTGCTCTTCCAGAAGCTTTGAATGTACTGTTTTCAAAGGGCCAGCTAAAATTTGGGAATCCAAATTCTCAGTAATTTCTGTGGGAATGTTGCAGTTGATGGAATGCAGATTCAGGGACTTGCCTTGTTCCTCAGAGCATTCAAAATAGACTAGAGCAGAGAATAGGTCCTAATAGCTGGATTCCTCTCCATGTCTCTGGCCCACCTGCTTTTCTTGTAAAACTCTAGTTCTGATTCATTTGTCATGGATCATTTTCCTTTTTCCCCAAAAAGTCTTTATCTATTTCAGTGTCCTCTTCCCCTGGCTTTTGATAGGTGGATCCCTTCTGGGCAGGAATATGTTTATGCAGATGCTGTTATCAGCTATTCTGTCTCCTCCACTTCCTCCTTCTCTTTATTTTATCCTTTTACCCGATTATCATCTGAGAGTGCTCAGGTTTCTAATACAAGTCATCTGTTAAAGCCAGAAATTAAAATGGTAGCAAACTCACAGCACCATAGAATCCACCATGTTTTGATAGGAAGCAGAGGTACTTTCTTAATGAGGAAGGGCAGTCTATGACTAACATGTTACAGTTCCTAACATCCCACAGGGAGATCGCATGGCTTTGCAAATCAAAAGAAATGTAGTCTTTTATAGGATGCTTCACATAAGTCAAAATGCAGCACTTTAAAGAAACCAGATCCTGTCCCAAGGCTGTTATTTTTAGACACATATGAGATCAATAGTTTGTTATTCTGTTCATGAAAGCAGCTTGACTGAACTTCAGAGGAGGTTACAGTGCCACAACATCACAGATGGGAGGTTTAGTCCCACCTCTTGTAAATTCATGCATGGTTTATGCCTTGGGTCATGGGAATTTATGCCCTCCTCATTGATCAGTTTTATTCCTATATCCTGTATCTTTTAAAATCTTATTACTGTTTTACTAAAAGAATGTCTTATGCTCTATGCTCTATTTGTCCTTCTAGTAAAGAGCTATTTTTTGCTTTTTAAAAGACTTCATCTTGCAGTTTCAGAACCAGCAGCTATTGCAGCAGCTGGGGTCTGATGAAGGATCACTCAGCTCTGCATTACTGTTTTCACTCAGGAAACAACAGAATCACAGAATGCTTAAGGTTGGGAGGGACCTCTAGAGATCATCTAGTCCAGTCCCCCTGCTCCAGCAGGGACGCTTAGAACACGTAATGAAATGCTTGCATTTGCATTGGATAGTTAATTGATTGGTTTGGTTGCTGTAATGCAGTAGAACAATAGGCTTTAATGCTGGCCAGATCTTATTTTTTACTAGCAGTGATGTCGTTTGAATGCACTGTATGACAACCTATCATATAAAAATATATGCATGCAGGGCTATTTCTTCAGGCTTCTGGCTGCTCTAAAGTGCTCTAAATTGACACATCCCTGTACCAGCAAGCTCCATACAGCACAGCCGCACGCGGGAACTGACCCTCCTGCCCCTCTTTTACTCAGAAACCCTGTGCAGATGGCAGAGGAGCTGCCCGGCCTGCGGGTGAGTTGGTCACCGTGTGATGAGGCCAGCGAGGAGGGCAGGGAGGTGCCCAGGAAGGGCCCTGTGCTGCCACCCGGGGCTGCCCCTTCTCTGTGCCCACCAGCCACTGCAAGGGGAGGATTTCAGCATTTGTCACCTGTGCGTGAAATGTAACCCCTGCGTTCCACAGGGACTGCTCATGCTCCTTTTATAAATCTTGCTTGATGCCGGCTTAAACAGCCCAAGATTTGCTTTGAATATCAGGCTTAAATAAACTCCAAAGGGGTCAGACGCCAGAGGACAAGGAAATATGGATTCCTCAGAAAGAAATGTAGACTGCAGGGTAAATACAGGGAATTTATTGCCACAGGAAGTCATCAAAAAACAGGGTCTGGATTGTGTATGTATGTCGTATTTTTTAAGTATTAAGTAATTAAACTCGAGCAAGGTAAAAAAAGATACAGATAATAAAACCTCATGTTTCTCATCACAAAGCAGGATGGTTACTTGCTGCAAGGAAGAAGTTTAATAAGTTTAATGGAGTTTAATAAGGGCTTGATCTAACTTCTGTAGAAACCAGAAACTTCTGATTTTCATGGACCTAATATTTCTGGCTCTTACGTGTCTCAGTATAAAATATGAAGCATCAGCTGTTGACCAAGGCCAGCTAGCGGATTTCATGGACTTTTTACTGACAGAGGATTCCTGTGTTTTTAATAAATACCCGAGGAATCACCTTCAGATCTGGGAAGTGTTTTGCCAGCCCCCTTAGAGAAATATTTTTTCATTGATGTCCACTTTGTAGTATCATAGCAGCAAAGCTTTGTTTATGTCCCAGATTTTGAAGCATAGCCTCAAATTTGACTGCAGGCACCATTTATTATTGGTTTCAGCATATCCAAGTTTGACTTGATTACACCAGTTGAATAGGAACTTAAGGATCATTCCTCTGCTTAAAATGAGAAAATGAGACTTCATGAAGTTGCTTACACTAATACATCTGCCTCCCCACCAGGGGGCCAGTATTACTTTTAGTATATGTGGATAGTTAAAAAAATATAACTTTCATACTCAGATATGGACTCAGGAATTTCCTTTGACTGTTTCCAGAAGCAAATGAGTGAGAAGGAATTTTTCTGCGCGTGCTAAAAACTAAGGAGCTCTGGCACCTGGAGCAGCTTTTGCTATTCGTTGATTTACAGATTAATCAGTTATATTGCTAAAAGGGATCATTCTGAACATGTCTTGACCTCCTGCATCGCATAGGCAAAGAATTTCAGTTATTCCTATCCTGTGGTGCAGGAAGTCGCCTTGTAGCCGGGAAGAACCAAAAGAAAGTCCATATATTGCATAAAAATGCATTATCATGATGCCATCAAACTGAATAGTTCTCATACTTCAGTTATTTAATTTGCAAATGTCTGAAAGAGAAGCCAACTGATAATAAAACCTAGTTTTGACTGAAGTCTTAATTAATCGTCAAATGCATCTAGTGTGCTTGATGATAATTTGCTGAAGGCTTTTGGTAGCAGCTGCCACACGAAAACTTTTCCAGGACCACAGCCTTGTTTTTTCTTTTTTTTTAGGTCAGAAAATATGAAGAGTGTAACTGTCTTTTGATTTATGAGGTTGCTTAACAAAATCATGTTGAAATGCAAATTATTTTTTCAGTCAATTAGTTTCATCATTTTGTTCTTGCCCTCACAAAGGTAATGGGGTCCCTTATATAGTGAATGCTTATTCTTAAAATATCTTAATTTTCAAGGCACAGAAATATTAGGAACATAAATTAATACAGTTATTAATCAACGTTATTTTAGTAGAAGCTCATGGAACGACCAGTTTTCTCAAGTAGGTGTTGTCATTGTTTTACTCAAGTGGAGAAGTCCTAAGACACTCAGAGAACTTCGACATCCAGCTACCTTTGAGATCCTTTCTGAATTCTTCAACAAACTCTGCCAATGTTGTCTGTAGGAATACTTGGAAGCTCATTGAAGCTGTAAGGAAAAATCTCACAGTTGTATGACATTGTACAAAAACATCCAAGCTACTTTTAACCTGTAGAGAAGTAGAGCATACCAGTCTCTGCAGAAGTACATATTCCTGCAACTAAAATACATTCCTAAACCTGAGCTATTGAGAGCTACCTTGTAGTTTTTCACTTTCCTGCAATATGCAATGCGCTCTATGTACCTAGAGGTAACTATCTGTACATATATGTCATAACTTGTGCAGTACTCTTGCTCTCGCTGTATTCAGGGCACAGCAAAGCTTAAAAGAGGCAATGCACAATGGAGATATTTCAGAAGTAGTAATTGTTAGGTATAGGCATGCTGTGAAACTTTTCCTTTTGCAGAGAAAGACTCAAACACTCTGAAAATAGGAAGTTCCACAGTTAATAAAAGATTCCTTTGCTGAGTCCTTTGCTGTTTTCCAGGAAGCTTAAGGAAGGTGGATAACCCTGAGTGAATGGTTTGCTTCAGAACTCCATTTCTTTGAATGTTTTTTGGCTTTTAAATGTAAGGAGCTGCACAAGATAAATATCTGAAAACAGCAGCTGTGCAATAATGAGAGATATGGTTTATTTTGTCTTCTCATTTTCAAAGCATCAATATCTATCATCTCATTTAACATTGTCATCTACCAACTAGTGGAACTGCTATTATATATTCGAGCTCTGTAACTTTGGAAGTACCGTCTTGACTCCTAAGAGAGTTTGGGCACAGAGAAGCAGTGCTGCCCAGTTTCAGCCTTTTGAGGAAGTACTGGAAGAGAAAAAGCCACAGAGTGGAAGAATTTTTGGTGGTCAGTTGTTAAAAAAAATCATTAACTGCAAAATTGCATTAACTGCAATGAAGGTTGCAGAGTTCGAATCACAAATATCAGGAAGAGAAAACAGGATGTTTCTAACACTACTACTGCAACTGAACTGTACTTTCTGTTCCTGTTTTTCTAGTCAAATACACAGATTACTGTTTCAGTATACCTTATTTCATAAATGCCACAAAACACTCTATATGGCCATATTTTACTTACTGATGCAAGCATAGATCTTGATCCTTTTCTAATACAAACTACAGCATTAAGACTGTGGTAAAATAGTTTCTACATTTGATGTCTACACCATTTTGAAATTAAAGGCAGCTTAGGGAAAAAAGGAGTGAAAACCTCGTTAATAATGAGAGTATTAAACAACTCAAATGAGTTTTCAAACCGCCTAGTATATTAAGAGGAGTGATGGGCGAGCTGCTTTTTTGATGGAAGGTGCTGCTTTGAAGCACTTGTTTATTTTTTGGGCTAGAATAAAGGGACAGCAATGATGTGGTTTTCATTGGTATACACTACATTTATTTTAATAGAAAACTTTTTGAAAATAGAAAAAACTTTTTTGACAAAGATGTAAGGATTTTACTCCTGGTCCTTATTATTTTTTCACTTGCAAGCCAACTGCAAGAGCCTTCAAAATTATTAGCTGGAAAAAAAGATTAGATATTATGAATGTACTATACGCAGTGCATGGTTTCAATTTAAAAAACATTATTCATAACACTTACTAATAAACAAAAGTCATCTGTTACATGTGTGATATTTCTGTGACTCAAAAGCAACTTTACATAAAATTCAAAGCTTCCCAGAGATCTCAAACATACATGAATTATGAAAGTGAGACGGGCATGAGGATCTTGTTGCTGATTATGCATCTGTATTTGATGAAGGGTAATGAGCCTGTTTCCTATACCCAGGAGGAAAGTGAATGCAATGCAAACAGGGAAGAGAAGGAAAATTCAGTGAGAGTGAGGTAGCCTCTGAGCTTCTGTTTGCTACTTGACTAAGAATATGCCCTTTAAACTCCTGTTTTAATTAATTTTCTCTTGGTTTCAAAAATGTTTCTTCTTTTTATTCTCTTAGTTCTATCTTTGGATTACTTCCTCCTGCAGAAACCTTTAAGGAGTTTGTTAAGTGGCTTGAAGTCAGCCAGCAGAGCAGAAAAGGAACCTTTTTAAGTCCTCTCCTTCCTCGGGCGTGCGTACAAGACAGCTCGGAGTCTCTCATCCCGTCCCACTGAGCACAGCAGGAAACTTCCCTCTTCCATTTCTGCTTCAGTTTTCTTTCAGTAATTACTGGAAGCAGGTTAATTAAAACCAAGCCATTTACACATAATATTAAGTAATGTAACAATGTCCTGGAATAGCTGTTATGGAAAGAGTGGATTCAGGGCCAGGGCCCTGAATAAAGCTAATTTTGTTAGGGAGCCCTAGCAGAAATTACAATATTGTAACTGCGACCATCAGACAACACCTGATATTACACAGTGTAATGTCATGATGGTGTCTGCATAGGCTAAAGTACATTTGTTAAAGCAGCAGATAAAGAATAATGATAAATGAATCTTTATACCTTATCTTTGCACACAAAAAAATACTCCAGTGGTAACTGACAAATGAAATAAAACCCTGAATTGAAGGAATGTCTTTTTTTTTTTTTTTTTTT
>VWPW01025332.1:70285-88310 GCA_013389825.1 Crypturellus undulatus
CAGGAGCGGGGCGGCCGCGCGCGCCGCCCGGGCGCCGCTGTCGGCGGGCTCGGTGCCGAGGAGGGATGCTGCGCAGGTAGGTCTGGCTGCCGCCGGTCTCTCCGCTGCATGCGATTCAGGGCCGCTGCGCCCTCTGAAAAATGATTTTTGGGACACGGGATAGAGAGGAGCACAACCGGGTGTCTGCTTGGTGAAGTGGTGGTATTGACAGGAGGCAGAGCTTGGCTGTCAGTATGTTTTTCTATCATAGATCCTTAGCATAATCCATCGTGCATCCACGCTTTTTACTTCGTATTAATAAAAAGCCCAAGCAGGGAGCATACAGTGTGGGCTTCACCTGTGCAGTACCCCAAAGAGGTCTCTGCCTCTTTCCGGGGCTGTGTTTTGAATTTCGATTTCTGCGAATTTTCAGCAGAACTAACCTGCCAGCTGCTCACGTTACTGGTGCTGCTGGTAATGGTCCCAGCCCAGAAGGGAGGACGAGGGCCAATGCGCTCCTCAGAGTGATGCCTCCCTGTACAGGTGGGCAGGAAAACGCTTCCTCAGCTAGTCATGAGGAGGAGCGGGGGCTGAGTTTGATTTATAACCAATTTTTAAAGAGGATGGATAAAGGAAGAGGCACTAAATTATTAACTGCATTTTGCAGGGCATGTCACAAGGCAGTTTTTACTGGGTGCATTGATAAATAAGCCCAGAGCAGCAGGAGGAAGCGTGCCCTGTCCAGGTGCAGTCCTGCTGCTGCCACGGCTTCAGTTCAGAGCCAGGCACGCAGCGTCGAGCAACCCTTTTACTTCGTTTCGAGCACTCGCAGTCCCATTTACATCTACACATAAGATTTAAGCATGTGGGTGCTTTGCTAGATCAGGGCTTTATTACCTGTTCAGTTCAATTTCTGCACAAACCAAATGAATGTTATTTCTACCCTCCTTTGTCAGGATTTGTGAAATTTAATACTTGTGTCCTAGGGAGAAAAAAAGTCATGTTTTATATGTTCACGAGCTTTACAGCCCTTGAATTGAATATTTTACAGGCTTCTGGGCTAGGTTGAAAATGCTGAGCGCAGGGATGCTGGAAATTTGAGTGGTTAAGGAAAATTTCTGGTTACAACTTTGGTCCAATTCCAGTGGCTCGGTGACACTGTTACTTCTGGCATTGCAGCTCTGCTAGAATTACAGTGCAGCAATGAGGCTCCCAAAAATACTCCCTTCCCTCAGATGTTTGAAAGCAAGCCAGTTCTTCTTATAAATTATACTGAAGTATTTCTGGGACAGGGTGTTGTTGTAGTTTTAATGCCTGTTTACGTTTTTCCTCATATAAAGATGAGGACTGTGCTCTATAGAAATGAATGGGTATGACAGGCTGTATTTATAAACATTTTTGTGGGATTCTAGCTGAGTTTACATGGCTAAAGAGAGACAAGAGGTATTTTATTTTTAAAATTTTTCATGCTGCATGGTATGGAACCATGGTGGATGCAATGACTAATACACAGAGATGTTCAGGTAAAGGAATCGTTTCCTCATGGTTCCAGAAACCTATATTTAAATTCTGTAGCCCTGAGAAGAGGGTGAATGGGGCTTAAAAAGTTACGGCCTGATTCTACACAGCTTTGCTGGGTTGGAAAATTCTTGCTGTCTGGTAGGTCTCACTAGTGACAGCTATCTTGTTTATGTGGGTTGTGAACTAGCTATGACTGAAAATGTGCAGGATTGAAGACTTAATAGTACAGTCAAGCTGTCCTTAGAGAAATTCTTCCAGAAGATTTATTTTGCAGTAGTCAGTTAGGTGATTTTTTTCCTTTCCTTTGCTTTAGTATGATAAAACAAAAACTGTTTTGCTGCTTTATAAGAAGCCGTAAATAATGGATGATACAGAAAAGCATGGGTGGGATTATTTATCAGTTCCCCAAACTGTGTTTATAAGATGCTGTCTGAAGCCAAGCTAAACAGTATACGCTTTGTAGTATGTACAGGAATCTCTCCCTTCATTTGCCACTGAAGTGCAGTCACTTCTGCACCCAACACAGATACATGGCCGAATGTCCATCGTATACAGTAAATTCTCTAGAGATAAAATTCAGAGCGATCTCATATTACAATAACTGAAGAGTTACCAAAAATTGTATCTTAATATATTCAGTGTACTTGATTTAGACCCGCTGAAACTATTTCTTTTGGTAAAACACTTGAGCATGGTTTTAAACTGATCATTTAAAATATTTTCTTTTGAATAATTTTTCAAAAATAGGATTCATGAGAACCAGTTGCAGTTTTGTTGGTTTGATCCTCTTCAATGCAACAGGATTCTAAAGGGAAAAAAAAATCCATTACTTTACAAATTTGGAAGTATTCAAGTATTCCTAAGATGCTAAATTTGAAAACCTGTCCCCGATAATAGAAATGTGTGCTCAAGTGTGAAATGTTACTAGGAGATGGCAACCTGTTCCTCTCGCTATCAGAAACCCTTCTGATAAGCATTGGAACCAGATATACTTTATTTGACTTACAACCTTGTGGGGTTTTTTTCTGTTTTACCCCATTTTGTTACAGTACACGTGTGTATAATGGATTTGAATGTAAATGAATTAATTAATCTTGTCTCACAAGATCTTAGCAAAAAAAGTAATGTAAATTTGATTTGAAATTCTTACTGTTCTAGTATTAAAAAGTAAGTATTATCTCAGGAGGGAAATGTTACTTTTTAAAAGAACTCTTTAATTTTTAAAGGATTCATCCTGAAAAATACTAAATATATTTCACAAACAGAAACCAAAAGCATAAAGGATAGTAAATAGGAGTCTAATTGTAGGTTTCCAGGTTCATATTTAGACTTTTTTCAAAGGTGATGAGAAACCAGCCGTGTGCGTGAACCTCCTGGGATTCACAACTGCTCAGTGCTTCTGGAAACGGTCCTGTTATTCAGGACCCTGTTATTCAGGACCAGTGATGTTTCTGAACATCTTTTTTTTTTTTTTTTTTTTTCTAAAAGTCTTACTGTTGGAATATTATAGATTTGAGTGCATAAAGAATTTTTCAAGGACACCCCTGTTTTTTCTTGTGTCATCTTTGTTGTTTAAGTATTGGCAGGAAAGCCTGGATTATATAGTGAGGTCACCGAGGGACCTGAGATCTTGGCTGGCAGCCTTATTGCCCTCTCACTTGGCTGTGACCTGATTCAATTTTATACTGCAAAGTGCAGTGAGAGTATGTGAAACAGGGACCACAGTTCGACTGCTGGCTTAGCAACTCCTATTTGTACCTAGGTTTTATTGTTGTTTTTTTTTTCCCTTCTTTTTAGATGAAAACTCTTTGGAAATACAATCTGATGCCTTTTTTGTATTAAAAACCAGGAGCAATATTTAAACATGAATTTATTTTAGTATTTTTTAATTTTTTTTTCTAACATAGTCCAACATTTATGAATATCTGTAAAAAACAGATACGCGTAAATGGCAGAGGCAAAACTTACTTTTGATTCTTATTATTTGAGTAACGTAGAATTATTTCTGGAGATGTAACAACTGAAATCACAGTATGCCTTTTCCTCTCAAATCTTTTCAAATTAGATATTTCAGTCTAGCTAATTTTTATGTGAAATACTACAAAACAATTACTTCAACTTGAATATTCATGTTTTTGTTGTTAGAAAACAAATTACACCTGGCTTTGCTACTGAGCAGCCTGTAAGTCAAGTGACTTTTAAGCTCCTGTTTTTTGATGAAGATACATATACACTTATGTAAATTCCAAAGCTCGTTTCACAGTCGGATGGGCAAGTAAAAAAATACCAGAAATTACGAGAAGCTTCTGTGATGTAAAAGTATGGAGGCTCTGGTACTGTGCAAGAAGATTCATTCCGTATTGTTTTCTGCTAAAAGAAGCATCTGTTGTTTGATGCAGGCAGCAGAAATCAAAGAATTATTTTTGGATTAGCTTTTATTATTACTATTATTTGTATTTTTTCTTAGCTAAGTGTGTAAAAGAAATCTGAGATTGTCAAGTACAGCCAAAACAGACATAGATAGGGAACAGCAACATCATGTGCAGCCTCCATGCAAGGACATGTTCTTCCAGCTTAACTTTATTTAGTCTAAGTTCTGTGACTACAGGAAAAATTGGGAACCAGTGGTCTAAGCAGTTCTTTACAATAAACAGGCCTATTCCTGCTTTTACTTTTGAAAATTATAGTAATAACAGACAAAGTTACTGAAAATCATGTTAATGGTCTGTCAGAGTGGAGAGACTTGCGAATACTCAGCCGTATCCTGTTTTCTTGATGGACTAAGATGATAATCTGATTTTAACTTTTCATTTAGAAGTTTTTTGTATCGTGTAATGTTTGTTATGGTCTCATGAGAAAAAGCTGGACATAATTAAATGTTTTTGCAGTAAGATACTGCTATTGACATTACTTGGAGATCACAGGATTTTCCCAAATCTTATACTATTTGAGAAAATCAAACTTTGGTTAAGAAATTTATTTTCATTTCTTTACTTTTTAAAAGTAAAAATTATAGTTTCTGTTTCGCAGTAACTTTTTTACTAGTAGGTGCCAGTGGGATTCTCTTCTACCTCCCCAAAAATTACTGAAAACAGAGGTAGAAGCTGTTATTTTCACTGAAGGAATTAGGAAAGAGATGATTTTTCCAGAGTTAGCTTTTGTCATGAGAGTTAAATCTCTGACTGAATTTACAAATTACTGCTTTGGTCGGGCTTTGTGGGGGGAATGAGTTCTGTAGCTGAGTCAACCCGTAGATCTGTTTGCAGGACTGGTACTTAGTTTTGAAGAGCTACACAAATAATATCCGCAATTCTGGAAACAGTAAGAGCTTAACACAAGCCCAGCAGATTGACATTAGGCATTTGCAGATTCCCTGTGTGAAGAGTTGGAAGAAATGCTACTGACCCGACAGTGTATGTCCATCTCACTGGTCCATGGCACTCGATGGGCAAATGGCACGAACCAACCCTTTGTCAGCGGGGTGGAGAAACCTTTGAAATACAGTTTTTCATCTGGCTTTCAGTTACAATTTATTTTAAAGCAGAAAACCTGAACATAATGTAAGGTGTAGACATTTTCCATAATGCTTAGGTTAATGTACTGGAAAATAGTAAGTATTTTACTGTATGAATTGTTACAGCTTTGGCTACCCCCTGAACAACAGTAAACACTGTGCACTCCTTAAAAAAAGCTCAGTGATACTCCCTACTACGTCTGACACTGCTGAAAGCTAAATTTTTGAATAGCTACTCAATTTTGTAATTGCCTAAGGGGATCATTAGCCAGTGAAATTAATTTTAATGGTACTAATTTGAATGAGAAAGTCAGTCTTGGTGCTTTCTCTGTGTAATGGTGTCCGTTACCAAGACTGGAAAAGGAAAATGATTCACATGCAAAAGCAGTCGTAGCTGTCAGGCTCTGCCTTTATTTAAGCATCTTTATATATATATATATAAATTCAGAGTGATTTTTAGCTATGATGGGCACTCACAGCTTCTCTGAAGTCAGGCATCCTGACTGATGTCAACCCTTCTATTTTTGTTAAAGAGTCCTAACTTTATATACAAAAAATATGAAAGCATTTGCTATAAATATAAATTAAAATGCTTTCAAACTTCTGGTAGACATGCATGTTTAGTGACAGTTGAGATGATACAGATTTATTTTGAATCATAAAAATAAACGATTAAAAAGAAATAAAAGATTTGTATTGAGATCTGCAAATTTCTGTCCTATCCTTGGTTTTAAAGGATTGGGAGGGTTCCCACTGTTTTGGGATGACTACAGCTGTAGCACTTAGAGCCACTTTTGACAATTTTTTTTGCCTAAAACTTAAGAGTAGGTTAAGCTTCTAGGATGAGTAACCTTTATCTGTTCTCTGGGCAAGAGGGAGTAATAGAATTAGGAACAACCCTAACACTGTCATAAACTCTAGTATATTTTCAGTATATATTTTGCAAACTTTCTACAGCTTTGGGAAGACAAACGATTACAATAGTAATAGAAGTGAAGACTGCAATGTCTCAAAAAAGGCCAAAGGACCCACTTTGAGTGGGTGGTTTTGTGAGGCACACGCAAAGCTGGTGAAAGTGGTTTTTACCTTATTCCCACTTCCCCGTAGGTCATGCTGCCCAGTGCTTCCCAGGCAATTACTTTTTGCCAAAGTGCATTTCTGCATTTTCTTTCAGATGAACTTTTAGAAGCACAGGCTGCACATGGGAATAGTAACTAATATCACAGAATCACAGAATGGTTGAGGCCAGTCCAACTCCCCTGCTCCAGCAGGGACACCCAGAGCACGTGGCACAGGGTGGCATCCAGGCGGGTTTGGAAGATCTCCAGAGAAGGAGACTCCACAAGGAGCCTCTCTGGGCAGCCTGTGCCAGGGCTCTGTCATCATCACAGGAAAGAACTTCTTCCTCACATGGAGGTGGAACTTCCTGTGTTTTAATTTGTACCCATGACCCCTCATCCTGTCACCGGCCACCACGGAGAAGAGCCTGGCCCCATCCTCCCTGCAGTCACCCCTCAGGTACTTGAGCATGTTGATCAAATCTCCTCTCAGCCTTCTTTTCTCCAGACTAAACAGGCCCAGCTCACTTAGTCTTTCCTTGTATGACAAATGCTCCAGTCCCTTAATCATCTTCATGGCTGTGTGCTGGACCCTCTCCAGAAGCTCCACATCCCTCTTGTCCTGGGGAGCCCAGAACTGCCCCCAATACTCCAGATGTGGCCTCACCAGAGCTGAGCAGAGGGGCAGGATCCCCTCCCTCGACCTGCTGGCAACGCTCCTCCTCATGCAGCCAGGATCCCATTGGCCTTCTTGGCTGTGAGGGCACACTGCTGCCTCCTGGTTAACCTGTTGTCACCCAGGACTCCCAAATGGCTCTCTGCAGAGCTGCTTTCCAGCAGGTCAACCCCGAATCTGTACTGGTGCCTGGGGTTATTCCTCCTCACGTGCAGGACCCTGCACTTGTCCTTGTTGAACCTCATGAGGTTCCTCCCTGCCCAACTCTCCATCCCATCTAGGTCTCTCTGAACGGTAGCACAGCCCTCAGGAGTGTTGGACACCACTGGCCACAGACCTCCAACCAGACTCAGCCCCATTTATCACCACCCTCTGGGCTCTGCTGCCCAGCCAGTGCTCAGTCTACTGTCCACTCATCCAGTCCACACTTCCTAAGCTTCCCTATAAGGATGTTATGGGAGACGGTGTGGAAAGCCTTGCTGAAGTCAAGGTTGACAATATCCACAGCTCTCCCATCATCCATTCCGGTCCCCTCATTGTAGAAGGCTATCACATTTGTCAGACACGACTTCCCCTTGGTGAATCCATGCTGACTGCTCCTGATCACCTTTTTTTCCTTCACATACCTCGAGATGGTCTCTAGGATGAGCTGCTCCATCACCTTTCCAGGGACGGAGGTGAGGCTGACCGCCCTGTAGTTTCCCAGCTCCTCCCTCTTGCCTTTTTTGCAAACTGGAGGGATGTTGGCTTTCTTCCAGTCCTCCACTCCCTCCCCCTCTCTCCACGACCGCTGGAAGATGATGGAGAGCGGCTGAGCAATGACCTCTGCCAGTTCCTTCAGCACTCTTGGGTGCATCCCATCTGGGCCCGTAGATTTAAGGGTGTCCAGTTTGCTTAAATAATCCCTAGCCCAGTCCTCCTATAATCTCCCTGTGAGCAGCGCAGAGGGCTGTGCAGGGAGGTGCAGCCCGGCGAAGCAGGGACGGTGCAGAGCAGGCGCCAGGGCTGGTCGTGCAGGATGTGTAGTCCTCCTGCCTGCCTTCTGCCTCGTGGCCGTGTAGGAAAGTGCCATATGGGACAAGCGGATTTCTAAGAAGTAAGAAACTGGGAAATTTCATATAGAATTTCTGAAACATGTTTCTTGCAGGCAAGGGCTCATTTTGAGCTCTGCCTGCAGCAAAGGGGAGGCTGGATTATTCTGGGGGCTCTGCAGCAAGGAGGAGCGAGGCCAAGCAGTGCTGACTGCTCCCGGGCAGACAGACAGGTCCCGCTCTGGGCTTTTGGCCGAGCCTGGTGGATTATTCCAGTCCCAGCAGCCAGGGGCAGCCCACTTGGCCGATTTTTGTGGCAACTTTTCCAGCAACCTCTTTTATCCAGAAGTACTGAGCTGCTGAGGACTGGACCGGCCTGGTCCTAACCGGGCGCTTGGCAGCCCAGACCTGCTGCACCCGCTGGCAGCGAGGATGGGGGGCGGCCCCAGGCCACCCTTCTCCCATCCCATCCCATCCCGTCCCTCCCTTGGCTGCTCTCTGTTCCCTGGGACAGCGTCAGCAGCAGCCTGGCTGCCACCCGCTCTGGCAGCAACAGCCTTCGGGCGGAAAACCGAGGAGAAAAATGCACAACTGCTCGCCAGCGCTACAGCCAGCGCGACTGTGTTAATTCCCTGGTGCAGTTGCGTTACAGCCGCAGCTAATTCTGCATTGTTTCGTTTCCCTGGGGATCAGCTGCAGATATTTTGCATTTAAATATCCGAGAGATTTAAAATATAATTGGAAATTGATGTGTGGGATGTGTGGATACTTTAAACAAATACATTTTGAAAACCTTCTTATGAACAGGTCTGCTAGAGAAGTGAAGGCCTTAGCAGGTCAGTCGCGGGAAGCATTTTTCAGGAATTAGAGAAAGGTTTTCTTGCCTTGGGTAGAAGCAGTACAATCCCCCCAAAATGTCAAAGGCTAACTGTGGCAGCATCAGCAACTTCTGACAAAATAACACTGAAGGCAGGAAAATTTTTGCTTTGTCTGAAAAGGAGGTAGTGGGACATAACTTTTAAATTTACTGCATTATCAAAATATGCCTCACATTTTTCATTTGGAAATCAACCAATTATGATTTTTGCTTTAGTTACTCCTTGATTTTAAACTACCGTTGGAATTATTTTGTTGTTTAGATTGCAGTGAAGTTCCCTAATCCCTACAAGTCCCTGTAGCCTTTTAGTGCCAGCAAAAGTTAGTGCAGGGATAGGGATTCATTTCCTTTTCTCAAAGTATTCAGTCTTTGCTAATTCCTTGCTTTACAGTTGCAAATGTACCTTTAAAACTACTGCGGTTTCTGAGAAGCACTGTGAAAAATATGGAAGTTTCTGTAGTTATGCTTTAATGTTTTTTCTTCATTCAATAAGAATACAAATCTCCCCCCTTTTCAAGTAAAAAGAAGCCTATTATATTCAATAAATCATATTTCAGTGAAATACTATTGTTTATGTGTACCACTCCCCTCTAGTGAATAGAAGAGGAATTGCTCCATCTCATGCCATGCCGTGGACTCCCAGCTGCAACTAGATTATGGACATTTTCTTTAACTTTCCCCGACAAGGAATTATCTTCTTTTTTTGGAGTTGAACAGTGTGAGCTTTTCCCCCTGCTGTTTTTATTAAGGACAAAATAATGCTTTAGGGCTATCAGATCTGGCAATCAAATCTTCACTATGAAGTATACCAAGTTTGCTAAACTCACTCCTTTCACGCATAATACCCATGTAAATATAGAATTTAAACATGAAGTAAAAAATGCTGTCCGGCTTTGAATGATGCATTTATTCAGTAATTTTAACCATTCCACAAGAACCTTGAAGCTATTGGCTTAGTTGTAGTTAGGTGTGCAAGCCAAGATGTAAATCCATGTATTTTCACACATGTTTGTTTTGAACAGGAGAATGAATATTCTAATACGAATTACAGGAAAAAAGGATAGGCACATGATACATATTCTGAGATGTGGCAGCTAAGCACATGCCAGGTGTGAGATTTCTGTTGCCAAAGGCCACATACAGCAGTCATTCTAGCCTCCCCTGATCCTCCTTGGAGGGAAATCTGGGCATCATTCCTTGACGTCATTCCAATGGCTCATGCCATTGGCATGCCTTGGCATCATTCCAATGGCTCATGCTCAAAACCTGCTTGTTTCTGTTGTCTGCAAGGTCCCATGTTCTTAAAGGATGGCACAGAAATATAATAAAGCTCTAGTTTTATACATGCTACACAAGTTTGTTAGAGGGAGCCATAAACAGATTTTAAACTAGAAAAGCATGAATTATGAAGAGTGGGGATTAGGAAAGGAAGCGGCAGAGGTTTCCACCAGTGACCATACTGAGTCACAGTGTGCAGTGTCTCATCCAAGTCATTCCTAGTATCTGTGTTATGAATCTGACAAAAAGAGCGTGCCATAAAGTTAAGGAAAAAGTCAAAAAACAGATGTACGTATCTTTAAAACGGTCTGGTACAACTGCATGCTCACTGGGACCTAGGTACTGTCCCTTGCCTCGCCCGATATCTTACTTATTTCTCCTGAATAAGTCCTCCTTATTCAGATTATAATTATTGATAAATATTCATAAATTATTATAATACATCTAAATTTTTCATTCTGATGCAAGTATGTAGGAAATAACAAGGTTTTAAGTAACAGCCAGCATTAATTTGTGAGGAGCAAATCATGTTAATTATTTAATGTTCTTAGGGTAAGGAGGTAGGTTAGGCACTATTATTTCTAATTTACCACTATGGATTTCGCAGAAATGCTCTTGCACGCATTGAGTCAGTAATGCCACATTATTAGAGGGGAAAGGAGCATAAGAGAGGGGAAACAGGCATATATCATGTGTAAGGAAAGTAATAATCCCTCCACTTTACCTGGCCTGGGTAAAACTTCAGTTGGGTCTCGTGTTCCACCTTAGCTGACATAGTTCATATGTGACATGGAACTTTCTGGAGGGATTCCAGAAAGGACAGGGGCACTCTTATAGTTAGAAGATATGTCTGTGAGGAAACAGAGAAATTATTGTTTAGTTTCAGGGAGAAAAAAGATATAGTGAGATCTTAAGTCTCTGAATATGTAAGAGTGATTCAAAGAAGAAAGGAATGCATTATAACCTAGTCCCCTGAGAATATGCTTAAATGCAGAGAGGAACTTCAGGATTGACATAGGAAAGCATTTCTGGCATGTTCTGACATGAAATGTTTTTCTTGTCTCAGGGATGTAAATGCGACATTGACTAGGAAGGTTGTAGAGTCTCCTCTGTGACAAGGTTTTAAAACACATTAGACCTTAGATAATCACGTATGAGGTGGCACAGGTACAGGTGATATGTCTGTGAAAGAGGATGGAAGATCTGAGGATCATCTCTGTTCCATGATTTAAAAAATAAGTATTGCTATATGGCTTAAAAAAAAAAGAAAGAAAAAACGGTTAGGATAGGAATTGGGAAGAGAGAGAAAGTGCTTGCTAAAGAATGAAAGCTGGCACTGCACACTGCACATGCAAGAGCCTTTGCAAAACCTGGACAGACTGAGAGCTGAAACTGTGAGTTTGGATGCAATTCCAACACTCTGGAACCTGTAATGGGAACAAGGATCTAAACTTGCACTCATCAAAATTAAAGGCTGCATTCTTGCTAGCTTCTTAGAGTGTAAGAGGTGGCTTCATATCTGAAATTGGGGGAAGAGAACGTACAATTTCCTAGCGTACTGCTTAATGAGGTCTGAAAATCAAAATGTTCTTACTATTATTTAGTCCCCTAAAGCATATCTGGTATTCTTATGCAAAACCATAAAATTCAATGTGTTGTTTGTAAAGGCTAAGGGCACTGGATGAAAGGCAATATCTTCTTTTTTCACTAAAAAAAACAACCAAAGAAATACGAGGCAATCCTGAGGCCTCTAGTTAGGCAAAACTCACACTGCGAATGTGGACCCTAACCTTTTTTTATTATTATTTATAGAGAATGCTATACCATTGCAGCTCCTTAGCTTCTTTAAACTGTAACAAGGGGGTAAAATCTTGTTTTTTTTTTTGCAGAGCACTTTGAGAACTATCACTGAAAAGTGGAACCACATAACTCTCATTAAAAATTATCTTTTCTCTTTTCCAGAGAAATCGGTGCTTGCCCAGCCAACATTTATCTTTGAGAAGAAGGACCATCCTTTGAAGGTAAAATCTTAAGCTTTTGTTTTGCATAATTTTTTGAAAATGCTAAGAAATTAAGATTTTATAGACAGTGATCCTAGTGGCAGTAGAAGACTTCTACCTAGGTTAAGACTTGTGCACTGGGCTCAAAACTGAGCTCAAAATAGAACAAGCAAAAGTAGGGACAGACTGCTTTTGATATATATAAATATATATGTTGGATTGACAAACTTTGTATCCTGCTCTAGAAAATGGCAGATCTATTCTCCTTGACCCTTCCACCCTTCTGTTTTTTTTTCAGCGACCTGCAGAAGACCCAGTTTGCAAAGCTGAAAATGGTAATAATCATTTCATTGAAATAGTGTAATAATACACAGGGTTATTCACAGATTTGACTATTGCCTGTGAGAACAGTGTTCAAACCCTCACCTTGTATGAGCCACTACAGATCTCTTTTAACAGTCTCGCACTGCTTGGGTTGTAAGGCCTCCTAGTATTTCCCAGTATGGCTCTGTCTTTCCTCCACAATCTTTCTCCCATCTTATCTCTCAAATTTGTCAGAGAGCTGAACTCCAGAACTTCTGGAAAACAGGAATATTCATTAGCTGTATTAGTTCCTATCTGCCCTTTTCTCTGCACGTAGGCCCCATTAACTTCTCATTCTTAATGCATTCTGAACCTGTGAGTGCTGAGCTGATTCCAAGTCCTGGTTTGAGATCCCAGTGACATTGGCAGAAATAAAGAAGACTCACTAGGGCATTGTACCAGGTCTTGACTATTTCACTGTTAGATTCTGCCTTAAAGCTATTATTATAAATTGTTCCTAGAATTTATCGTCTTTGAGTTTTAAATCTCTATCATACTATTGTGCTGAAATCTGCTACCAACTGTTTCTACAGAAAAATATATTTACTTCTTTTAGATCTCATCAGTTGCTCCAGAAAACGGGCAAGATCGTCTTCTTTTACTTTCCAGAAGTCTAACTCACAGTCCAAAACAGGTGTGCTGTTCAGCTCCACTTGCCTTTCTGATTACTGCAGTTCTGTAATCTCATTTGGTAAAGAAGAGATGGTATTTTTGGATACATTTAGAAATGTTCCATGCATATAAGGAATATATAATCCTTATGGATTCCTGGACCGCAGACAAGGGAGGATGGGGGCTGGTAAGGAATCAGATTCTCCTGTTTGTGGAAGAGAACAGTGCTTCTTGGGGAATCCATGGAAATGTAAAGCAGTTTTCAGAAAGGCTTCTACTTCCATCCATCTGGCATCCCTTTCAAGGCAGCGTATTCCTTCCATGATATTTGGGGAAAATATGCAGAAGTCATTGAAGACAGTAGGAATGATCTGGAGTTTATAGTATGTATTTAATATGATGATGTTATTTCACAGCTTAGGCTTTAATATATGTATATTGTGTTTTGTTTTATCCAGTCCTATGGTGCACCTAAGCTAAAAGGATTTAAGACAGCCTAAGTTAACTTACTCTGAAAATTACACTGAGATCATGTATAAAAACCATAGATACAGGATGGAGAGCGTGCCTATACCAAAAAATAAAGCACAGTTGATGAGCAAGCTTGGGTGCTAAGCCTCTGGATTGTCCACAGTGCTGAGCTGTCAGCTCACTCCCTGGCTCGGTTTCCAATGACCGTTTTCCAGACAGAACCACTGTAACGTTGACTAGCAGGAAGCAGTGTGGATAAGCCAGGCTGTGCTATATGGTCTCAGAGGCCCCTCTCATTCAGCACTAGAGGCATAACCTGAAAGTCTTCCTCAGAGGACTCATAGGTAGCTGGAAATAAGCTGATTTTTGGGAGTCATGCTCCCAAGGAAGGCATGACATCAAATTGGCTAACCAAAAACTTTTTTTGCTTTGAACAAAGGGTAACTTCGTTCTCTTTATGCTTTCAGATACAGCACTCTCTCAGAAAAGAGGAAGATCGTCTTCCTTTACCATCCTGCCTACTTTTCCCCCCTCCCAGACAGGTAATTAAAAGAAGAAAACAACAACAATAAATACTTACATAGAAAATCACATGTTAGGTCAGGGTATCTTAATTTACTGATCCTAAAAAAATAACATGAGACTGGACCAGATAACATTTCCATTTTCATGGCTTTTGCAAACTAGCAGCACCAGCGGCTCGAGTGCAATTTTGTGAGATTAAAGCATCTGTTAATATCCAAAAAACATTTTTTCTGACATAGCAAAACAGCTGCAGTGCTTTCCATGCCTAAATCTCTTCAACTGTAAAGTGAGGACAAGATCTCAGAGATCTTGTTTGGATGAATTGTGGGATATTGCTGAAATACGACCAAAATGGCAATTGGTTACAGACATATAGACAAATAATTTATTACTACTTATTGTTAAAATTTAAATTGTCATTCTTTAGTAAAGAAGAATAACATATTCATGACCTCAGCTCTTCTTCGAAGAAACACTGCCATCAAAAGTACAAAAGAAGGTAACTTGTCATTGTAACATTATATTGACTCTTCTTCCACAAAGACCTTCTTAACAGATAATGAACAGATAAAAATCATAACCCTCCTTCATGCTGAGTGAATGCTTTAGGAGGTTATTTGAGGACATAAGTATCCTGTAAGCTCTGTTCTGAGCCTCTGTGCTGACAGTTTATGGTTATATTAATTTCTGAGTAGAGCGTTGATAACTTTGAAAAGTGAAATTCCACATTTGTGATACATGCCTGAATGAGGTTAAAACTGCTTCCAGAGAAGGCTCTGCAGGTTCAGGATTGAAATACCAGCTAACAGATCTATCACAAAACAGTGCCAGTTTGTTATACATGCACACACACATGTGTGTGTTTATATAAATATAATATATATATATGTAAGTATATGTATGTATTTATATTAATTGTCTATTTTATTGGGATACTATGGTTTGTTTTCAATGCAGAATTGTGAATTTTAGAAGGGATTAGCATTTTTCAGAACATGTTTTAAGTAAACAATGGCAATAACTGTTCAGTGCGCTGTGCAGCTTTTAGTTAAAGGGGCAAGACACACAGGTATGAATTAGATGTGAGGAAAAAGTCTTGGTTTAAATACTTTATTTTTGTTTGCAAGGATGCTTGTCACCAAGTCAATTGCGGAATGTCATTAGACCTGCCATTTTGCAGCCACCACAAGCCCTCCCATGTCCTGAAAATCCCATGGCATCCCTAGTGACTATGAAAGGAGCACATGTTCAGGTAAAAAGTGATTTTAATGGCTAATATGCATGTTTGGAGCTCAATCAAATTAAAAACAACACTATTTTAAAGCAGTTATTTTGCTGCAGAACCTCAAGGGAATTTCCCATATGAGTTTTAGTAGAAACAATGAATTGGGGAAAAGAGAAACAATGAATTGAGGGAACTGTTATACCACTGTCAACTGTGCTTGAAAAACCTACGGCCTTTGCAGCCTGTCTTTCTGGCCATGATGTTTTGTGAGCAAATCAGGTTTGGGGGGCTTTTTTGACTTTGCCTTTTCAGAAAGTAACATTTTGGTGTTTTGACTTAAAGGATACTGTTTATGGCACTGGTTTAGTACACAGTGAGAGGAAGCTCTACCAACTTCCACAGAAATATACTTCAGTGACTTTGAATTTCTAGCAGACCTGTTTATTACAGAGAATATGTTTGAATTAATTAATTCATCTGCTTGTTTTATTCCTAGTTATCTGAAAACAGGTCCTATTCCTCAGCTGAGAATTCAGTAAGTTTGAAGACAGAAGGAAGTTCATCTACTGCCATGAATCTTTCTGGCCCTAAAACAACACGGTAAGATTTTTAATGACCTTTGTCACTTGGCCTGAGGCCTGCCCTTCTCACTACATGTCTAACCTGCTGCTAAGCTCATGGTGTTTACTCCATACACTGCTTCCTGAATTTGTGTGTAGTGCCAGCATTTGTGGGTGCTTACATGAGTCTCATATGCCATAAGGAATAGACTGCCACTAATAATTTCTGTGGGACAGCTTACCTCTCCTTAGCAAACCCAAGCAAGTAACTACTTCAGTTTCCCATCTCCTGCAGCCTTGCCAGCAAAAAATACTGCTTGGGTTTGAATGGTTGTCATGCTTCTGTCTCATCGATCTCTCTTTATTGAATAGTTGCACTACCACATAAATACATTGGCTATGGAGAAACACAGGAATTACCAAACTACGTATGTTGAACACAGGTGGCATAAGAGAGCCATACAGTACTATTTGGAGGTCATAGAGCCCTACTTCTATGTACATGTCAACATTTCTGGAGTAAACAACTAGTATAGTGTGATGGGGTCATATCTTTGTGCTGCCATGAGTTGACCAACATGGCTTTTAGCATTTCTGCATGAGGAAGCTGACTTGTCTGGACAGGGAGCCAGAACTTACCCTACACTCTGATGCCTTTATATATGAGTGAAAAAGCTCAGACTGATGCAAAAGTGAAAAAAGTATCCAGAAGTCATTAACACTCTTTAGAGCCTGGCTGCATGGAAACGCTACTGTGACTAACCAGTTTAGTGTCAGCTGGATTATGTGTGTGGTGTTGCTTGTTGAGGCTTGATTAGAGATTTTTACCTGGAAGCTGTGAGCATGAGATCAGTTAGCAATCAAAGAATGACATTTCAAACAGCTGAGGCTACTGATAACAAACTTGTTATGCAGCCCTTGTTCCCCGCACCCTCAGAAAGGTGGCAGAGAACGTGTTAAATGCAAGGGATTCAATCCCAGTCTTCTTCAGGGCCTGATGATAGCCATTTCTATCATCCCTTTACATTTTGACAGTCCTTTGCTTTTAAGGAACATTCTTGAGAATCTTCTTATAACACAGTGCAGCATCCTTCATGCATCTTTTGTGAATGGTTAGGTAGAAAATAGTCTAAGATTCTCTTAAAGACACTGTCTGGTTCCTAGGTTTTTGCTTGTTCATCTTCAATGTGCACTGTGGTAAATGCCTGAACTTAGTTATATATTCTTTACAAAGTTCTACATCACATGCTTATCTTATTTTGTTCCCATAGAAGTCAGCAAGTTAAAGACAAAAGTATAGTAAACAACAGCAATTCTGATTTTGTGTTTGGAGAAAACATGATGGAGAGAGTTTTGGTAAGATACGTAAATGCTGGCAAACTGTTATCAAGATTAATCCATTTATGAATATAAAATTTCTCAGATACTGATTCTGTTCTTTTTAAGATGTGAGTAGATATAATTCCAATGTCTGATATATAGGAAATATGTAAATATTTGATGTTAGAGGAGTAGGCATGCCTGTTCCATGCAAAGTGGAACAGCTACAACAGGAGAGAAAAGAATGCAGATCCCATTACTCTCATAGTTTCCACTATAGCTGTTAAGAGATGGGAAAAATGAGTGTGAATTCTCCTGGGCTGAGGAGGAAATTGGGACCTCCATCCTAGATATTGTCTACTGTAAGTTACATTGTGCATGTGGAAAAACAGCTTCATGGATCAAATCCTGATGGAATCTTAAGACAAAAGAATTACTTCCCAAACTGTACCACTTAAAATAGATTGAAATTCAGTTTCTCATAGAAGCAGAATGAAAACAATATGTTTTTTGCCAGTGCAAAAGCTTGTGAACCATAGCCCCTGGTTAAGATTTATGTCCAGGAATTAGGTGTAGGCCAGGAGTGCAGTCACTGAGCATTGTCAATAGTCGGAAGCACTTAATAGAAGTGCCTANAGAACTTCATCTGCAAAAACTAAAAGGCAGTGAGCTTTTTAATTCCTCCACAGTTAAGTTCAATGCACCTGAGAATTTTCAAACTATTCTTTGGGGCATAAGTGCTTAAATTGGAAATTAACTGATACTTAAACATTTAAGCCCTTTTGTGGATTTAAATCCTAGTCCAGAATCCTTACAAAGAAGCCATTCTTGGTGAAAGAATTAAGTACTGATTTGGTGGTAATAAAATGATTTCCATTAGAGACTGAAATTGTATCATTTATCATTTTTACTCTTAATATATCACAATTCCTAATCTTCACATAATGCACATTAAATGATCAAATTTTCTGCTTGATATGAAGTAACAAAGACATTTTATTTAAATAGGAATTCT
>VWPW01025334.1:0-198969 GCA_013389825.1 Crypturellus undulatus
ATTCTATGATTCTATGATGATACTCCACTGCAACCCCACTTGGACTACTCCTGTGGTGGGAGGTGGGACATACTGGTGATAATAGAGCTGCTAAATGTCATGTAAAAGGGGAAGGATGGCCATCAAGGGAAAAACAGGAAAATTTACAGGAACAGAACTTTCCCCTTTATTAGTAGAAAGTTATAAGATTGCTTGGCCTGCCACTGGAAGTGTTGCCTCAGTGTTACCCCTCCATGCCATTATATTGCACCAGTAACATTTCCTCCCTCAGAGATTATTCCCCTCCACCTTCCCTTTTCTAAGTCTGTTTCCTAGAACCACAGTAAATCAGCATCCTGAGTGTTGCTTGGTTTTCACTCCAAGAGATCATGCTGTATGACCCTGTAAAGTTCATGTTTATGAACAAGTTTATGGTGGGTGGTGGTGTTTATTGTCCCTGCTGAGCCGGGAACTTCAACCATTCTGCTATTCTGCGACATTGACATCTGTCGTGACTCTACTGAGGCCCTTTTCATTTCACACCTTCTGACACAAGAGGTACCTCAGGAGCTGCCAAGCAGAGGTAGTCTTTGTGATCTATAACTTGTAATCTCTATTACCTCTTCAGCATTGCTGGGGAAAGACAGAGGCAAACTGTGCCACTGCTCACAGGAGGAGCGAGGGCACAGGGACACCTGTGTACCTCCTAGACATTTTGTGATGTACTCTATGACAACAGTGCTGAGTCTTCTCACTCTTATGGTTTTAAGGAGAAGGACAGAGGGTTCATATGACTCCCATAGTTGTTTTTCCTTTCCTAAGAATCACTTTTGCCCACTGACCTGCCTACCAGCAATTTGTCGCACATGGTGCTGGGACACCAACTCTTGCCTGTGCTGACTGTGATAGGCCTCTTATTACTGAAAAACTTAAATGGGAAGGGATCTCAGATCTCTAGACCAAATGCCTGCTCGGAGTCAATTCATTTATGAAATCACACTAGGTTGATCAGGGCTTTCTCCAGTCAGGTCTTGAAAACCTCCAAGGATGGAGACTGCACAGGTTCTCTAGGCAGCCTGTTCCAATTTTTGACTGATATCATAGTGAAGAAGTATATCACTATATCTAGACTGAATCTCTCATTTCACATCTCTTCTCCCACCACCCCATCCTTATAGATACTGGAAGAGGTCTATCAGGTCCCCCATGATGATTTCCCTTTTCTAGGCTAGACAAGCCTGCTTTCCGCACCCTCTCTTCATAGAACAAATGCTTTAACCCACCTGGGTGTCTTGGTGTGCCTCTGTTGATCTCAGTCCAGTTTATTATCTCTCTTGTACTAGAGATGTGTGTCAAAGCTGTACAGTGTTACAGATGAGACCTAATGAGCGATGAGTAGAAGAGGATAATAGCTTCCCTTGATCTACTGTCTAGGCTCTTGGTTTTGCTGCCAGCGCAACTGCTGGCACATGTTCGACTTTCTGTCTAGCAAGACTGCCAAGGTCTTTACAACACTCTGAAGACAAATGTATTCATTTCTCAGCGTCCTCCACATGTGAGAGAACTGGTACTATAAGGTGGTGACATACCACAATCTTTTACACAAGTCTTAGTCTACCTTATTATTCATGCTATTTGCATGTGATCTTTGTCTATTAGCATTCTTATGTTGTCTTAGCTAGCTGCTTTATACAGTTATGCGGGGCAGATATATTGTAGAAACTGTGAGGACATCAGTACTCTTGCCATGTTATCAGAAAGGTAATCTAGTCCTTCTTTGATAATGTTTGGCAAATTTATTTTTAAAGCAATAGACATTAAAGCAAAATCCTGGTATGCGTGATCTAATGGAAATGAAATTGAAACCTGAGATCTGCAGGATCATGCTCTTGCTGGGTTTCAAAATAAAATAAAATAAAATAAAATAAAATAAAATAAAATAAAATAAAATAAAATAAAATAAAATAAAATAAAATAAAATAACCCTTTGTGTAAGAAGTGGAAACAAAAAAGAGGCCATCTGACATGTAGAGAATCTGGGTAAGATGCTGTTTTGGTCTTGTGGCTTCCTGTCGTAAGGCACTGTTACACAATCATTATCTCTGTGGAAGAACTGATGAAGTATCTCTCCCTTAGCATCCCCTTGCTTTTCCTGCTCCTCAGTTGTGATAGTAAGGTGGTTCATGGGGTTCATGTAGCGAACCAAACCAAGGCTTGTCACAGACCTGCAATTCCATTGGGTTAAAAATGTCTTTTTGGGTTTGGAGTTTGGTTAAGGATAATCTGTGGTGTTAGCACAATTGAGAGGGTAGTCCAGGGGTGGGACATTAATAGGAGAAGAATAATAACCTGCTAGAAAGACCAAACCAAAAATGTATAACTATGACCTAAGTATTTTTTTTTTCTCTCTCTCTCTTTCAGCCAATGAATTCTGTGCAGATTTTATTAGTTGTCGAGTGACTATATGCTTTTCATGTTCAACATGCTTTATTCCATTTGATTCCAGACTACTGCATATCAAGTAAGGTTTCACACAGAGAAAATGCCCATAGGTCAAAAGAAGCATGGTATATCCAACAGACAAGAAGCTTGTATAGCAGAATGGAGAACCAGGACACTGAAGGTTTCCTTACAGAAGCAAGAAGTTCAGATTATTGGTTCCAGGGAGAAAAAAACCTTCATCTAGACATCTACAGAAAGAAAGAACAAGAAAAAAGCATAGCACATGATCAATTTTTAGGAACAAATCTAAATGTCAAGAGGTCTTAGAGGAGGAGTGGCAACATCTTTTGTGATCCATGTGGTCACTTGCAGTTGCACTCAGATTAGGATGCCGTGAGGACTTTACAGATGAGAAGCATATGGAAATGAAATAAAAATAGACCATTTTATCTTTCCATTCTATGTACAAGTCTTGGTCTGTATTGATATCATGCTTGGGTTAGAAACAGTGGCCACAGATTTCAGTTCATACTGCAAGCCAGCAAGGCTCTACAGCACATGATGGAACTAAACACAGGGCAGATGTAGGCAGCCTTGCTGCTTAGAGGCCAAAGAATTGTGCAGACTACCCAGTCCTTTCATCTGTTTTAGACATTCACACACTGCAGGCTCATTGACACTAACCTGAACTGCAAGGGGAGAAGTATTCTCTTGCTGTGCGGTCATCTGCAAGGAAAGAAAAAAGAGAATGGGTGGTGAGTTGAAAACTACATAGTAGACTAGTACCAAGTTTCTCCTTTAAGCCACTTTAATCCCACTGCCTTCAATTTTCAATGTTCAGGCTGTGATTGTAGGAACAGAAATATGTCTGCAATGGGTCAGGCCAGAGGTCCATTCCCCCAGCATGTCTGCTGCGACTACAGCTGTCTGAACCTTCATATAAATAGAAAGTCCTGCAATGACATATATTCTAATTCAAAGGTATTTCTTTAAATAGAAGATGTTTTAGCTTTTTTTAATTAAGAATTAGTATTTTCATGTCAGATGATTTTTTTAATATGTGTACTGAACTCAAACATTTCTTATAGAAGATGGTATAGCAAAGAGTATATTAGGTAACAGCATTTAGATATATAGAGTCTGTTGTTTCTTATTATGTATTCACATACTTCCCCATAGGCTAATTGCTAGAGAATTAAGAATTCTCCACTTTTCAGTATGGGATGAAGAAATGGAACAAGAAGAGAATTCAGTATACTGCATGTAGGTGCACTGGCTAGATCTCCAGTGATTTTTTTCCATTTTGTTATCAAACTCTTTTCTAATAAATGCTAATATTGCATTTTTTATTTTGGCTCATACTGAGCACTGAATCATCTGAAAGAGACCAACAGTGACTTCAAGGTCTCTCCTCTGTAGACTTCATTTAGAGCTTTAAAGGGTAAGAAATTATTTTCCTGTTATCCTCTGGGATATGAAAACACCCAACAGATGGTAGGATCACACTATACCTGAAAATCATAGAACTAAATTCTGCCATCTAATGGACCCAAGTGGCAGTATGTAATTTGATTCTAAATAAATACATAAATATTTTCAAGAGAGCCAAGGAGTCGGAGAAGATGCAACAAATTGACAGAGAAGCTTGCTTTCTAGAGAGCTTGAAGCTAGAACAGTCATTTTGAACACATCACAAAACACTCTCAGTGCCAGGTGGTCTTGTCTCAAGAAAGATCTAGGAACAGAAAAGCAAGTGATTCTGTAATTTGTATGTAGAAGGTTTTGTACATAGGGAACCCAAGCCTGGAGCTGAAGAAGGAAGTTTACTGGAGTAAACTTTCAGTTTATTAACTTTAAAAAGAGTACTTTTTAACTTAAAAAAGGTCAGAGTTGTGTCTGAGTGAATCAAAGGAATGATAGTGACTCTGCCTATACCAGTGAACTCCCACCTGGCTTATAGTAGTCATAGACATGCACAGTTGCTGGTTTCAGATTCTGAACTTCAATATCCTGTTCCACTGAGATGGTGAACTTCACAGAAGTCTTATCCAGCTGGAGATGACAGAAGCAAACAGAAATGCATTGGTCTCCTCAAAGTCACTGACATCCCAGCTTTACTCTCTCTGTGCCAAAGGCTTTCTTCTCTACCTCTTCAGGTCCCTCCACTCTCCTCTTTTGCCAACATTTTAGCTTGTCTCACCAGCCTAGAGGTTTGTATTTCTGCTCTTTAAGAGCCTCAATGCAAGGTACTGTTGTTGCTACTCTTTGAATGGGCAGACCCTGTGGTCTTCCTCTTACCTCTTCCAAGTAGATTGTGACTTTGTCTGGTTTTATCTCTGTCTTTTTCACCAGGGATATCTCTTCTAGCTATGTGCAAAGACAAAAGAAGAACACGAGTTTGCATTAGCTCATCAACCTTGTTGTTTCACACAGTGATAGGTGTTTTTAAGTTCACTATTGCATTGAGACAGCAGTCAGGCTCAATGATCCCAGTTAAGGAGGGCCTGTAAGATGGGCACTGAGTTTTGTTATAAATGCACAAAATGTTAGAAAAAAATATCAAATTAGGAACAATTTTCCTTGAGCCACATTCCTGCTTTGGGCACATGTAGCAGAGGACAGCATATTTATTAGAAATATATGATAGATATTCCTAGCTATCTCATGGCTCACTGGAGATTATCATCAAACAACTCTATGGGATTCAACACTGTCTAATAGAGTATCCCTAAAAATAGCACAGGCAACAGCTAAGGGCATCCCACATGGTTCTGACGAGGTTTTTTCAGCTCCTCTCTAAGCTCTTACCTCACTGTGTGAACCTCCCTACTAAATATGAAAAACTGCCCAACTAGTTCTATAAGTAGAAAGCTGCCTTGTGAAATAGACCAGTAGTATATTCACACTTGCTTAATTTAGTTATCTGAATCCACCACCTCCCTGTAGCTGCCATTCTTTAGCAGGAATTCATAAGGGGTTGGATATTTATGACGAGCTACATCTGGGAAGTAGATCTTTACATGTCTAAGGAAGAAGGAAAGGTTTCTTACTGCTTTGACAGAGCTCTTCATAGGAATGAACCCTGACAACATCTCCACTTCTACCAGAGCCATGTTACTGGTTTCACGATCGCCAACATAACTGAAAAAAAAAAAAGACAGGAAAGAAGCACATTTGATGTAGAAGACATCACAGCATTTCTGTAAGACAGTGGTGAACGTTCCCAACCTCTAGACTGCTTTACACAGATGTAGAAGCTCAACAGATCTCTTTGGAACATGTGGAAAAGGAGACAGTGTGTCTTTGTTACCACAGATAGGAAAGTCTCTTTTATGCTGCTGGCTCCCACATCTTTCAAATGAAGAAAGAGACCAAAGGGACTGTCCCATACCTGACAGACATGTGGATGTCAAGTTGTTCCTTGGCACTATCACAACCCTTTGGCACTGTTTCGACATCTAGGACAAACACCTGTCTTGCTTTTGATGGTGGGGTGTTGTAGTACAGAGTTGCCTGGTGGAGGAGAGAATATAGTTGTTAAGTGCCCCAGAACGTCTCTGTATGAGCTAAAGGGCTATCTGTGCCTCCATCTTTCAAAAAGTTAGCTATCAGTGGCTAGCATATCAGGCTCCATGTGTGCTTCCTGTTCAGACCTGTAGCAGTAATAGTAAATAGGGTCAGATATATCACCCAAGAGTAATTCTCAGCCTAGTGAGTTTAAGGTTTGGACTAGCACAGTTTGAGTGACATTTCCCTCAGTTTTATGAAGAAAATTATTTTTACTGTATAAGAAAGTACATTAGCTGAAGCTCTCCTCATTGAGTAGAAAGAAGGAATATAATTATTAACATGGTCTAGAACTCAAGAGGAAAAATACTAAGAAAAGTAAGGAAAAGAAAAAGCAGAGAATCAGAAGAGCATCAGCAGAGGCCAGTCTTCCACTGTCTGCCTGGTGACCGACAACTTGGGCAGCAGAGACTCATCAGGTCTTGCCACATTTACTGACAATATTCAGCTGTCAAGTAGCAGGTTAGTCCTAGCTGCTTTCTTTGTGCATTGACAATAAATATTTTTTATGTCTTGCTGTCTATACACTGCTTGCAAACTCCCTGTGAACTTGATACGAGGTCTGAACAGAATTGATACAGGGAGGATATTTACACAGGGAGTGACTTGACTCCACATTTTTTTGCTGTACGAATGATTCTATCAAAGTTGCCAGAAAAATAAGATGGCTTCTCCATGATGTACTGGGATGGGAAAATCCTGGTACTACATCAATCTTCCTCTCTGCATGAGAAAACCATCCAAGGAATATTATGGCATAAATGGCATGTAAATAAATTTACAGTCCTAAACTCCAGAAACAGTGACATCATCAACATATGCTAGATGTAAAAGCAAGTACTGTTCTGTATCTAATCTGCCTTTAGATTTACTGATCTCCTAACAGTACTTGTTTCTGTAATATGGGACCAGCAAAGCTGAAACATTTCTGAGAAGATACCATGGATGCTAGCACAAAAAACGTCAGCTGAGTACACAAGAGCTTGTTCAAGCTTGACATGATTCTGCCCAGAAAGCCAAACCCTACTGAGAATTTGACAGTATGTTGCCTACTTACAGTCAAATCCTCACTTGAGGAACAAAAGGCAAAACCCTATAGTTTTGTACTATGTAAACGTACCTGTACATAAACACATCCACTCCCAGTTGCCTGCACCGTATACACTCCTGGGACTGTAAGGAGAGGTGCCTGATGCAGAACGAATTTGTTATTCCTGTGCACATGGAACTCCAGTGGAGAAGTATCCTTGCCTTTCACCATCACCGTTACATCTCTGATCTCGTGAGGAATCAGGGCTGCATACTGAGCCAGGGCCTGCAGACTAATAACTGTGTCCTGAATACAAAGAGAAAGTCACTTTGCTGTAAGTAATGAGTACAAGATACAGCACACTTAAGTCAGGCAGTATATAAAGAACCATGCCTCTGATTCCCATTCCAGTGTCAGCAGGGTCCATGCATAGGTAACCGGAGGGCATCTGGCAGGGGCGACTTCTGAGCTCTGGGACTGGCAATCCCAGGTGCTGGTTAACACCATTTACACCACCAAACAAGGATGTCCCCATGACCTTCCCTACACAAGCAACGATCATATACGTCTCTACTCTAGATCTGAAGTAACATGCACAGGCAAGGCACACAATATCTCCGTCCTTCTCCAATACTTTTCCCCATTTTGTTACCTGAGTGGAAGCAAAGCCCCCAAAGGCATTTCTTTGTCCGCTGAGCCAGTGTACCAGCTTGCTCACTGTGGTTTCACTAACTGTCACATTTGGTTTGGAGACATGAGCTAGGAGCGTGTAGGCTACTATTTCAATCATAGAGGAAGAAGATTCTGTCCCACTTGAGTGTGATGACAACAGTCTTGCTGATGGAGGGAGGAACATGCAGAAGAGAAGGATATTAGCTCCCTTATGAACATTAGCTGATCCTGTCCTGCTACCCCTACAGGGCAGGCAGTTTGCTTTATAGTATCAGAAATGGCTCTGCCTTTCTGGGGCACCACAGAGTGCAGGAGTCAAACCTGCCTGTTGTGCTCTGAAAGGCCAGACAAATATGTTATGCTCTGCTTTTCTGAAAGTACAAACAGAGAAATCCAGGCTGCAGATGTGGTCCCAAATCCTCAAGAAAATCCAGGAATTGGTTGATTCTGACCAGAGGTTATTTTTTTAAAGCATAGCTGTAGTTGCATTGCATGTTGAAAGCTATTCCCTGTTTGTGGTGACAATGATGAACTATTTTTCATTTCCTTCAGCCCAGCCTAGCTTAAGGAAGCCACACTTTTTCTTCTCTGCATTCAGGAACTGTTTTCTCGGTGACATTCCATGAGGAAGAGCTTATGCTCTTGGATTGTTATTGCAGCTCTTGAGCTCATTAAGTGGTCTAGCTTGGGTTTGAGAACCTGGAGATATTTTAGGATTCTGGTGTGGAGAGACAACTACTCAGTGCCTATTTTCACACTCTTGTAAAGTTTCCAGTGCAAAACCCTCACCAAACTAGAGCATTTTTATTGCTTTTACATTCACTTGGGTTAGTCCATCAGGGCTTACTATGCTGAAAAGCTTGAGGTCTATTTTTTTTCCTCCAGTCAGTTGTATCTGTTGTACAAGAACTGGTCACTACTCTGTGGAGAATTACTGGCAGGTTACGAAAGGAGCAATACTACCCAAATGATTTTGATGATATCCTCACTACAGAGTGGACGGTCTGGATCAACTTAAACCAGAGCTGGGCTCTCCACCTATGATCTAATTTCACAGATACTGGATACACTTGAGTCTCTTAGGCTTTACTGTAGTAATAGTAGCCGGTAGCCAAAATCCTACTGAGAATTTAGGTTAACTGTGCAGTGTAAATATCTTCTGGAACTGTACAATTGTGGTAACCTGTAATACTTTTCAATTCAAAGTCGTTTTTCAGAACTTTTGGAAAATGAAGAATCACAAAATCACTCTTTTGCATAAATACAGCATAAAGACCTTAGAATTTAGCTCTCTATGGATTAGTATTACTTCATTATGTCTATCACAACAGAAGGTTTTTGCAGGACACATTTGTGATTTATTACTTCCAAGGTGATATAAGCAAAATTTTTTTTTTCTTCACGAAGTCATAGAAGCTATTGAGGAGAAACATCCACAGATGACTTACAGATTACACCTGATTCTCTAAGAAGCACCAAATTTCTCTTTGGGATACAATTGTAACACCATTAACAAAGTTAGCAGAATCCCAGCCACCAGTCCAAGGAAGACATGTCTCTAGACAACAGAAGATAATCCTCTCAAGCTACCAGACAAACTGTCTGCAGCTGGTTGTTGCACTCACATTCTCACACACATTAGGCACAATACAGACACATTTAGACGTACATGACTACAACTTTCTCTCACAACTCCATTCCTCTTGCCAAGTCATCACTAACTATACCAGTAGAAACAAGGGCCAAAGAAAAATGTCTTCTGAATCACAGGCACTTTATGTGGTCCCATGCCCTAGATTCTCAGGGTGACATTTTCAAAAATGCTTAGTGAGTTAGAAGTATTAGTCTACCTGGTCAATGGGGTTGTGTTGTAGCGTACATGCTTCCTCAACAGCAGCTATAGTATATGCACCACTACTCCCTCCTCTTTGCCCATCAGTCACCACATGAAGTCAGTTTAGCAGCCTGTGTAACTTTACAGCAGACTGTAGTGGACTGTAGCGGTAACTTAACTGGCTAGCTGAAAAAACTACTCTATTTTTTTTTTCTCCTTTCTGTTATTTTTCAGTTCCCAATGCACTTCACCACACTATCTTATGAGACAAATGGAAGAACCTAGCTGACAGTGGGGTAGCAGTAGAGATTCAGGCACCAGAGAGGCCCAAACTTAGCAGAGCAGCAATGGGAAAACAGGAAAAAGGCTTAAATTTAGATCTCCCATTCTGCAAAATAAAATGAGGCAAGTTTCGTCTCTAAAGTCTCTTGGAATAAATTGCTGAAGGATGATGAGGGCAATATTTGGATCAAACTCTTTCATAACTCAAGAGAGTGTATCAAAACAAGGATTAAATATTAATCACTTGCTCCAGAAATTTTCTTCTGGGCCCAAGAAAAAAAAAAAATCATTGAAACTACAGACTTTCCACAAATCATTGTTTTCTGCCCCAAAAGCCAATTTAATAGAAGTTAAATTTCTCAGCCCACTAACTAAATCCTAACAAAGTCAGGCCTTAAACATACTTATTTCTAGAATCCCAAATCTTGTTAAAACCAACAACCTACCAGTTTCCTTCTCTAGCTCATCAAGAAGCTGCTGTCTCATTTCCATGTTCTTGGTCAGTGTGAAGACATAAGCCATCAGGGCCTTGACATAAAGGCTGGTCTCATTAAGTGCTATGTCTTTGAGGCAACGTAAAGCATTATCCAGCATGGTGTCCTGAAAAAGGAGTACAAACCCATTGAATTTTCCTTGGCCACTTTTCACTGTGAAAATGTTTTCACAGTTCTCAGTTATCTAAGCTGCAGTCTGAACGTATTTCTCTAATGACTGCAGAGCATGAAGTAGTGCAGACAAAATATCACTGTGGGTTGAGAATAAACATGTCACATGGCAGTTCACTGAGGCAGGGAGTTGTCACTACACTGCAGCATGCAAGTCCGCGAAGCATCTGACAACAGGTTGGCTCAGAATTGTTCAACCAATGTACTATAGGTCTATGCTCCAAAGCGGATACAACATTGTTTTCAAACCCATACTAATAAGTCTGGCATATCAGCCTATCAATACTAGAACCATTACATTCTGACTGAAGATCACTGCTTTTATTTCAGGTCTGAAAAGTGGGATTGTATAAGTGAAATCTTGGCTGGGGGAGGATGTGTTTTTGTTGGAATTTTTTTTTGTTTGTTTTATTTTTTGTTTGTTGTTTTTCTCCTTCTAGCTGTATCAATTGGTTTATGAAAGATATTAAATCTTTCAGGAAACCCCAAATCACTGCCAGAGACAATCGTTTCTCCTGAGATCAGTGCAGAATGGGAGATTCTCTACTTTGCTGTAGGTCAGTCCATTTATATTAAGAACTCATTACCCACACACGTTTAAAATTTCCTTTTGAAATTATCTTGCACACATGAGGGACATGACAGAACCTTTCATTAACTCAGTCTGGGCACTCCTTGAAAGCACAGACCCAGAGAAGAAGGATGGCTGAAACATGCTCACAAGCCATGTAAAAATTCAAATGCAACTTACATTCTTCTCCAGATTCTGGAGCTCCAGAAGTGCAGCAGTGATATAGGCTGTTAATGAGAGTGAATCATCCACACCACCCTGCAAGGCAACCAGAAAGACATCAGACAGGGACAAAAACATCTATTCCTTGCCTGCAAACAGTGTGGACTCATTTTATAGTAACTAAAACTACCAGAGGAAAGTACTACCTGGGAAAGTACAATAGCTTATCACTGGCCATTCTTGGGCATCTGAGGGTTACAGGAAAGTACTCCAGACTCACTGTCTGAATATCACAAAAGCTTGATCTCACAGACAGGGCTCCTTGCACGCAGCCTCAACTTACCTGCTCATAGAAGGGCATGAGGGACCGTGTTATTCTGTGTATTTTATTAAAGATGTTGCAATTAGAAACTTTATTAAAGCTTTTATGATACAGAATTACACACAAAAAAATGTAAATTTATATATAAATCAGCTGAATGTGAGAAGCCACAAGTTAACCTGGGTAAACAGGTTTCAAGGAGCCTTTTCACCCATCAAAGGATATTTGTTCTCAGGGGATCCCACTTGCAAGCTCAGACATAAGAAAGTCTGTCTTAAATGAGGCAGTGTCTTTTAGAGGAATTTGGAGCTGAAATGCTATGAGGCACCACTCACACATAATAGTGGACTTCCCTGAGCCTAATGAAGGACTAAAATCTGTTCCAAAACAATTGTGTTCAGACAGGAGCTCTGAGCTGAGGAAAGAGCAAAAGTTAGAGAAGGGTGAGCAACCTACATGTGCATTCTGGTTTTACTTTGTACTGCTTTCAAATTTTAAGAAAAAAAAAGTGTTGTCTTTTACTTTGCTAAAATATCAACCTGTTTTATTTCATAAGCTTAATGTCTGTTTAATAGGGGTAATCTGACCAGCAATCTGACCAGCCTGGATTATTCTTACTTTTACAAGGGCAGTGAACCCAAATATTACTATACTTTATGCAAACTGTTTGTACCAGAGAAAGAGTTTATTGCATTTTCAGATAGATTGCAGGCATCATTTTGGGGGTACCATGCTCAAAGATAAATCATACTAGATGGGCCATGATCAACATCTCTCTGGAAGTGGAGAGACAATTATGATTTCAGATAATCTCATTGTAGAGCACATAAAGAGGCCTGGAGGGTCTGTATTCTGGGTGATAAGGCATAAGAGTAGAATTCAGACAGCGTATTCTAGACAAATACTGTAAAATAAAGTTGTTTCTTCCTCTGCCCCCAATGCACCATGTCACGATTGGCCATGGTCCTATTTGACTATCTTGAAAAAGATCTAGCAAATATTAAAATTTGATGTAGACAAAAGGCCTGTTGTTTTAGACCATGCCCTTTCATTCTGCACTGGGAAGCTGCCTTGGCTGTGCTGAGACATGGAGACACTGCTCTCTGTTCCTGTGCACAGAGGAAGAACCTGAGGGAGCTGCGCTCTCCGCATATTGCATTCCTGCCACACACTGTGGCCAGGAGTCATACCTTCAAGTCATTGTTGAAGAGCTTTCCTACACTCTGGAAGCAGCCACTGGGCAGTTGGTGCTTCTGCAGCCAGAGGAGAGCATCTTGCACATGCTGCTTATTGATGTAAATGTGAGAACTGGCCTGCCCAAATGACCTAGCTACGAAAGCTGTCAGCCTGTGGACAGAGCACAGAACAATCCCATGTCACAATTAGGAAGTGAAACAGCAAGTACTATAAGTTTGGGATGAAAACACCCTCCCTTGTCACTCACCATGTGTTGCCCTGGGCGTCAGCCTTCCCAAAAGCACTGTAGGAGCCATCATGATGTTTGTAAAGCAGCTGACGCTGGTAACCTATGAAGACGGGTAAAGGGACATAATGCTCTATATATATGAAAGGCTGTAGCTTCTCAAGATGTATCTTTACTGTAGGAAGAAGGCTCCACAGCAAGGGACTTCACCAGATCCTACAATGCATCCCACAGCATCAGATTAACAAGGAACCTTTGTGCAGCACCACTGAAGTGTATCACTGCTTTGCATTGTCAGAGCCATTAAATGAGTGCCCTAGTGCTTTTACAGAATGGTTACACTCAGCCATTTCATGTCTCTCATTTCCCTCAGTAACTCTCAATGGCACCTTGCTGTGAATAAAAAGAACTGTAAGGGCGAGGAGGAAGGGTTTTCCTAGGGAGGACAAATATGAAATCCTGTTTATGTTTTTTCCAGTAATTCCAGTGGTGTTGGAAATCAGGAAGATGCTTTATATGGAACACACAGAAATTGAGAAGGACCTGTCTATAAGCTCTGAGGCAGAATGCTGTCTGTATCTGTTTTCCTCCTCTTTCCACATGGTCTCCCTGTTCACTCTTGTCATCCTGCTGCTAATATTCATTTCAACTCATGGTTGAATTCGTGTCCACTCGTGGTACAGGAAAGAAAAAGAGGAAGAGAGAAAACTGTCAGCTGTCACGTTTTGTGTGGAGACAACTTCTACACATGCATAGTAGCCTGCTGGAACGTGGAGTGTATTGCAAAATGAGATACAGACATTAGCACCATATTAAATTCAGAATCTATTTGGACGGAACTGCGTGCTCCAAAGTTCATTTCCTAAAACATAAAGAAACACCAAAATATCAAATTCCTATCTGTTCCATAAGGATCACACTTTATTCCAATTAATATCATTTCATGACTTGAAGACAAGAGACTTCTCTCTGCCTCTGACAAGGGAACAAGCCAAGTCAGAAGCCAGTTATAACAGAAATTTTTAATCATTCACACCCCTTCTCAGAAAAGGAGGCTTAAGGTCTCAATAAATAGACAGAAGTCCTCCATATTCAAAAACATGATTTATAGCAGCTTTTTTTTTTTCAGGCAGGAAGAAGGACAATATTTACCTGTTTTCAGGAATTTCAGTGCTTTATCTTCAATTTCTGGCACCAAGTGTTTTATCTTCTTCAAATACTGGAGTATAAAGATGTTTGGTGCAAACTTAACCATGTTCTGTTCCCCACAGCCAAAGGGCATCTGAAGTAGCTGGTCTAAGTTTTGAAGCGCTGGGCCCATGATATCCCCTTAAGTTTGCGACAGGGGTGAGAAAGGAAAAGCAGGGACATTCAGCAGTATTAAACAAAAGGACAATTAAAGAATATTAAACACTATGGGATCTGGAAAAAAAGCCCACTATTCATGAAACTGGGGTGATTTATTATCTCTGCCCTAGATTCTTCTAACCTTTCCTATATCAGTCCAGCACCAAAAGGGAAGATTGCATAGTTCTGGGGGTTAGGGTGGGAACGTGGTGCTTGAAGGAATCTGAAGAAGATTAAGAAAACCAACATTTCTGACATGATAGTATTAAGGAGAGAAAGAATTATAGAAGCAAACTAGGTAGAAACCAGGAGGGAAGCTTTCAGTTCCATTAGGTGGATGGCAGCGACAGTCACCAGAGAAATACCCTGTTTTTTACCTTCTCTAGCCACTTGGATATTACCCAGCATCAATCCTCATTAGAGGAATAACTTGTGAAACAGATGATTTAATATACATTTCAGAGGCCTATATCATGCCCATCAGATTTTATATAGTGGAGAAATTTGGTTGATGCAACATTAAAGCCAAAACATTGTGAAAACTGCTGCAATAAGAGACCACGAATACGGAAAACCTTTCTTACCAATCACAGACAAAGTGGCTCTTCCAGATCCCTCCAATACTTCTTCAGGAAGAGTCAAGGAGAATTCTTGAGAGACTGTGCTCTCTAAGGAAGACAAAACCCATAAATTTATTCCTATCATCACACACATGAGTAATATCCCAAGGAGAGCCTTCTATGCCTCAACTGCTATGGCACAGTGCGACATTGAAACACAGCAGCCCAGACCCTGCAAACAAATGTTTAAATGCGGGAGCATTTAAGAAGTAGGACAGACATAAATACAAACTATAGTTTTTATATAACTAAAGCAAGTTTGGTGCCAATAGTGCTTCCTCTCTGACCAATCCCCTCCACCTGTGTGTATTTGCAGTCTTCTTGCCACTCTTCTTGCCAAGAGTCCTTCTCTCATGATGGACTGCAGTTAAAGATTTATTTCACATACCTGTAGCACAAAGAAAGGCGTTCTGTGTGTTCTCTTGAAGGACACCTCCTGGCTGCATTTGAAAAAATGATAGTTCAGAGAGGGAAGACAGAAAAGGAAGTAAGCATCCATAGCAGGTCTGTCTGCTGATGAAGGGGCTAAGCTTCCTCTTAACACCTTGCTAACTGCCTTGGGGGACAAACCATTGTCCTCAAGTATTCACCCCAAAGTCCAACTAACCTTGACAAGTAGGAGTTTTACCACTGTGTCTGTTTCTCCTTGCAAAGGCGTCACAGTAATCCTATTACCACACAGGTCATGTGCATCTTGTGCCACACTACTCACAGTGACATTCACTTTGCCTGCAGGGAACAGAGAGGCCCATTGCTAAGCAGTTGCAGCAGAGATCTGGATATGCAAGAAGAGGGAACAGACACACCAAGGCAGGCAAATTCTACCCCCCTCACTCACACACACACACACACACACACACACACTAACTGCCATATATCCTTTTGCCCAACTTTGTCCAAGCTCACCCAGTTTGGTAGCTGTCACATTCCACACAAAGGTTTTTGCCTCATTGGCACAGAGGCAGATGGTGAACTGGCAGTCTGAACAGGGAACCACCTTTAGTTCTGGAGTCTCTGTGAGAGTGGTGTGTACCTGAGTGTGGTGGGGTATACAAACACATTGATAACAGTGTTAGTACAAGGCACTATCCAAAGGAGTTCACTCCATGGGTCATGAAGTGTGAAACTGCATCTGGACCAGATGCAGATATCAAGGGCTCCTTAGAAGCTCACAGTTGTCTTTGGGCTCATCTTTTGATATGACAGATTGGTGACTGGGGGAACACTTGCCTGTATACAAGTCTTCAGGTAGTTGAAGACTGTAGCCTTTAGGCTGAAGGTCTCTCCTTGGACCACAGAGTATGGCAGTGTCAGATCCACAAAGAAAGGCTGGAATACTGTAAGAAAGGTCAGAGGAGACAGCCCAAAGCCACTCTCAGCAACACAGAAGGTGTTGGCATTCCATTCAGTAATAGTGTCAGGTACATTTACTTGGAGTGATGCTTTCCCTTCCTCACTATAGAAGGAAAATAGAGAAAAGCATTTTCTCAAAAATGTTCAGAAGTCTCCAGGAATCCCTCTGTGGTAGAAGCCAGAGACTTTTACTCACCCAACTGAGACAAGATCCCAAATCCAGGTCTCTGGGAAATATGTCCGTGGTTTTGGCTTCTCCATGTTATCAGGGTGAGGCACATGGCCATCATGAAAAGCAGTAACGTCTGCAGAAAAGGAAATGATATATCAAAAAATAGCATATGTAGTTACAGGTGAAATTAATTCTTTCATTCATAGCAATGTGAGAAAAACATAAATGTTTTGTGTCATAAAAGAAGAGTCTTCAGGATTAGCTTTTCAGTGAGAGTCTAACACAGAGTCTATGTCTTTGCGGGACACAGCTTTAGGGAGAGATAATTAGATGAAGCTTAGTGTGAGGCTCATTTTTGACATATCCATTAAGTTTGTTCTGGGTCTAAGAAGAAGCAACATATTCAAATGGAGGTGTATTTCTTAAAGTCACCTGTAAAAACAGTAGCAGAGCATAGTACATTTTGTAGGAAGACTGTACAGCCCAGGGACAGCCAATGATGCAAAAATACTAAGGTATCTATCTACAATTTATTAAATTAGAATTTTGAATTGGACAAAGGTTGCTTTCCTTTTACATACACACAAACAAGAAATACAGCGGGATGGAAGTCAGCTATTTCAACTGCCGAACGGCCACTTCAGGCAAGGAGATGGGCATGTCTATTACTTACTAACAGCATTGCCTCTGCTATAATGCATCTTTTTCTTAAAGTCTGGTTGCATACAGTAAACTGGTTTCTTGATTTTCATGTTGGTTAATATTTTCATGCGCAATAGCTGGGAAAACAGTGAAGAGAATAAATTAATTATGAATAGAAGGGAATATGGAATGTTGAAAAAATATCACAATACCAAGTATTAATCAGTGGTCTGGTGCAAATGAAACTTTTAAAAGTGCTGTTTGTTTGTATACATACACATAGGTTCACATGCTCAGACTCTGAGCAATGTGTGAGGAGTGGAAATCAATTTCTGATGAATACCAGGGCCAATTCTTATCTGTCATAAAATTAAATTCCCAGCACTTCTGTTCCTCATATATATGATACATGACTTTAACAATGAGGTTGAGTCAGATGCCATACCTCTCATGAAAGACTTAGGAAAAAAAAGTTATAAATATATGCACAAATTTAGAACAGAGAGATCTGATATTGGTCACACAAAAATATCTATTCTTACACCAGTTACTTCACAGTCCTGACTTAAAAAAATGATGAGAAACTCAGTCACTACCTTATTTTGATTATACTTTCATTTGAATGAAAACCTGTGCTTCTTAAGGATAGAAATATTCAGCTGAACACACTCTCATGTGTTTGCCCTGAGGAGAGAATTCATCATCATAGAAAGATGATTTGGTCCCATGCACAGACTTTGCTGTGATTTTATAGTCTGCTCATCACTGAGAACTCTTTTACTTTCCTAAGGCATCACAACCTTCCATGGAGAGTATAGGCCTTCACCTTGTTGTGGAGGACGTACATGCCTGTAGAAAAAGACTTGCTATTTGATGCACAGTCATCTGTCACAGGTTAACTAATAAATAATACACTGGAATTTCCTTCAGAGATCCCAGCATCCAACTTATTCTAGGAGTGAGAACCTAGAAGACACCAGAGCACCCCGCCTTTGTAGAGGAGGCAGGATCTGTGACAGGGTATTTGTAAGATAGAGTCCCATCAGCCTGAGAATCCCGTGCAAGTCAGAATCCATTTGGGGTTGCTTTCAGAGGATTGCTACCCCCTACCCCTTTCTAATATTTTTAAGTGTTTTAACTTGTAGATGGCTCTTTAAGCCATCATCAGGACCAGCACTGGTTGGATTAAGCTTTCAGCTAGGCTGTTACTTTTTTATATAGCTATCATGACTGTTAGCATATTGGCTATTTTGTCATTAGTCTTGACAGCTAGCTTTAAAACCAAGTTGTGTGAAGGGCTTTTTATTAAAACCATTGGAGAAGTAAGAGCACGCTCAATGAAACACTGACTGAAGAAGTTTACAAATATAATGAAGCCAAACAGAGATCAGTTAAAGTAAGGTGCTCCAGTCTTACTGGAGCCACCCTCTGTACACACTATAGCCTAAACTAAGAGTTTATACTTTAGATTCATGAAAAGTCTCTAATCAAGGAGTTTGCACTATGTTTATTCAGAAATTCCATCCTTCCGCAGAGTACTAAAACAAGTGTGGCTGCACTGGAGAAGAACAAGGCAGAAAGGATTTGTAGCAGGGAGTCATGGTAGTTGAAGTTTGCTAAGAGGAAATTCTTGTAAGTATTAAGGATGGCATCTTGACAACTACTAGCTCAGAAAAATCTTGTTGCATTTGTAGAGACTCACCTTAAATAGATTAAAGACATCAGCATCGCTTTGGTACCAGGGTGCTGCCATCCAGATCTTTTTCTTCTGAGGGCCAGATTGCAGATTTAGGCAAGGGTATGCCTCAAAGTCTTCCAAGTGATAAGGAAACCCTCGTGTTCCAATTATAAAAGTGTCATCAAAAAACTTTTTATATAGCTGCAATGGAAAAACAGAGGTCATTATAAGGAACTGGCCAACAAGCATGTGTTTGGGTCAGTAATTTGAATTGTAGACCTCTACTACACTTCATAAATTTGCACAGTTATACTTTATAAAGCTTTACAGTTTAAGGAGTTAGTACCAGCCCAGCTTATGCTAAAGAACACCAAAACAGTGAACACAGATGAGAAGTTTTTAGTCTGTGGACTTTTGTCTGTGTCAGTTCAGCCTCTTAATTGATTAGTGCAAGATTAGGTTAGCACACAGGATTCAGTCTGAGCACATTCACTTATTTAATGAGTACTACTTTATATCTGTTGTTAGAAGATTTAAGAAGTTTCACATGAGACATATACATATGTATTATCAGTGAAACACATTTTGGAATTGTATCAGGATTTAGAATAAAAATATTTCAAGAATTCAAACTAAAATGTCTTAACTTTAAGGCTTCTGAATGGCCTTTGAAATACATGGATGTTCAATGCAATGAACCCCTCTAGATTATCAGTATGCACCTGCATGACAACAAGATCCTATCGCTTTTCACCAACCATTGTGTGCTCCTTGGGGACACAGTGGGTTCAGTCCTCTCTGGCTACTCTTTCCTGAAGAATTTCCTAAATCAATTATTCAGGTGCTCAACCTAATCTGTCATATAGATATAATGCAGCAGTTTTGGGGACAGAGGGACAGAAAGACTTCACTAGGACAAAAATTGCTTTTCAAGACTTGGCTTCACTGCCCTGTGAAAGACAGGAGAGCAGAGAGGCCTGTGGATATGAAGGATTCAGGAGTCTGTCTCAGTGCAGAGGGAAACAGCAGCTCTTTAAAGCTGCTGTCTCCACACACTCAGGCAGTGCCTCGCAGCACCCACCTCTCTCCAGGAAGAGGCCACAGTACAGGACAGATACACTACAAATATGAGCACCACATAACTGCCCAGAGGTGGCAAAGGACTGGGAAGTACCAGGGTACCACCTAACACTGCAGCATTGTTCTGGTATGGACTGTGGTCTTTCTCCTGCCAGGAGCCTCCTGCCAAGGAAGACAGAAGCGGGCAGACAGTAGGGGGTGAGTCATGGCAAGCTGTACTTACCGACGTTGAGGTAAGGGTATGGTTCTCCAAAAGGAGTACACTCTTGTCAACAGCTTGGACAGAGCACAGGGATCCTGGTGCAGCCTTGAGGTCCAGAGTAACTTCTGACCTCGGAACTTCCTGCTTCTGTGAAAAGTTCAGTGTCACCTACAAAATGAGACAAGATCAGGGGCTTAACACCGGGGAGTGGAAGGCTGAAACTCGTAGGTATCCATGAGGGAAAGTCTGAGGTAAAGCCAGAGAGTAAGATGGGGAAAAAAATGTTATGATGCTGAAACAGCCTGTTATGAAAACTGAGTAGGAAGGTAATTGAGATTAATATGCATACAGCCCAGCCAGAATTCCCCTGCCATGATACCTCCCTATCAGTGTAATCCAGGGCTACCACAGGGAGAGAGATGGATAGGGTTCCCCTTTCCATTCTGGATAGCGTGTAAAAAGAGTTCATCAGAGTTCAAGATGCCCGATCTACTCCTTGGGAGAAGACTGTCACTCAGCCATGGGGAGGGCAGGACTAGGAATTTATGAAGGAAGGAGATTACTGGGTATCTGGCTTGGCATGTGTTCAAGTTACACTTATTGGCTGAGGATAAGGTAGGCCAGATCTTATCTAAGATGTTAATACACTTTCTTCACAATCACTGTGTTTTGTATTTCCATTCACCTTATGTCTGAAGCACTTTGCCACTTCAAACCCTTCTGCATCGGCTACAACTTCTCCATCTGAGAAGACTGTATAAACTAGAAGGTTGATGTCAGGCAGAAAGTCATTACCAATAGTCAAAGTCAATGAGAAAGAGCCCTTTAAATCTGTATAAGATAAGAGCAGGGAAGAGGAGAGAGTAAGCATTCATTACAATCTACAGCAAGCATACAGAATCATCTCTCTGGGACAGGACACTCAAGAAGAATCAAAAGAGGTATTCACTAATTTCTATCAGATAAGAATAGACCAAACAAACACGGTCACAGATTAACAATAACCCCAGGACACTGGACACCTCTTTGGCTCAAAGTTGGTAAAAGTGTTCCTCCTTCCTCTCATACCTTAGACAAGCAGACAAACTACAACAAATTTTACATATTCTAAAATGTACAAGTCAGCAGTCAAGTCATAAGGGTGAGTTTCAAACTAATTAGACAGGAGAGGGACATTTGCCACAGATGGCTCCTGAACTGGACTGTGCTGGTCTAACAAAGAGGACCACACCCAAGAATTCAGTAGCTCCTGCCTCTGGATAAGAATAACACTTGCAGACCTTGTCACTGGATAGCAATCATACTTATGAGATGTGTTGCAGTGCACTTCCGTTCTACTTACTCTCATCCTGGAGAATTGGCACCTGCTTCTCTCCACTGAAAAGGATCCTGCCTTTTCCTATCACCTGAAGAGCAAGGAGAAGAGTCATTCAAGGACATGAATTCTGCAAGCACAATGAATGGGCAAGAAACATGAGAAGAAAGAAAGAAGCTTGTGACAGATGTTGTCACATGACAGGACATGACTTAAAGAACTCTCTAGACAGAGATGGTGATAGCACAGCTGGGAAGGGACCTGAGAAGTAACTGTAAGGCAATAAGTAGTATCCACTTACAAAGCCAAAGACATGTGAGTCTACAGCTAGCTTAAGTGCCACAGAAGCATGATCTTCAGCTTAGAAAGTACAGTACTTTTTGCTCTTACAAATAAGAGCCTAATTCAGGAACCTAGATAATCATAACCTCTCAACTAGGTTATAGGCACTCTCTTCCTTCAGACTTCTCTCTTTGAAAGTGGGCTTCATCAACACATGGTTATGTACCCCTGGTGTGCATCTAGGCCCTGGGCAACTTCAGGCTCTTTTCTGGACAGATACAGGACAAGGAAGTGCAGCTGCCTCAGAAATATTCTCTGAGTCCATCCAGATGGAAGTCAGGAGCACACCTGTGGGGCAGAAAGCAGACCAGTCCTCCAGTGTCACCTGTGTGAACATACTAGAAACCAGGGTGCATGGTAGTCATCTATCATCCAAGTTTAACTCATGGCATTCCTAACAAGACAAGGCAACTGGAAACTAGAAGGACAAGGAGATGGGAAAAAGAAAGTCAAGACGGGCAGAATAGAACTCACAGTCTAACTTCTACTTGCCTAGGAGTTGTTTACCCTTTACCATGAGTATCTGAGAGCTATTGTGAAAAGGATAAAACATCAATGAGCATAATCTTGTCCTCAGATTCAGTTGTCTTCTATGCTCACCAAGTAGTAGAAATCCACATGATCTGCTTCAGAGATGAGTTTATTCTGGTCAAGGATATAATCCACCTGCACCTCCTGCTCTTGATCACACGGAAATATGTCATTCCTGCCCTGGATCTCCAAAAAGCTGTTGCTTTCAGAGTAGAAGGGTTTCAACCAGTATAAGCTTTCCTCGATTCTTCTGCTTGAGTCAAAATGATTCTTCTCAGTATCATTTGCAATAAAGTAGGTACCCTTCAAAACATAAAAGCATAACTAAACCATCAGTATCAACTGTCAAGGCAGTTTGCATACTTTGTGTGTGCTGAAAAGGCTAAGTTATTACCAGATTTACTAGGCAGAACATATATCTGTATGTTTAAAGAGTTCTTTTATTTAAATGGCACTTTAAAGTGCCAAATGGCACTTTCTCTACTGAAGTTTTAGCAAAAGTCTAAATCTAGTAAATTTATCCCTAATCCCATTTTGTCTCCACTCTTTTCCCATCGAAACATACCCCACACCAGACTTCAAACATCTACCAAGTAAACAGCACCCATATTTTCAATCTGCAGTTCTTGTTGGATGCCCTGAAGATGAGCAATAGGCAAATAAATTTTTGCATAGTGAAGTTCTACTTCTCTGCAGTGACTTTAGGGCTCTGTGGACAATAGTCATGGGCCTGGAGCCTATTCCCAGGCTTTCTGTGGAAACTACATCCTAGATTACAGATCCTCTAATCATAAAATCTAACCCAACCCAAATTAAGGACCACCTTTCTGGATAGTATTGAGTCTCTAATGAAAACACCTGGAACACCTGTTACAGTCTGTGGGGAACGGATGACAGCAGCAGATCATATTGCTTGGGCATGAATTCAATGTCAGTTGCTAGAATGCAGATAGTGAGTGTACTACTAGACTGGCAACACAAATTTTCAAGTATAATATTATAAGTTAGAAGGACCAGAAGACAAGTACTTCCAGACCTGGACTGGTCCCATTCCTCATTCTCTGCTTACTTTATTCTCCTTTTTATGTGGCCCATGCTCACCTTCAAAGAAACCATAGTGCTGTTCCAGCTAGTGGTATCCAGTGTGAAGTGGACTTCCCCTTTTTCATCTGTAAGGAATGAGAGCTGGGTCTCCTCATCATTGATGTCAACTGTTAGGTAGACTGTTTCATTTATCAGAGGAAATTCACTGCTATGGCAGTATATCTGCAAAAAGAGGAAAGGATTTAATACCCTCTTCTGCCACACTCCTAGAGCATGGCATCCTGGGAGATATGAAATGACTCATTCCCTGGAGACAAAGTTAAAATGTCAGTGCTTAATACTGATTCATTCTGTCACTAGGGTTCCTAAGTCCTTTCAGCTTTCAGATGTTGTGGATCCAAGTAAAAATGGAATAAACACACAATAACACTGGTGTGTAGCAGTTCAGAATCAGAAAAAAAAGGGGTGCTACAACCAAATGGCATACCCATGCTAGGGGAAAAAAAAGTAATTTCTGTGAATACTGAGATGTTTCTTGAACAATGCTGCAGATCCTCTGAAGATCAGAAACAGCCTTGTCTCCAGCAACTTAACAAATTTTGTTCTCTGCTCTCCCCCACGCTGGAATTAGCACTGATCTAGGTGGAAGTGTCTCTAATCCCAGCACAGCACTCTTAGCATCACCCAAGGTACCTGGGTCAGGAATGACTGCCAATGAATGGATACAGAGGCTTTAGTGATTTCTGCCAAGTTGACATGAGCATTTGAACAGCTGTCTAAATCATTTCCCAACCCCCACCCCATATCCCATATGCCTTCAATCACATAGACTATTTGCAGGAACTAATCTTGGCAGAAGCCTTCAGAGACAGCAGCTGTCCCCAGAATTCCTGTCCGTGGAAGTTATGGTTAAGGGAAGAGGACGAATTTTCTTCTCAAGCAGGTTTCAATCACAGTTGCTGAGTATCAGCAGGTCATTGTTTACTTTTCTGGACAACATTGTTTTCTGCTAACAGAAGGTTAGACCTATAATGTATTCTCAGCAGAGCAGGGATCAAAGTGTATTACCTTCCCTGTGTACGGTAGTCCACGTTTGTAGAATGGGTGGAGATTGATAAACTCTATAGACTTCACTCTTGTAACAATAGGAATTTTAGCCACTTTACTAGTCATTACTCCTGGATGGGGAGATGAGAAATCTGTCAAAAACTAGTAGTGTTCTTAAGGAAGCATAAAATGAGAAAATCCTTCTCCACTAGTTAGAGCATACAAATTGAGAAGAGATACTTTCTGAGGAGACATACTTTTAAGGTATGGTTCCTCCAATCTGAGCTCTCCAGTTCACAACAGGATACATCATAGTATATAGGTCTTATATGTACCCATTTCTCTTCATGGGAGATTAAGAGAAACTAGATGATTGCTTATTTATAGACAGTTACACATGAGGTCCTCCTAAAAATGGCCTGAAGGACCACACGTACATTGTCTTGCTTTGGAATAGTAGACAGCAGTTTAAACGGAGCTATGCATACATTGACACTACAGCTGAAAACTTGCTTCCTTAGAGTTAAGAGTTGGGGCAGACTAAAAGGGAGCAGCTTGGGATTCCAAACAATAGAATTATATACAATTAAGAAGGGCTGCCATGGTTTGTTGCAACTCTCTGAGAGACACATAAGTGCACATACAAATGCTAAAATGGCCTCTTCTTGTTATTTGAGATGGAGTGGGGAGACAGTTAGGAAATATAGAAAGAATACATAGAAGAGGAGGAGATACTAGAACATTGTCAGGACAGAAGACCAGGGAACTCTCAAACTAAATTTCCCAAAGGAATTTAATTGCCACAGAGAGGCCAGAAACAAATATATGTGTGTATACATACAAATACATACATACATATACATATATAAGAGAGAGAGGGAAGAAATTGACTGCAAAGACAGGAACTTTTCCCATGCCCTCCAGTACCTGTTCCGTCTTCCTCTATTTCTCCTTTCACAGATATATAGCTGTCATGTTCAGTTAATTCCAGAGTCTCTATCTTCATTGTAAAAGTAGCACAGCCATTCTTGTTCGTCTGGAGAAACTTATATGAACAGAGAGAGAAGGAGCCTTTTCTGGCAGATGCTAGATAATCCTAAAAAAAGCTTTTCCAAATACTTTTGCAAAGTGAAAAACCTACTTCTGCCGAAATCCGTAAAATATGTAAGAAAAAACTTGGGGCTTAACCACAAAAATATAAAGAATACAAATGTTCTGAAAGTGTAGCCAGTACTAGACACACTCTCAGCCAGGACACTAGCAAGCTTAAAATGATGCATAAACTGTGTGGTTACTGCAGCAAACAGTAAGCCACAGAGAACAACTGATGATCTGATATCCTTATTCATTGGTGAGAGAAGTTACATGACTGAATGGACCAGTGATCTGATTCTATACCATATGATACCCTTGGGAAAGGTACTGGCCATCACTGCTTAGGCAGAGCTTGCACCTTCTTTTGGAGTACTGCATTAGATATGACACTATGTACTAGATACGGTACTATGACAGTCAGAACAGTAACTGGAGCAGTAGAGTCTCAGAAGAGGAATAAATGGTCTGATCAGGTCTATCAAGTGGGAAGATACCTCACTAAGCAGACTGATGCATACCAGAGGTGCATTCAGGCAGATTAAATGTACAGCAGGTATTATTTTCCACCCTTCTGTTTGGTCACCTACCAAGCTACTATGCTCCTTCTTCTCGGAAGAAGTTGAAGTTTCTTCTTCAGAATGTGAACTCAGAATAAAAGAAACACTTATATTTCCCTGAACGGGCTTTCCATAGGTGTATCTGTGTTGAAGGAGAGAAACATCCACCTGAAGATGAGCCAATTGAGCAGAAAAAGTAAATAGTGAGACCAGGCCATCTCCCTAACCAGGAGGATGTGAAGGCTGGGAGAACTCTGTACCTTGTTAGGTCAGGAACTTCAAGCTTCTCCCTTGATGTCACTTCACCTCCTCAGGCTATCATCACAACTGTCCCCCTTACCCAGAATCTTTAGTGTCCTTCAGCCACACAATAAATGACCAAATACAAAGAGTTCCACAGGTCTGTCTTCGCAGACATTGGGTAATAAGAGAACATCGTACCTGAATGCCACTTCTCTGCTATCAACAATCTAGAAGTGACTGTGAAGCGAAAGGACAGAGATCCCAATGGAATCATGTACTCACTTGCCACAGACCTTCACTTCAAATTCCTGATCCACTGCAGTAATGAAAGGAGGGTGGTCAAGCTTCATTTCAAATTTCATCAATTCTGCAGACAGAAGCATTGAAGGGAGAAGGATAGTGAGCATGGCAGTGATTGGAAGTTTGTTATAGTTGCAGTTTGGATGGAGTGAACACAATAACGTCCCAGTTACCTATCATCGTGGTATAATAAAGGTTACTGCCTTTGTCCCCATCTCCTTCTATTTGCTCCTACAATTCCTTATAAAGTTGCTTCCTACTGGCACTCAGTCAAGCATAATCATTTCAAACAGCACAGGGTTTTCTCCTCACCCCCATTACCAGAACAGAACTGGGGTAAGGCATGTTGCCAGTTCCCACTGTGGAAGTTGACAGAGCAGACAGTAAATTTAGCCTAGAAGAGGGTGGCAACGAGCAACAGAAAATGCTCATCACAGGACCCAGCTACAGCTAGAACAAGATGTCAGACCACAACTTTACCATTGCACTCTACACACCTGCAGAAAAATCAGCCCAATATCAGATATGTACACAGAACCCACATGTCCCCAGTTTGTTTTCCCAGGACATAGGGTCTGATGAGCATGGTCAAATCACCCTGCTCTCTCCTCCATCTGCTCAAGCTGCTCTCCTCTCTCTCTCTCTCTCTTCCAAGTCTCACCATATTCTTCAACTCTGAAGCTTTTTTCAATCCTGCCTCTCACTGAGATGGTATACCGCCCAATGGCTGCTTCAGAGGCCAGGGGAAAGGACAAATCCACCATGCCATGTCTTGACTTCACATTCTGCCATTCAGCAATACGATTATATTCAGGATCCTGTTTGAAAGAGAATATGCAGAGCCACCAAGGGTGTACCTGGTAGGTCCAGCCACATTCAGGCACAAAGTAAGTGCAGAAGACACTACCAGGGCTCACCCTTCCCCAAGTAGAGATGATGCCAGAGCACCAGGGGAGGTTCATTTCCTCATGCCCCTTTCCTCCTCACCCCCAGCTTTATTCTTCTAGGGAATATATGAAGCCTGCAAAGGATATTAAAACTAACAAGGAAGTAATAATACTAGGACACTGTTGGAAGGAGAAGCATCTGTTTCATCTGTGCAGCACCTTGCCTTGACCTTTGTGCTCTGTGCAGATAAGATGTTGGACAAAGGTGCACTACTGCGCTACCACTAGCTCAGCTGTGTCCTGGCTAGCCATGGAGAAAACACTTTAGCTGTCTTATTTCTGTGGATATATTTGTGGCACAGTTCAGCCCAGGACTGAAAAGGCATAGGAGAAGAGACAGAGATCTACCTGCAGTCAGATGTCAGGACTTACCTCCAACCATATCTGAGAGTACTGTAGAAAGAAAAGAGAGAGAGAGAGAGAGAGAACTTCAGTGCTGTACATGTGCAGAGCAAAATGGCATCGGTTAGAAAATTCTGCCCTATCCAGACTCCATAACAAGTCTCTTCCCTCTATACTAGCTTTTACTGCAGTCTTTCTCCAAGACACCAATAGATGAATGATTTTCTTTCAGAAATCACTTGTTTTTGTGGTTTAATGGGCATGCAGGGAGAAAGGAGTCATGTTGAGGTCCCTTCTTGTTGAAAAGCACAGGGTGATACTCACTATATTTTTAATGACGTTAAGGTCATCATCAAGGTTAACAATTCGAAACTTCACTGCAGAGGAAAAGAAGAGAATAGTAAAACGTTTTGCCTGCAACACATCCTTGCATAAGACTGCTTCGCCTTTTTTTGTGCTCCAGTGTCTTTTTCTCTCTTTGCTCAGAGGTATTCATGTCTTTCCTCAAACAACCCTCTTAAAACACAAATTTACTTTATGTGGGAGATTTATATGCAGTGGAAGGCTGTAGAAACTCATTGCCCCTATCTGCAAAGATTGTTCTGATGGGTAAAATGGTGGGTGCTGTCTGCATGCAGTCTATTTATATGGGGATATCTGTGCAGTAGGGACTTTATCTCTCTGTTCAGCTCGAGGACACTCAAGCCATTGTTTATGCAATGATTCTATCAATGTTCCTCAAACAAAAGCAACATTCTTCAAAAAATGATGAAATTGTCCAATGTCCTGGCTTTCATCTTAGGCCTTATTTGAGATACTTTACTAAAACAAGACCCAAGAGCAGCAGCATGCTGGGCAATTGGTGCAGCATGGCTCATAGGGATGCATCCTGACTCACATAATTCCTGGAAATGTCTGCTAACAAAAATTTTCTTTCTTCCAGTTGAAATGGAATTAGCTTGCTGCACTTTATGAAATATTCATCTCAGATGTGGCTGTTGCCCTGACCATTCCCTCTATTTCAATATGCCACCTCTTTGCCTTACCTGTTTCTCCAGGTTTGTAGAAGGCCTTGTCTGTCTCTACCAGAATTACATCCTTCCTCGGCTCTACCAGCACTTTCTTGCGACCTTCAAAAAGCACACTGTCCCCGCTGTGGACCAGGGCATTCATAAAACCCACCTCCTCTGGCTGTCAGATGAAAAATGTAAAAGTGCCTGAGACTGTAAGCAACTTGATGGGGAAAGGGAAGCACCCCTCCAAATAAACTGGGACAATGCTGGGAGGCTGAGCCTTCCCTTGCTCCGAAGTTTGTTGCTATATTCCCAAAACAGCATTCAAAAACAAAATGCCCTTTATCATCCCCTTCAAATTTCCTCTTCTCCATTCCCCTTCTTTGATTTATTTCATTCCTTTCCCTAGTCATATTCTTCTCTATGATCCTAGAATCCTTTCTTCTTCTCTTTCTTTCTCCTTGTTGTGTTTGTCTTTTTCCACATTTCTCTCTCCCTTTAGCTATTTTCTCCATACTGTATTTCCACCATTTAACATTGCTTTGACATAGGAGAGGCTGAAGACTTTTGGTTTGTAAGAAAGATAGCAGAGAAAGGTGTCTTACATGTGAAGTGGAATCGTCCGTTTTCTTGGGGATGAACTCTGGGATCTGGATTGGTTGGAATAAGGAAATAGAAAACAAATTTATCAGGCTGTTTGAATCTTATCCTAAATGTGAGAGACAGAATCACTGTTAAACAGCCCCAACTTTAGAGTCCAAACTTCACTGCATAACCCTGTTTCTTATCCACTTGACATTATAAGGAGAAGAAACCGTCACTTTCTGTCTCTGATTCATGAACGTAAGTGATGCATCTGACATGATTCTTCCACTCACAGAAATAGAATATTTTTGATTAAACCAGGGAAAACAGTAAGAAAGCCAGACCTGGACCAAGACAGCAAAGAGAAATGAGATTCTGGTCAGATGAATACTGTGGACATCTCAGTATCAGATATTAAGAGATTTGATATAAGTAGTGAGGATCACTGCAAACAGCTGAAGCGTAGCTCTACCTCAGAAAACAATCCTGCCAAATGATGTAATGAAGTTCATCACTCAGAGATCAACTATCACCCAGACACTCATCTCACCTGGAGAAAGGTACTTCTTTGCTAATTGCAGACTTTCCTGAGTTTCCAGAGCCAGGACTGGCTCCCTCCTAAGGCTTGGCACTGAAAATTTAGTTAATGATTGTCTGGTTGATGCAAGAATCAGAAGTGACTACAATTTCTTGAGTTCTGCTGAATCTGAAAGGCTAGTGGGGCATTGGAATGTATAAAAGTTTGCAAGAATGACACAGAAATTTAGCACAGTGCTGATGAAGACAAAAGTTTGGAGACTCTCAGTGCCAGACACATCTCCATGGCTCTCCAAAGATGTAGCTAAAGCTTCTGTAGTCGTGTAGTCTCATATAGTAGTCCCAGTATGGCTAGTTTAGCTAACTACAACAAGAAAGATGCTCAAGACGCCCGGGAAATATCTAGAGTGCCTAAGTGAAATCCAGTTCATATGGGTTCAGCACCAACACCATCCAACACAGTTGAAGCTAGGTCAATATCTATGCAGGCTGTAGCTACATCTTGCACTACAAATAAAGCCTGAGAGCAGAACTCTCTCAGCTGGAGGGTCAGACCTCTGAGGAAATAGGAATTAAAAGTATTCTATAGGCAGTGGCTTGCTCTATGATATATAAACATTTGCATGGACTAATCATGGATAAGAGAACAGAAAGACATTTCCCCAGCATGTTTTAAGTAGCACAAAATGGTCTAATAAAGATGAAAAGACCAAGTTCTCATCTGCACAGGAAAGGATTTCTTACTTTGCTAGGGTACAGGACAAAGCCACATTTTGCTGTGCACGGGTAAGGAAATACACTTACCCTGTTTGCAAAGACCCTTACTAATGCCAACAACTCACAAGGGAGTGAAGGATAGTGTTCCTGGAGATGTGCTAGGCTTCTGTCTGAAGTGAAGGTAAGAGCATTCTCTGCCAATTTGGCAATCAATCACAACTACACTCACCTGGAAGCTGATGCACTCAAAAATGCCTGGCTTCTCCACATTCTGTTCCACTAGTGTGTGATTCTGGGCTTCCATCTCCAAAGTGACAGTCAGGTGGACAGCCTCAGGGAGAGACCTGAGGTGGACACAAAGCTTCTCTTCTTGAGAATGGTGAATGACAGCAGGGAACACCACCGCATAGTGACTGAAAGAAAGAAGGAGACATTTCAAAGATAATTCAGAGTTAGGTAGGTAGGTAGGCCAGAATCCATCTCTGCTGTACTCACGAAGATGTAGACCATGGATTAAAGAGGTCTGGAGGCCTCCAGTAAAGGAACTGTAGGGCAGCTCCCTTCCCACTCCAGAAAGAGGTGTCATGCTCCATGAAAAATAGTGGGCTCCTATCATATGTTTGTAACTACCCTTACATCAGTCAGAATCAAGTTGCCCAGTGCAGGATTGCAAGTACAGCAAGAGCAGTTAGACTGGGTGAAAATGAGGACAAAAACTCAAAGACTGAGACATAAGAATTGAACCCCATCATCACCACAATCAAATTTCAGTCCATCACTAGCAAGACACTACATGAAGGAAAAAAAGAAAAAACTATACACACACACAAAAAAAATGTTGCTTATGTAGCTTTTCAGTGTTAGTCCTGCACCATGGTCCTCATCTGCAGTGGCACTGAACACCCACAACTCTAACTGAACTCAGGAACTGCTTCTGCTCATCCTGCCCTGAGAAAAAGGCCAGTCATCTCGAGACTGCTAAATGATGCAGCATTTCACCACCACACCCTTCAATGACAGCCCCTTAATCCACGCCCACCAAGATCAAAAGGAGATAATCTCACGGTTCCAAGCTTGCTGCAGCTGCGGCTGGGAATAGGGTCAGAGCTAAAAGGAGCACTTGTGCTCCCATTTCTTGGACTAGGACAGACAGCTGACAAGATCCACATAGGAGCAGAGAACAGCCTCTACTGATAGGCTGGTGCCCCTAAATATCCCCGCTCAGATACTCCTGAGTCCAAAGAGTGGAGAGTTGCACTATGGAGAGTGCATCTTTCCTAGGCTAATGACATTAACTAATATTTACTTACTTCCAATAACAACAGAGTAAAGGCCACACAGCACAGTTCTTCACCCACATCCAAACTTAGCTGAACACAGTTTTGCAGGCCATAGGATATCAAAGCATTAAGGGGAAGATGTGGAATAGGTAAACTCTAATCCAGATTGAAGTGGATCCACGAGAGAAACCCACCTCAGTTGTAGCTGGCCTGAATCCTAGCTGTGGCATTCCATAACCATCAGAACTGTGCACAAGCTTTTATCCTCTGTTTGAAGAAGGCATCTTTAGTACTCTGTCTGTGCATCATTAGTGATCCTTCCCTCATCCAAGTTTTAACTGAAGCTTGAAGTCAAAATCTTTCAACGCATCTCCCTCTCCTGTTCACCCTTCCAGCCCCACCACTTCTGGGTCCTCCTCATTACAGAACCTTCTCCATGGACTGCTTTTGTCTATCCAGCATCAGATTTCCCTCACTGTTCTACTGCAAGGCCTTTCCACATAAACCAAGACATTTTAAGGTCCAAGACACCCACACATTTCAGGCAATCTCTACAATCCCCATCCCACACACCCTAGTTCTCCAATCTTCTGCCAGATTGATCCAGTCATAAGGTATTTCTACCTCACCACAACCACCAATCTCTTCCAGAATTCATCTAGTCACTGCGAACTTGCATTTCATTTTCCTGTGTGGCAGCAACTGCAGTTCATGTGAACATGGTTTGGACATATTTGCCCTCCATTTACGACCTTGTTTGAAGGAGGGTGTCCTCACCTTGCCCTGGCTTCAGCTTTGTTTTTGCAGAGCATAACCAAAGGTACACAACATAGAAGAGATTTTTTGTCTGACCCTTTGCTCCCAGCTGAAGCAATACTCTGGATTTATTTTGGCATAGCCTCGACATGTACTCGACATCCACTCTCTTAATGCAGAGTGTGATGAAACAAGAATACACTAGCCTTTAACCTAGCACTGACAAGCTGATAATGTCCAAGTTTAAAGCACTGCATGTCACTGATCTGTGAACATATTTGATTCTCTGAAATCATATGGTTTTTAAGTTAAAGTCTAAACTAGTGGGAGAAAAAGTCAATCAGACTTCTGTATGTTTTCAGAAACATTACCTAGGCTTTTCATCTTTGAATTATCAGCAGACTGAAGTTAAATGTGAAAAAAGGACAAAAAAGATATATAATAATATGCTCAACCTCTTTCCAGGCTGGAGTGAGAGCAGGGGCAGAACTGTGTTGGGAGCCCCAGGATTATCCAGAAGGAGGACGCAAGGCAGGAATGAAGTTCTAGTAAGAAGTAAAAATACATAAAAGAAAAATTCAACCAAGTGACATCACAAAGAATGAATTTAGCCAAGGATGTTTCTAATGAAATGCCAGTAAAGAAGCCTCTGGTAATGACTGAATTTTTTTTTACCATACAAAATATAATAACTCAGCACTCCTGCTGCCACCAACTATGCTGCATAAGAGAAGAAGGCAGAGCAAATATTTCTCAGGGAAGCAGCAACAAACTTCACTAGGCCTTGAGGCAAGTGGCTCTCATGTCTGGGCAAATAAAAATTGTCTCCACCCCTTCCCTCCGCCCACATCCCAGCTCCAGCCATGCACAGTTTGACTTCCATCTTCTTGGTTTTGAAGTCAAAAGAAGGACAGTTCCCCTATCAAGGCAGCAACTGCATGGTCCTTCAGCTCTGGAAGAGGGAGAGGGAAGAAAGAAAGCAGCAAATCAAGGGTGAAGGGAGGACAAAAAAGAGGCTCATCTTTCTGTGGAGGGATTTGACCTGCAGTCAGCAATGTGGAGCCGCACTCTCCTGTGGGGCAGCATCCTTCTCCTGCCTGGAGTGGCTGGAACACCTGCAATGCTGTAAGAATCTTGGTTGCTTCACATCCGCGAGCTGGTTTGTGGGGAATCCCCAGGGTAGGGGGTAACAAAAACAAGTCAAAAGTTCTGAGACAAGGGAGATTTTTCTAGAGGGGCTTCACTGTTTGTATGCCATAAGTTTCACTTCTTTCTCATATGCCCCTGCCTGCCTAGCCCACAAGGTTCCTTGGCCCTTTTTTTTAGTAGCTTTGGTTTAGACCATGTATTTCAGCAAGGATTCAGGTCAAATAAGCCCTGTCAGGTTTCGGCATGTGTTTAATTCTGACCTGCCAACACCGACAAGAATGTCTAGTTTTAAGGCTATTTTTAAAAAACTTGTCTAGTCTAGTCTAGTCTAGTTCTGGGGGTGTACAGTCTTTTCCCCTTGGATATGTTGCATAGGCTGATACAGCTCACTCTCAGATAAGGTTTTACTGCTGTCTGTTTCCTACCATCTCCTTTAGTATAGCTAAAAGAAGCTTTGCTTTGTGGTAATATTGATTGCTTTGATATGGTCTGTGTGATAATGCTTTCTCTAACTTCCTCAAAAAATAATCTAGCCTGGTTCTTGGGAACCCTGAAAGATAGACTTGGAGATGATGTCTCATACTTTTATAGCTCATAAGACAAAAACAAGGGTGAACTGGAAGAAGGGGGAATGTGTAAGATAGTTTTCCAGAGGTGCCCAGAGAGGGCACCAAGAGATCATTAGGAGGAAGGGAGATCTGGGAAGCTCAAGTAGTGAGTCTTTAGTGCACCTCCAATCCTTATGGCCCAATGGCAGGGAGAAGGCTCTATGAGATATCCTAAGAAGAAAATTCAAAACACCATTGCCATCAATTGATAGCTCCCCTCATATTAGCAGCAGACAAAGTTCTCAAAGCAGCTTGACAGACTTCCAACGTGACCACCCTGAAGACTCCTGCCCAAGTGACTTTGACTCCCACCTGCCAGGGTGTTGAGCCCCAGCAAAGAACTGCTGGGGACCGACATGTCGCTGTCTCCAAGTATTCTGATCATTCTTGGTCCTGCCTTAGCCACAAAAGTTGACACTCTCTAACTCCATCTAGCATCAGTAAGCAGGAGGAATCAGCACTAAAACTTTTGGAGGTAATCAAATCTCTGTTTTCACCAAAAACCAAAGCGAAAATGAATTTCATCTGCTACTAATGTTGTTTACACTGTCAAGCCTGCTGTGTTGCGTGTTTTCTCCAGATGGGGGAAGAAGTGGAAACTGCCATGGATAGACCTCTGTGTGGTAAGGGCCAGTAATTACATCAGTCAGGAGAACACAGAGGGATAAAAGACTGGATCAAAGACAGGATCCTAAAGTCTGATCTGGAGACACATTTTAATGATCTACAGAAGCCAGCTGCTTCTTGAATGTTGGCTCCTCTTCAATCCTAGCTGTTGCAGTACTTTGTAACGTGATATGACAAAATACAAACAGTATCCTGGCATTATCTGCGTTCACAGCTATGCTAGGAGCCACAAACATGTGAGATGTGAATTGAGACAAAAAGGAAAGCGTATCAGGAGCTGAAGAGAAGGTATTCATGAGACTTTGTGTCTAGGATATGAAGCTATGATAGTGGGACTCATACAATATGTGGCATTGGTTGTAAGCTCAAGAATAGCTCATAAGACAGAAAGCAGATAACCAAGCAAGTAAGCTGCTGCTGAGACATACTGTAGTCCAGTGAAAGGGCCAAAGTTTCAGGAAACTTGCAGTGTAATCCAATCCCAACTGCTGACCCCTTTTGTGACATGAGAAAGCCTTTTCACCGTAGGCCAAGCTTATTTATTTTCCTCCATTTTATCTTGATTTTCAGTCTTGAGATCAGTGCCTGTCTTTTATTGCATGTGAATGCAGAATGTAGCACAGATTTAGTGGTCATGATGTAGTACTGACAGATGGGAAGAGCAGTTTAATCTGGTCTCACTAGCATCACGACACTGCAATGGAAGGACCAGAAGTCTTATTATCAAGTATCCAAATCTCATGGTCAAAATCAACCCTCCTAAAAATCAGCTTCACCTGAGATCTTTTACTTTTTGTAGGAATTATGCTGTGGCAATACCATCTCAACTCTACTACCCCTTCTCAGAGAAAGTGTGCCTCCAGCTCAGCAGAAAAGAAGCAGTCCCAATCAGTGTGAGAGTAACCTTGCAAAGCAAAGCTGAGAATAAGACTCTGATCCTTCAGTCCATCTCTCAACTCACCTTCTTTCATTGCACAAGCTTCCAGGTGAGGAGGAGATTCTCAAGAGCTGTCAGTAAAGTATATACCATAAGAGTTCTGCCGTTGCTGGACAGGAAAAATAAGGATTGTGACTTCCCTTGGGCACCTGAATCTTCTGCTTCAGCATGTGTAGGGCTGACAATGCCCTTCCTGCTCTGGAGCTTCACTAATATTTTGCTCTTCTGGATTTTTTTTTAAATTTTATTTTTCCTTAGAAAATATTTGGAAAATTGTTCTGAGATCTTTCAGAGCAAGTAAAAGAGCAATGTAGAGTCTGTATCAAAATCATTATTTCAAAAGCCTGTGAATCCAAGATCTTGAATGATGATTAATTTGCAACTATTCCTGCAGGTCCCTGCTCCTGTTGGAAACACACATGAAGTGGCTTTTATTGTCATCACGTTCTCAGAAGCCAACTCAGAGTTTCAGAAGAAACAGAAAGTCTTAATCAAGCATGCGGACAAGAAGACTTTTATCCAGACAGACAAACCTGTGTACAAGCCTGGACAGATTGGTATGGATAGAATTACATGTCTTTTTAGAAAAAGAAAGATGGTCAGATGACAAGAGATTGGGTAGTCACTGTCTCTTGGAGCAGGCAGCTGAGTGGTGGCTGTTCAGCAAGGAGGACAGGCCACAGCCTTCATCTCCCTCTTTCATTCCAGGCTGTGCATGTTTTGAAAGATTTGGGGACATTTCCCACACATGTCAGCATGGCACATGTTTTCTGCAGTATTATTCATGCTCAGACAGCATGCCAGTGTGAACAGAGCTTGTGTGTTTTGACTGATCTACGAGAAAAGACTCACAAAATAATATGTTGCATTCCTGAGTGGTCTTGTAGATACAGAGTACGTGACTGCCCCAAATCCTTCTCTCCCGCAGACTGTCTGCCTCAGAGGATCACAGACTTCATCACCACTCTAATGCAGTTCAGAATACCACAGGGCACAAATATTTTCCCTATGTCTCTCCATCATCTCTGCTGGCATGACTCTCACTGCAGGCAAGACTGACTGCCCTATTTCAAAGTCGTAAAAATGTGCTGTTTCTCACCAGCACAGTCAGCCTTCCCAGAAACCCCACATTACCACTCCATGCCCTCTTTTCTAGAAGGGCTGAGATCTCACAGCAGGTCTTTGAACATATGGCCAAGCGTGTCTAGCTCTGAATTCTGAATGAGGCACACTGGCACATGTTTCTTACGAATTCATCCCTATTATTATTAATGGACTTGATTTAATTTCAACCAGTCCTGTTTTTCTTTTGCTCTGTAGTTAAGTTGCGAACCGTAAACTTGGATCAGAACTTTATTGCCAGCAGTGAACCGGTAAGTCAAGAAAGGAAAAGCTTGGTAAGTCTGAAAATGGTATGGTCTGGCTCCAAGAATTCTTGGTGCAGTCAGGAGGCCCTCTGTGGACACCTAATATCAGTCTTACTTGGGGCGCTTGCAAACATCATTGGGCATGACCTGCTGCACAGATATTGCTCACAGTACTGGAACAGCACCTGTGAATTGCTTAGGGAAGATTCATGGATTTCTGGGAGATGAAAAAAAGGGCGGGAGGTGAATGGTAATTTATATGAAATCATCCTATCAATAATTCTGTTATTTCCTTCCCACAGCACCGCCTGGTGGAACTGAAGGTAAAACACCTACCTTTTAAGAAAGTGATGATCTCCTTTTGCTTTCAGGAAAGCAAAGGGTTGGGGATAATGGTGGGGAGAAACAGATGCAGAAAGCCATTTACCTCAGAATGAATGAGAAAAGCCCTTGCTCTCTTGGCCTTCTTTCCATTAATGTCCACACAAGTTTTGCAGTGCAGTGTTATGATATCTTTAAAATAGGGGTTCCTACAATACATGTTACCGCTCCACCAAGTTTTCTGAAGAGCCATTAGTCCTCCAGGCTGCAAACTAGAGATTTGTGAATACCTTAGGCAGTTCTTTAAAAACATTCTTATATTAAACGTACAGAAAATAAAAGTTTGAGCTTTTATCTTGTGGTCACAAAGCTAGGGAAACTTCCCAAAACAGCTGTCGTTATTTTTTCCCCTTGTAATCTCTTAATTTACTTTTAAAATTATAGGTAAAAGATAGACTTCAATCTTCTGAGCTGAGGAAAGATACCCAAAAGCAGTGAAGGGTTTGTAATACTCCGTATAGGACAGTCTCAGTTCAAACTAGTTAATGTACACCATACCCTCCAAGCAGTCAATACAGAAATATGTTTCTCAGACACCTACTGAAATGCTTTATGCCATTTTACACAAATGTAGTGCAATGATCCATCTTCACCTTCTCAGGCAATAACTCATTTACTTCAGAAGTTTATAAAGCGCTTGTTTATTTCCAAGAAACAGCAATAGGAGAACACTGTCCACCAAAGACTGACCATCACAATCAATAATGTCTCCAAATGCCCCTGCAGTCCTGCAGTCCCTGCTCAGCATCCTCAAGGCTTTATATCCTGTGTTACACATACAGGCCTCATATAGTCATCCTGCACAAAGTCCTAAACCCATTTCCACAGACCTTCTAATGGATTTAAGATACCAGATAACACCGCAATCTAAGTTTCTTATGTCTTAGGAAGTATGTGCTGTCAGGACTGACCCTCTCCACATTGACTGAGGAGCTAGGCCAGCTCAGATCACCACAGGACATCTTTCAGAGGGACCGCCTGGACTATCAGCAGTTGATGCATCTTAGTGAGGCAGGCAGGCAGCAAACCAGAGCTTTGTAGCAATCAGTGAGATGATGGTATCAGCTGGAAAACAATAATATGATAGACTGAGGATCACATAGAAAGGAGAAACCTGGAACCCACCCTAGCATTATAGCTGTTCCATAGACCTGGGCTTTCAAGACTTAGGATATGGACTTAGATCATCCTGCCATAGTTGAGATATCCTACAAAAAATCTCTCAGAGACCTTGGAAATAACCACTCTCCACTACTGTTCCTGCAGGACCCCAAAGGAAATCAAATTGCACAATGGCTGAACACTACCCCTGTGGGAGGCATTGTGGATCTGTCCTTCCCTTTGTCTGCAGAAGCACCAGTTGGAGAATACATCATCAAAACACCTGACCACACTCATGCCTTCTGGGTAGAGGAATATGGTAAGTATCTCAGTAAGCTACAGCAGCAAAGGCACATTCCTTCTAGACTCTTCCCCAAGCACACACATGGAGGTGAATGGGCCTTGCCACTGAACAGCTGTGCTAACTGTGCTAGTGTCTGAGATGTCCAGCTACCTGCCAGTAGGTTTAATCATTGACTTTTACTCTGACCCTAGCTTGCTCCTGTCATTTGTCCTGAGGAAGGATTGGGGCACTTTTCCAGAGCTGTGACCTGCGAAGGAAACTCTCCTGGCTGGGCTAACACACTAGCAGTGCATTCCTACCAGGCTTTGTTTTGGTCGTGTCAGAATGAGGGAATGAAGGGAGAGATTTCTTTTCCGTGAATGCCTATCTGGAGAAGATGGGACAAATTAGTTCTCTCTCTCTCCACTGTGTTATATTTCTCCTACTTTCCCACAGTGCTACCCAAGTTCAGTGTCTCTATCCAGATGCCTCAAGTGGTTACCATCTTGGAGGATAACTTCCGTCTTCAAGTTTGTGGCATGTGAGTGGACTTATCTAGGCAGAAACTGCATTCTTACTGGCTTGGAAACTGCATAGTTATTAATAATAGAGCTCAAAATGATCCGTACTAAGCCTCTCCCTCCTTAAAATCTGGTACCCTAGTATACAATACTAAGGAATTCTCCTGGAATTCCACCTTTCTCTCCCTTCTGTCTCTTACTTCATTATCTGTGAGCCTGAAAGTGTGACTGTGGACCCCCTCAATGAGGAACATGCTCTGCAGCACTGTACCTCCGCTGCACTAAGATCAGTGCCACTGTGGAGCCACTCCAACTTATGGCCAGCACAGTGTTCCCTAGCAGTGCATGGTGGAACAGGGATTGAGTTGGAAAGGACCCACTACTGCCTAGTGCCTCACCTGATTAAGTTACTGTAATTTCTTGACCTTTGCTGAGCTCATAATCTGTGAGGATACTGTAGGCTGCTGGGTTGCACAGCTGCAAACCACAATCTAAGGCTGATATTGTTTACCTTTGAGTTGCTGTTTACGTGTGTTTAAGTAAGTTTCTCTACCATGTTTGACAGGTACACATATAAGAAACCAGTCCAAGGTAGTGTGAAGGTTGTGGTATGCCGTAAAGATGTTCGGTATAATTGGAAATTTTCCAAAGCCAAGCACAATATTTGTAAGGATTACATAGGTCAGGTGAGTATGTGGGACATCCACTCCTGCAAAAGAAAGGAAAAGGACCGAAGAGAGAGAAAAATAGTGACGGAAGAAGTGGGATAGGCATCAACAATAGAATCAGGGTTCCCTCAGCTCAGAGACGAATTGCCAATATGTCCCTAGCAATCCCATATAGCAGCCTTAGCTCAGGAATTTTGTTAAGTTTTTGCACTCAGTTATTCAAAGTTAGGAACATTAGTAGGCAAGCTAACCTCTGGAGATTTGCCTACAAAACAGATATTGTGACAAGGCAATAGAAATGCAGACACTGTTCATGTAACTGGCTTTCACTGATTTTTTTTTCAACAGCAGCAGCTTTTCACCTGGTATAAACACCTATCTGTTGATTCCTAGAAATTCTGGAGAGAAAGAAATTACTTCTTGCTCCTAAGCATACAATTTCAGCTCAATACAAACGTTAGTCATTCATCTTAGGGATTGAATAAATGCATCTATATTTGTTTGCATTTTTTTTAAATAATCAACCACACAGCCTAAAGATAAATTCTGCCCTATCAGAAGGAATCATGGTCTCAGGGAGAAATAATGACTCATTTCCACTACTGGGTCATGAATAACTGTTGAAAGATGACACGTGCTTATGAAATAGCATCTCCTATTAGTGATGGCTACACAGAGAAGATCTATGCCAATACAAGGGCTTTAACTTAGATGCTTAAAAGCTTAGTTGCTTCTTTAACTGAGATATCTTAGTCCTTCACTTGTAGATTTTGGGCTTGATATTTGGGCATTGCAGAAGGGATTAGTGCATCCATTATTGTTTAACAGATAAAATTTTACATCCCCAGACAAACAAGGATGGCTGTTTTGCCACTGAGGTGAATAATAAGATCTACCACCAGCAGCATGATGACAGTTATGATTTCAATTTGGAGGCTGTGGCATTTATAAAAGAAAGTGGAACAGGTAATAGCTTATCCCACACTTAGTGGAAGGGTTATTTTTCTTCTTTATGGTCATACATCATATATTCCCTTGGATTTTCTATTGTAAGTCTCCCTGGGGAGCCTAGTGACTTCTCACCAAACTAGCAGAAAATCTGCCCTGGCTTCCAGGGGCTCAAGTGTTCAGTGTGTTCCCTGCGTGCACTATGACGGTACAAACATTCTGATCTACCCTACCATCAAAGTCTAACTCATATAGGCAACATATAGGCAAGCTTTATCAATATGCTTGCTCTTCAGCAATGTGTTCTGACTAGTCCTGCTCTGACAGCCACCTTGCTTAGACAGAGATGGACTAGAGCTACTGTTTCTCACAGTAGTAACAGAGAGTGCACAGTACACAGAGATGGGCAAGCAAGAATCCTTTGTTTTTAAAATGTACTTTGGGAATGTCCTTTGGAATGTAGAGACACTGACAGCAACCACAGAAAACTCAGGCCCTGGTTGTGCACTGTTTAATACATAGCACCTTGTCAAATGTATCTGCACATCCCGGCATAGAACAAGGCCACTTGTCCACAGCTACTGTTAAATATCTGATCTTGTGAGGTTTCCCTTTCTCCAAGAAATTATAAGCCCTTCCTCGCAAGAAAATGTTCTCCAGCCCTTTGCTGAAAGCATGCATTTACTTGGCAAACAGTTGCAGTTGTTTCAGATGGGTACCACATGCAAAAACATCAGACCATAAGCTGATGTGGATAACTGAGGAGAAGTATTGCCTTTTAGTGACTTTGCAGTGAGAATGGGAGGCGAATGGAAGTGGGCAATTTTGAGTGGGAGTATTTTCAATCAACTCAGAGCATTGGGAGTTGGCTGGCAGAGATCTGCTGGTAGATTTCTGGCAACTCTGAAGATAGAAGGCACTACTGCCAAATGTATAAGCTAAATGACTCTTGAAGTTACACCGAGAAGACACATCCCCTATGAGTGATAGACCATTCCTTACCTCAATCCATCCAATCCTGCTGCCTTTGATCAAAAAATGATTCTTATTTGTATATTGTGTCTCTTCCCTTTTTTATCCAGGTGTGGAGTATAACACCACTGAAAATTGCAAGGTGACCTTTGATATCACATCTCTCCGGTTTTGGGGGGCAAGTTATTACTATCAGCAAGGAGCTCCCTACTATGGAAATGTAAGTAAACAGAAAGAAACACGAGAAGTCCAGCAACTGGGCCAAAGTAGGTGGCAGGAACAGAAATAATACTAAGGAGTTCATTTGTTCTGTGCCACCCAAAGCTGATAGCAGAGACCTCTGCCCCAATCTCTCCTTTGAGATTTCTACTACAAAAAAAAAAAAAAAATCCAAAGAGGAAATACATGACTTTGCCAGCTGGTATGGCTGCTGCACAAATGGGGAGAGGCTGGAGGACTTAGGAGCGGCCCAAGAGTCCTTTTGGAGAGAAAGGAATCGGAACTGCTATGGGAGGCAAATTTTCAATTGTGAGGTCTCCAATTCTGTTTTCTACCTTTCTACCTAAAGCTGGAACTCAAAAGTGCCAATGGGACCCCCCTGAAGAACAAGAAGGTGATTCTCACAGTGTCCGATGGTAACAGGAAGCAGACTAAGATCTATGTTACAGATGACAATGGGATGTCCTCTTTCGCCCTGGAGACTTCTGCATGGGACAACAGCAGCAACATTATTCTGCAGGTTAATATCAGTACACAGTTTGCATTATATCATCACCATGGCATAAGATGTAGAAGTTGCCAGGGATATAAGAAACAGAAAACTTAGAAGAGAAAGAAGGAAGTCTAATAAGAAACAGTTGTTGTAAGCCAGTCTGGAGCAAAGCGGGAACAGAGTGAAACTCACTATGGATGTTACCTACAGAAGCTGGCCAAGATAAGCTCTACCTCTGCTTTCCCATGTAACTATGAAAAAGGCTCACTTTCCTGCTTTTAGGAGGAGATTTCTAACAGCTATCCACCTGTCCTATTTAAACTTCACTTCAGATGTGCACTTCAAGACAAGCCTTTCTTTATCAAGATACATACAGTATTTTCTGTATGACAGATCTTGATCTTGTAATTCTCCAAGATGAATTATCAGACTGCTGACAATGCAGTCTCTGTGTACATAGGTTGTAAGTTAAAAATGGACAGTTACTGATCTTCAGTTGACCCCTGTCACCTCTACCATGGATCACAGAAACTGTTGAGAGAAATATAGTGTCTGAGTGGAATAACAGTGAACTGTGAAATAAATTATCAGGGTAGATCTCTTCTAAGACTTTCATTATCTGAACCAGACAGAAGTAAAAGATCCAGGAATGAAGAACCTTATGCATACTCATGATCTGCTCTGCTTTTTTGGTAGCAGCAGCATTGCAGAAGTTCAGAATTCAAGTCATAGCAGTACATGGTTCTGTCCCACTTAGGTGCTAGTTATTGCAAAGCCTGCCAGGTCCTGGGGGACAATATTAGGCTCCAAGAAACGGTCTGAGTTTTTTCTATACAGAAATAGACACTTTACCCTGAAAGAGTTCGGAGTATGCTATGCAGCTGTATTCAGCTCATGGTTTCCACTTGGTGAAAATGGCAAGACACTTTCAAATACTGAGTAACCTTTCTGTATTACAGGCAAAGACCCATCCTGAGGATTTAAGTGGTCAAAATGTGAGGGTGTCTTATGGTACTGCATCCCTCACACTGAAGGCTTTCTACTCCTCCAGCCACAGCTCAGTGAAGATACGACCAGTGCAGGCAATGCTGCCCTGTGGGGATGTGCAGCAGGTCACTGTGCATTATCGCATTCTGGCTGCAGAGCTGGGGGATGGGGCTGTCAAAGCAGAGTTCTATCACCTGGTGAGTGCACATTGGCATGAGTAACCAGCTCAGCTCTCCATCAGGTCTGTGTCAGCACAGTGCTTTTTGTTAGCAGAGACATTCAGCAGCAGGTATCAACCCATCACTCTGTTCCCCTTTAGGTTTTGTCCAGAGGATCTCTTGTACATCATGGCCAAACAACTGTACTTCTTGATCCGTCACTGGGTAAGAACAGCTAAATACCATTTTTGAGTTGACTCAAAAATTCAAGAGGAAATGACAAACATGTCAGCTTTCCTCTGACTTTTATTTTCCCCTATAACTTTTCTGATGAAATGATGGAACTGTCAGAGTTTATCTGACAAGTATAAATTATAAGAGACCTCCAAGGAAACACCCTGTGTCTGTTTGGAAAACTCAGAAGGGAAGTCACTTTCTCCTCCAAGGGCACACTATTATCAAAACTCCTTGTAATATAAGGTCCCTGTTATCAAATGGCACTAATTCACTTCGTGGTCTAGCTATGGCCTCCCCAGGAGCAAGACAAGGGAATTTTTATCCAATTAACTGTGTAGAAGTATTGTACAGAATGAGCATGTTCCAGGTAAAATCCTTGGAGACACACTTCTTTGCATCTTTCTATGTGTTCTCTATTTTTCCTTCTCTTCCCAGCTCAATATAGTGGGACTTTCAGTGTCTTTCTGCCCATTGACATCATTTCACCGATGGCTGCCCTCTTTGTTTATATTGCCTTCCCTGAGGGCCAAGTGGCAGCTGACAGCTTCAGACTGAAAGTCTCCAAGTGCTTCGGGAACCATGTAAGTAGAGCACAAAATGTAAGGGTAGATGAATTGGAGTATAGTTCATTAACGGTAATTGCCAATGAGTGTCTAACAGAATCTAATAATCATAGTGCCCCATCTCCTTCATCTCTCAATGTCTTGAGATCCTCCTTTTTGTGTTGTTTCAGGTGAAGATTGGTTTCTCAGACAAAGTGGTTCTTCCAGGGACAGCTGTCCATCTCCATGTACAGGCTGCACCAGGTTCCCTGTGTAGCATCCGTGCTGTAGACCAGAGTGTCCTTCTCCTGAGGCCAGCAGCTGAGTTATCCAGGGACAGTGTGAGTCACTCCAGTGTGGAGCCCTGTTAGCATAACATTTAAGTTTTTTGAGAATCTAGTTGCAGGCTCTGGATAAGCAGGCATAGTGGATATGTTAATAAATAATTACACGGGAACAGAATATGACTTCATATGAAAGAAATGAAGGATATCAACTCTCAGCCCAAATTCTCAGTCTATACTGAGGGATCTAATAAAATAACTCTCCGTTACCCTCAGGACAGCCCAAAGACCTTCCTTGTTAAACTTAGAGCACTTTGCCACAATGGCAACCAAATGGCAAGAAGCTTCCATCTCCTGAACAAATCCATTACAGTACTCTGAAATAAAAATTATGTTAGAAGAAATGCCAAGTGTGCGATAGGCCTCATTTCTCATCTCAACTCACATGAATAAGCTAGTCCTTCCAATCACAGGCTGAACAAGAAATGTAGCCTTGTCAGTTGAATGCCACCTGTGCTCTAGATCTGTGATTGATTTGGTGTGAGGACTCTTGAAATGTCTCTTGGCAGTCACTTGGTGGATGTGGGATGTGCTGTCAGTCAGACAAGATGCTTCCATAAGGACTCTTACAGGGAGGATCTACTCTCAGTTTGTGTTAAATGTTTAGGTTAAGTCTGTGAACTTAATATGGCCACAGATGGGTACCTGTTCTCTAAAGGGATTTGTGTTCATCTCTAGTTCACCTAGTGCTGTGCAGCTGAAGACTGTGGGGACTCTCCATGAGGCTCAAAAACACTTAGAACTGGGCTTTTGTTGCAGGCACGATCTGAGATATACTTCTGCAATCATAGAAAATCTCTGGATAGAAATTTAGAACTTTCTCCCTCACACACTAACCTGTATTGTGTTGATTCTTTGCCTACAGGTGCACAATATGTTCAACTATCCTCAAGAGTATCCCAGTGTCATCACAGACTCTTACAGTGACTACTGTACTATCCACAAGAGTTCAGAAACCATCACTTCCCCTCCAACTACTCTTCCGTCAGGAGTAATGTACAACAGCTATTCTTACGCAGTTTCCCAACCAGATGTTTATGAACTCCTGAAGGTAAACCTAATTTCTATAAACCTTGAAATATCAGAGCTAAGCCCTTTAATGCCCCAGACCAACTTCACAAATCATCTTTTTTTTTTTTTTTTTTTTTACATCATGCTAAATTCCCATTGATCAAGCAGGTCCCTAAATCACAGCTCCCCACTTTTGCCAATCTCCACACGTCCAGACTTTCTAGGAGTTGGAAGGAGAGTGTCAATATGAGCCAGAGAAGATTGGAAGCTGAAAAAGCACCAGAGAAAGGGAGAGGGATGAGACAAAAGAGGGGGGAACAGGGATGAGTAAAGAAGTCAAAGACAATGGAAATAAGAACAAATCTATACTGGAGCTGGGAACAAACTATCATAACAGAGTAATGACTTTGTGTTTGTTCATGCACATGTGCTTGCACATGTGTCTCCACAGCCCTCACAGTAGAGATTCGCCTTTGATATGAGGGACCAAAGCCTGGGCTCTGGGAGTGATTGTTCATGTTCTCCCTATGAAGCTATTAACTGTGTCAGAGGTGCAAAAGCATGCTATATGCTGGAAGGTTGGGGCATATAAACCCTGAGGGATGCTGCACCTTCCACTATGCTCTGCCTTCTTTTCTTCCTTTTCTTTCCACCAGAATTCAGGTCTAACATTCTTAACCAACCTTAAAATCAAGTCTCCGATTGAGTGCCACACCCAGACCACCTTCTACTACGACTACATGTGTACATCTTGATTTATCCTGTTTCCTTGGAAATCGTGGGTAACATACAGACTGCACATGGGCAGCTACACATGCAGTGTACTGAGCAACTGGGGATGGCTTTCAGAGATGCGTGGAAGCTTGCACCGGAGTTGTGCACAGGAAGAGGGGAAAGGTTCTGGCAGCATGAATGCATGGTTCAGTGGAGGGATGACTGCATAGAAGAACATAGTTGGAACCTTCTGCTGGCAGATAGGAAGATAATTTGTTCCAGGCAGGGTGGTAGAAATGAGAGAGCTGTCACAAAAAAAAAAAAGAGGTTCTGTTTGCAAGACTGAGAAAGGTTTTGCTGAAAACAAGAGAATCAGACAATATTGGCACGTACGGTTATCTTGGCCTTTCTGTAGGGTCTGAAAGAACAAGAAATGTCTATGAACATGTTGAATTCCTCCTGGAGGAGCACATGTATGTGACTGGGATCCACTTGCTCACCTGGGATGTCTTGCTGTGGGAGACTAATGTTGGGGGCTTCTTGAAGAGGACAACAATTGTGCACGGGATCAAAGCAGCAGTGGGAGAGATGGGCAGTTGAGCTTTTCCTGTCTGATATCTATCTTGATCTCAGAGATACTCTATATTTGAATGAATGTTTATATTCCCAATAGCTTATGATACACTGGCAAACTCAGACAACTTGGATACAGAGACAGATGTTGCTGTTGAAGCTGCTGAGTCAGAGCATGTTGAGCTGGGCAGCGAGGCAGGGCAAGTACGTACCTGGTTTCCAGAGACATTCATCTGGAGTCTGGTCGCCATCAAGTGAGTAATAACAGATTATAACCCCACATGGATCCCAACCTTTTGCCATCTGGATCTGAGAGGGAGTAGGCAGGAGCAGAGCTAGGGCATTTTGCCTCTGTACCCAAGGAGACAAAAAAGTTCTGAAGAAATGGTTAAGGGCAATGGGTGAATAGTTCAGTTCCTGTCTCTGTTTGAGAGTTTTCAAATAGTCTCGGACAGCTCAAAATCACAGAATACTGTAGGATGGAAGGGACCTCCAGAGGCCTCTAGCTTAACATCCTGCACAAGATGGTTAGATCACACTGCTGTAGTCAAATTCTGAATATCCTCCACAATGGAAATTCCACAGACTCTCTGGTCACCTGTTCCAGTGTTCTTATCCTGAGTAAGAATTTCTCATGTTCAAAATTGTGTTTGTTACCTCTCATCCTATCACCGTGCACCTCTGACTTTATTATCTCTACATTCTCCGGTAAGGTAGCTTTAAAGAACTATAAGGTCTATCTTTCACTCTTACAGCTGGGAAAAAATAAAGAAAAAAAAAGTTATTCCAGCCTCTACTTTTACATCACATGCTCTAACCCCCAACCCTCTCGGTAGCCCTCCACTGGAATCACTCCAGTATGTCAGTGTCTTTCTTGTACCGAGGGGCACAGTTATCCAGATGTAATCCCATAAGGGAGAAACATTTAACCATTTAACCATTTAACCTACTGGCTGAAAAGGGCACACAGCGGATGCATACTCAGCTTGTCATCCACCAGGACCCTTTTCCTGCAAAGTTGCTTTCTAGGCATTTGGTGCCTAGTCTGTATTGTTGTATGTTGTATCAGCCACTTCTGTACCCCTCAGTTAGGTTTAATCTGATAAATCGGTGGGGATGCACCACCATCTTAACACTTCTTCCAGATAACCAATAAAGCTGTTAAGATGTATCAGGTGGATTATCAATCCCTGAGAGATGCCACAGTTATGCAGCTACCAATTGGACTTTGTTTCACTGAGCACCACCCTCCGAGCTCGATGGTCTAGCCAGTTTACCATTCTCCTTATCATCCACTTATCCAGCCCATATTTCACTACCTTGTGTGAAGTATGAGGATACTATTGGACACTGTCAAAGATCTTGTTACAGTCAAGTTATGCAACATCCACAGCTTTCCCCTTATTTACACAGCAAATCATCTCAGCTTTCTTTGTTCTCCTATATATCAATTTTCTTCATCTGTAAAATGGGATATCTATCACTTCCTCTTATCTGCCTAGATTGTACATATTTCAGAGCATGGGACATCTCCATTTCTCCTCCTTCTGTTGAATGCATACAGATCAATAAGTAAGTCTTATGACTGTCCAGCTGTGGTTGAGGGTTTTGTAGAGATGTGTCACAGTATTCAATGGCTTAGACTGTTTGTATAACATGGTTTCCTGGGGGCACAGTATAACCACACAAAACAGGAATTTGATAACATGATGACATGATTTGATAACATGTATAACATGATCCAGAAATAAATTTTGATTTGCAAGGGTTTCTCAGATATTCCTTGCTATCACCCACTTGCTATCTTTTCCATTCATCTGTTCTGCTGCTTAAGATTCCTTCATGCACATTCCCAACTCACACTCCTTCATTTTTCCATGTCCATTCCTCTGCTTGCAACTTCGCCTCTGGCTTATCCCAGACAAAGCGGTAGCACTATCATAAAGCCTTGCACAGTTCAGAGTTTCTGAACACAGTGTTTCTAAATCAGACCAAGAAAAATCCCTTTTGTAGCAATACAATTAGGCCCAGTCACAGTTCAGGCTTGGCAGTCCTAGGAAAACAGGGATGGCACCTTTCCAACCAGGGAGTCCATTCTTCCTGGGCCATTTCTCTATATCCCTGATCAGATGAGTGTCTCTAACTCAAGAATATATCTGAAATGTACTTGTAATTCTGACTTTTCTCTCAACCACCTTCATCTGACACCAGCTATAAATATTTTATGTTTCTATAATTTCCTCTCCAAACTCCCTGGCAGTCCAACCAATATTAAAATGTACCTACTTTTAATATGGTATGAAGTGGGGCAACTGTAGGCTTGCCTTTTTTTTTTTTTAATGGAGAGAACACAATAAAGTTAAGTAGTTCAAAATCAGCACCAAGAATCCTCTTTTGGAATAATATTGTCACTTTAAAATGCATTTCTCCAGCATTTCCTCTTCCAATGAATTACTAAGATATCCTCCCAAACAACTCAACAGAAATCTTCACAGGATTGGGAATTACCCCTTCCTCTCTGTTTTCTCCTCAGTGATTCAGGGTCTGCTGAGCTACCTGTCACAGTACCTGACACTATCACAGACTGGAAGGCCATGACTTTCTGCACCTCGGAGAGCCATGGTTTGGGAATCTCAGAGACTGTCAGCTTGCAGAGCTTCAAGCCCTTCTTTGTGGAACTCACCTTGCCGTACTCTGTCTGTCGTGGAGAGTCATTCCCCCTCAAAGCCAAACTCTTCAGTTACATGGAGCAGTGCATGGTGGTAAGTAGCTCCCTCCAGGGTGGGTGTTGGGCCCAGACAAGGGCCTGTCTCCTCAGAAACTGGGTAAAAGACACAGAGGAAGCTCTTTACAAAAGCTCCATGCAGAGCTATCTCTCTCCAGATTATGTTTTCTTACAGGCTCAACCATGCTGTGGCAGAACCTCACAGGATTTTGAGGACCATGGTCTATGGGCGGCCCACTGCTATAGCAACAGCGCCATTGTCTTGCTTATCATGGGACTCTGGGCTTGAATGACCTGAACTTCCTTTTTTTGTTGTTGTTGTTGTTGTTGTTTTTGTTTTTCATCTCTAGCTCCAGCTTAGCCTAATGGACTCTGGAGATTTTGAATTTGTGCACACAAATACCATTTTCACTACCTGTCTCTGTCCTGATTCAGCAAAAACATTTTTCTGGGATGTTAAGGCAACAAAACTAGGTAAGAGTGACAAAGGAGGAATAGGGTCTAAGACAGGAGTGGGCAAAAGTGGCAGAACTGTTTGAGGTGTCCAGATCTGGGATGGAAGGGAAGGCGGCCTAATGTGCAAAGTATGAATGAGTGGTCTTAAGCTGAGCAAACTGAAATGTTGGCAGAGGTGTTCAGTCTGGTCTTTCTATGTTTTGTTCTTTAGGGGAGATGAATTTCACTGTCACTGCTGAGGTGATTCAGCGGGAAGATATTTGCACTGAGAGTGCAGTTTTTGTGCCAGAGACCGGAGGGAAGGACACAGTGGTTAAACATCTGCTGGTGAAGGTCAGAGTCTGTTCCAGGTTTCTAGAGGGATCAGTACTTTCACAGACTCAAAGAAACCCAATGAAGTATCTCTTAGAGAGTTCACCAGTAGGGTGAATGTTTCTCCAGGAAGCTAGTAGAGAAATGATTCTGCAGGTGAGGTTGAATTGGGACATGTGCTGAGGACAGAAGCTCAGGCCGTGCTCTGTGATTCAGAGCTATCAGAATTGCTTGCTATCAGGGCCTTGGGGATGGCGTCAGTGTAGAAATTTAGAAGCTTATTTCCCAGCAATAATTTACCAGTAACAAATATCCATGCTGTCTGTATGAGGTCCTTTGCAGGATGTCCTATGACAAAGGTGGTGGGGTACCCAGCTGACTTCTCCATTCTGAGCTGACTAGCCTTCTTCTCACCAGGCAGAGGGGCTGCTGCAAGAAAAGACTCACACATCCTTTCTGTGTCCAAAAGGTAAGCGTGGGTACTCACTAGAGAGTGGTCCCTGGGCCTGTACATGAGCACAGATCAAGAAGATCAAAAGGAAGCAGTGTTATCTTTGACCATCTCCAGTCTGGAGCGGTATGGGAACATTTCATGTGTGCAGGGGCATGGAAAAGGGAAAACCAGGGACCTTGGCGCTTTCTTAGGAAGCTTATTAGGAGGTAAAACCATTTAACTCCCTCCAGTATCACTACCTCCTGGCAGCATCAAGCCACTGTGTAACAATATCACAAAGTCATACATCTGTGGATGGCCTGATCACTGCATTATCCTATCATAGAAATTCTGACTTCAGTTCCATGACCAGGTGATGGCAACCCTGTTTATGCTTTCACCATAGAATGTCTCTGTGTCTTCCATCTCCCTTGCCTGTTTTTGCACTGACGCTTTTGCCATTTGCAGGAACTTCTGTTTCACAGACAATCACCTTCGCTGTGCCAGAGAACATTGTCCCTGGGTCAGAAAGAGCTCACGTCCTTTTCTTAGGTGAGCTCTAGGGGATCTTGGAAATTAAAATTTTTCGCTGCAGGAGGCTTTTCTTCTATTGTCACCTGTTGCTTCTGTAGCAAAATTAGTAACAAAAAGAATTGTATACAGTGAGATGTAATGCAGGGCCCCTAGGTTTTCCAGGAAAGCATGCCATTCGGGTCTCTTTTATGCAAGTGACATTGGGACATATATCCATATGTAACTTCACCCAGCCAAGGGCAAGATAGGAGGAGTACCATATCAATGTTTCTACCAGCCTGTTCATTTGGCCACTTAGTTCTACAGTGCCACAGGGGTGTTGAGATTAATGTCTCTCCAGTGTGAGGTGAACTGAACCCCATGTTAGTGCGTTATTTAGAGGATCAATGGGCACAGAAGTTTTTTGCATGCTAGAATACGTAAAGCTCTCTAAGCTGTGATTCTGTCACACAGGAGACATTTTGGGAACGGCACTTAACAACATAGGAAAACTCCTCCAAATGTCCAGTGGCTGTGGAGAACAGAACATGGTTCATTTTGCTCCTAATGTCTTCATTACAAGATACCTTGAAGAGACAGGACAACTGACTGCAGAAATCAAACAGAAAGCAGTTGGCTACCTAGAAAGTGGTAATCTGGTTTCTATTCATGCTGGGTTCAATGGTGATGTTCACTAAGCTGGGTTGTTATAGGGACATCTCAACAGAGACCTTGGTGCTGAGCAGTATTTATACAGTGAAATTGCTTGATATTTTGAGAAATACAGTGGTGTAATCAGGCTCTTGTGTCTCCACTAAACAATGGCAAAATACATCCTTCTGAAAGCCTTTTGTTGAGTTTCTCAGAGACAATGCTCTCTATAACTATCATATACTTGTTGGAGGGAAGGGTTGTCACTTCAAGAATGTGGCCGATATAGAACATCTTCACTGTCTCCTGCTTCTTTCCACAGGATATCAGCAGCAACTCTTGTATAAGCACACAGATGGTTCATACAGTGCCTTTGGGGAAGGAAGTGAGCCGGGGAACACATGGTAAGCAGAGATCTCCAGAAACAGTTGCAGGAAACATCTGGATCTGGTTGTGCTCAAGCAGACCTATATTTTAACAACTGGGGAACCTGAGTGAGTCTGGAGATGTGAAGTTATTTATTTCAAACAGAAGCCATTTCTAAGCATTTCAGAAGAGAACCACATCAGTGAACTGATTTGGGGTACCTCTGAATATTTGTGCTTGGGAACCCCAACTGAGCACCTACCTCTGAAGACTCACAGGGTGCATTGTTTACAGACAGGCATATGAAAGGGGTTGAGTGAGCAACTTGATCATCAAATATCAGTTCTTCTGGCTTTACATCATATACAGGCATCATGTTGGGACCAACAGAGATCTGGGACAGGGGTATTGTCTCTCTCTTTAATATTCTTTTGCGGCAAATGGAAAAATCTGAGCTTCAGCTACAGACTTAAAGAGCATCTATCTCATGGCTATTGCTTCCAGTTCACCCCATTTCTAAAGGCCCTGGCCTGCTGATATTTCTGCAGGGATGAGACAGCAGAAGATTCAGACTTCCATCTCCCTTTAGAGATGACTATCAGTGCTTATTCAGCCTGGTTTTCTTCTCTCCTCCTCGGCTCTAGGCTGACTGCCCTGGTTCTCAAGACATTCAGCCAAGCCCAGGACTTCATCCACATAGATAAGCAAAATATAAAGGATGCTGCATTTGCCTTGATAAAAAGTCAGACAACTTCTGGCTGCTTCAAGAGTGTGGGGAAGCTCTTCAATAATGGCCTAATGGTATGATATGTTTTGGCTGCTCATTAGGCAGAAAGTTTCCCTTGGATGATGCTGAGGGTTGTGCTTCATGATGGTGGTGTTTCTTCAGGTTGTAGATGATAGAGATTTGCATTTGATGATACCCATATGCAAATTGCACCAATACTGTCAAATCCAAACACATTCCCTAAAGCCAAAAATGTTTTTAAGCTTTCCATTATTCTTTGATTAGTAGCTTTAGTTTCCTTTCCTATTAATGAGTTGCCTTTTCTTCCTTCACTTTGAGCCCCCACTGCAAACATAACAAATGAGATGATTGACGGCAGCCACAAGCAAGATCCACATTTCCAGGAGTGTAACATATACACTCAGAAACACAACACTTGTACATGTGCAGACCAACAAAGCAGCACCACTGACAGTTCACCACACAGACAGGGGTCCTGATTCTCCAAGTGTAAACAATAGTATTTTTTACTTTACCCCCAAAAGCTGTATTTTTATTTGCTCCTCCACAACTTGCCATTATCCCAACCCTCAAGTGAGAGGGTTTTCTTCTTCCTTAGAAAAAGAAAAGGATAAGCACTGTTGTCTATGCAAACTTGGAATGGACTTAGAAAGCAGAGGCACTGGAAAACTCTTTCCTCATGGCAGTTGTCCTCTGTTTTCTGGTGACTGCAGGGTGCAGTGGAGGAAGGACTGGGGCTGAGCTCAGTGATCGTCACAGCTCTCATACGTTCAGGGATGCCACGGTCCGTGAGTATCAACAGCAGGGACATGCTGTATGCATAACCTCTTGACAGACAAGTACATTCAAGGTCTGCTTATGTTCATATATGTAGTTATCATTTTTTTCCACGTGTGTCTTTTCTCCATCCCCACCTCCTCTGTACATATTAAAGCCGCAATTCTTCCCTCAGACACCTTGCCAGCAATTGGTGTATTTTCATTTGTATCCTAGGACCCAGTTTTACGGAAAGCTCTGAAATGTATAAAAGATTTGGTCAATGCGGATACTGGCAGTTCAAACCTCTACAGCCTAGCACTAGCTGCAAATGCCTTTGCAGTAGCAGGTGATAAGGCACTGGTGCAGAAAATCCTCAAAAGATTGGATAAGGCAGCCATAAAATCAGGTACCAGAGTCTGGTCTGTGAGGTGGGAGTCAGGGACACTGGCAGAATTGTGTGGAGACCACATAACTGCGGGGCAGGAATGGGGACCACTATCAATCAGAGCTGTGTGGGGAGCCCAATGCTACAACACAGGCTGTATCCATAACATGAGACAGACTTGCTCTATGTATGATCTCTCAGTCCTAGTCTCCCAGTCATCCAAACCTGGGGCACTTCATGGATATTCCTTCCCAGCTTGCAGTGTTTTGTTATTAGCAAAAGCAGAGTGTGGAGCATAAGGAGGAAGATAGGCATCTTATTTTGTCCCAATGTACTTGTTCACTCAATATCTAAGCACAAGTGCTGAGAAGGATTCCAGGGTCTTAGGATAAAGCTACATACTCCATAAGCTTTCCCACTCTACCCCTAGATGATCAAATATTCTGGAGTCAACAGTCCAAAAAGGAAGAGGACTCCCTATACTGGTATCAGGCACCATCTGTTGATGTGGAATTGACATCTAGTATCCTCATGGCTCACCTTTCGAAATCAAGTTTGTCTGCAGATGACATACAGAAAGCATCCCAGATTGTGTCTTGGCTCACCAAGCAGCAAAATCCCTATGGAGGCTTTGCTTCAACTCAGGTAATCCACTGGAGCCATCAGCAGCAGAGAACCTGCTGTTAGATGGGGCTTGTGAGAAGAGGTTCTAGCACAGTCTGTAGGAAAAAAAAAAAGGAAAACAAATAAAAAGAAGAAGAAGAAGAGAGGATGTGTGCTTGCAGGGGTTAAAAGGGTAAATCCTAATACTTGCATTCTTCTGAGCAAGTTCCATGCTAGAGAACCCAAGGGGAATGTTCAGCCCTGGCTTTCGGCTGTAGCTGTAGTACAAGAGAGGGAAAGGCTAAGGAGTAAACATGTATAGAAATCAGGAACACTGTTTTGTTTGATGTGTGTCTTTTCCCCCAGGACACGGTGGTGGCTTTAGAAGCCCTAGCCCTGTATGCAACCAAGACTTTTAGCAAAGAGGGCCCTAATCTTCAGGCTTCTCTCTCCTCTGAAGGCTTCAGCCAAAACATCCAGATAGACAACACCAATCGCCTCCTTCTACAGACAGTGGAGCTGGCAACCATTCACAGAGAGTACCATGTGCATGTGCAGGGCCATGGGTGTCTCTTCCTGCAGGTAAGTCCAGCCAGGGAAGCAAGATCTGTCTGGGGTAAAGCCCTGCAAAGTCAGAGAAGCTCTCACTTTATTGTTCAGTCAGGACTGAAAATAGACTGTAGTGACTTGCAGAAATGGAGGGTCTCAGGGCTGGTAGGAGTAGCTGGGATTCAGTGGAACAGTTGTTTCCCATATGAAGTTTAGATTGTCTTCACCTAGTCAGAACTGTACTTCTAGGAACTCAGGTAACAACTATCAGGAACAGTTCAGTAGCACAACCTCTGCTTACAAAACATCATTTTCTTTTATGACAGTTCAAAGCAGCAAACAACAGATGAATCCTAGGTAAGGATATTTGGCAGCAAAAAGCTACTATTTTTTTTCCAACTAGCTTTTCTCTCTCTCTCCTGATAGGCCATTCTGAGGTATCACATTCCTCCCCAGAGAAGCAACCTCACTTTTGCTGTGTCTGTGCAGACAGAATGCACCTTGCCCAATGCAACCCAGTTTCCTGTCACTGTCCGTGCACGGTAGGAGATATTCAACTGTCCTTTTCTTCCCTGTACTGAGAGGTTTCTAGCCTGCAGTAGCTTCTAGATGACCAAGATTCCCCTTTCCTCATGAAGTCCAAGCTCTAAGACTTCCTTGTTCTTTTAATTAGGCTCTCCTCAGCTGGGCAAAAGGCCCTATAGGGATAGTTTAGGCCTATTCTCTTTATTACAGAAGTTCTCCCAAGGCCTATGGGTCTCACCTCCTTACCTAATAAGGTCTCAAAACACTTGTGAAGCTCTGATAAGCTGACCTCATCTCAAAGTCTTCTCTTTTCTGCTCCTGTCTGGTTGTCCCATCCTCTGCTTTACCTCTGCCTCATTTGGGCCAGAATTGCCAAGATAAGAGAGGACAATATGATGTTTCCAGTGCTATCTAGAGAAGGAAGCTCCAGAAACCTTCTAAGGGATTTGTTCTCCTTGGCTTAGGACAGCTGAGAGAGATCAGGGAAGCACAGAAAGTTATTGCAGTGCAGAAACAGGTATGCTTATAGGAGGAGCACAGAAAGGCAGATCCCTTCATCTTATTGGCAAAGATGAGCTGGAGTATCTGTGGAGATCATGACTTAGAAAGTAATATTAATGCTGTTCCTTGGATTCCTGCTGCAGCTATATGGGAAATCGTGTGTCCACCAACATGGTCTTGATCCAAATGGAACTGCTTTCTGGATACAGCCCCATGGCAGATTCACTGGAAGAGGTGAGATATTGTTAGTTTGCATCCAGCTGGGGTGGAAATGGTGACAGATGTCCATGATGCAGCATTGTTAAGCAATCTTGTAGGACTGTAAGGATGATTGTGAACAAACATTCCTGTGGACAGGTAAATACAGTTCTCTTCCCAAGAGTCTTTATAGTTGACTCTTCAGGGCCACAAGGAGATCTTCACTTTGCCTTGCTCAACCTCAAGCACTTATTTGGTCTCATGAAAGTTTTGGCCATGTTCTCACAAGGACAAATTCCCCTGAATATTTCTGCTTCCTACCTACTGTTTCTGACAGGATGTTTCTTTTTGTTCTATCTATTTTCAGCTAAAAAAAATGCCTTTAGTGAAGAAAGTTGAAAGTGAAGCTGACCGAGTTATTCTCTATCTGGATGAAGTGAGTGAATTTAATCTAATGTGATCATTATGAGGACTGTGAGTATGCAGATATTTTTCAGGGTACTCATTTATATCTTGTTTCATGTGTATTTTAAGTAGTAAGTGCTATTGTTGACTGCATGCAAGTTGTCTAAATGTAGTAGGAAACATCCAAGATTGCTCATGGAGTTTGCCAGGATTACTCAACATTAAAACAGATGGTTTTATGAGCAGCAATAATCACACAGCCTCGTTAGTCAATAGACTAGCAACTGCTTGGTCTTTCACTATCCACACTTAGAGCACAACAGTACTAGAAAAAAGAGCTTTCGTGAATTTGAAAATCTCTGAATTTTCAAGAACTTCCACATTCCTCTAGGATGCGGGGGATAGCTCTTCATCCCCACTTGCATATAAGTTGAGCTAAATTAAGTTCATAGTGAATTGGTTATTTTAGTCTGACTATATTACACTTGCAGAAAAGCTCTTTTTGCTATATATACAGCACATAGCAGAAGGCAGTGTGGAGAAATATTTAAGCCTAGGCTGCCCAATAGCACAAAGTGGAACCCACTGAACAGCTGCTCATGTAATGACCATCCAGCAGATGTTCATCCACACCTTGTATTTGTCTAACCTAGCAGGTTGTGTGAGGTTACAGAATAAGAGCTGATCTAATGTGACTTTTCAGGAACAAATAGCAACAGAGACCTGATGCAGAAAAAGAAGCCCTGCATGAAGGAGTTTGGAGCAAAAATGAATGGGAATGTGGGATGTGTTGGGAATGCTAGTACTACATTTAGATACCTAATACTTATTGATTGTATGGCTATGATATTTCTTATGAACTGAATTAAAGTTGTTACCCCCAAGTGAGATATGACGACAGAGTTTGAGGTAAAAGGTATCCATGAGAGGGAATGAAAGGCAGAACAGATTTGCCACAGTGATGAAGCCTTCACAGAAGTCTGTGTGAAAACAGGTTGAAGGGATTGTCTTAAAAGACTTTGGTTCTGGCATTAATCTTTCCATCTCTTGGCCTTAGCTGACTCGCCAGCCTCAGATCTACACCTTGTTGGTACAGCAGAACACACAGGTGAAGGATCTTAAGCCTGCTAATATCAAGGTCTACGATTACTACATGCCAGGTGAGCTCAGAAATCTCAAATATGTAACACTGGAAGGACCTGAAGTTGTCAGGCTCATCTCTGACATGTTCATCTAACCTCCCTTTAAAAACTCCCTAGTGATGCACTTACCTTCTTTGGCTTTAAAATGCTGAAGCCTCTTTCCCAAAAAACTTTCAAGCTTGAAGCTGGTGTGTGGCTCCACTTAGTGGTTAATTCTTCCGGCTGGAGGAGAGCCAGAAGTTCCAAGCTGTGCTTTTGGACATTCATTCTGTGAGGGGCTAGCTTAGAATAATGACAGTGACAATAATTAGGCCTATGTTCTCTGTTGTCCCTAATGGAAGGAAAAGCTAAAAATGTGTCAGGGATTTTTATTTTTTCAGAAAGTGAGGAATATTATAACAGTGCTTGTTAGGGCATATGGCTTCCAAAGTTTGTAGACTGTATGACTTGTGTAAATCCAGGCTAAGTGCAGAGCGGAAACTTTGAGACGTACAAGTGATTTTAGTTGTCACATTGGCAGTAGTCTTGGCATGTAAACAGAGGGCACACCTCTCCTAGAAGCACAGGCACAATGTTGGGTTGCTTTAGTGATTTTTTGGTGAGTGTATTTCAATGGCACTTTTTTTCCTTCCTCTTGCAGAAGAAACTACAGTGATGAGCTACAATGCCCCTTGCAACTAAGGTGAGGGTTCAACATGTCTTTTGCCATCACGAGCATGGTCCTGAACTTTACGGAGAGGAAGGGAGATGTGGACTAGTGTCCTCGGTCAAAAAAATTGTCACATGGCACGTTGAGAGTATGATGCGATTAGTGGAACTAGGAGTGATTTCCTGTGGTTAAAACAAGGGAAAGAGAGAACTGCACTTGAAGGTTTGAGGTGCCCAGCTCATGACAGAGTTGGAGGCATGCTGCAGAAAACAAAGGCTGCCTCTCCCAAGTCGTGCCACCAATCCTACTATTGTGGATTGAATATACTTTCCTTGAGTCAATACCGTTCTTATACCTGCCATTTCCCCTGCAGTTCCAGAGCCTTCCAGCCCTGTGCATGCAATAATTCATGTACACCTTTATTGCAAGGTCCTGACTCCTTTTCATTCCTGGGCCTTTTGGAGTCTTAGCCTGTCTTGTGGTTCTCATCAGGAAATTAGCATGTCCCATTCTGTTTCCAAGCTGGGCAAAGTTACAGCTTGATTTCTGCGTGTCTTGTCTTGTCCAAAGGTCGGATATATGCACATTCTTCCTTGTCTGCAGTCCATGAGCTGCACAGAAACACCTGGTTCATAAGTTATCTAGTATATAGAACAATCTCTTCATTTCTTAGATGAAAGACATTGTTGGGGGTACCTTGTGGTTGTGGGCAATAAGCATGTATGCCTTCAATGCGTAACCCTTCTCTAACATGCCTGCCATCTCTCTTAGTGGAGATTCTGCTTTAGACTTTGCATATGGGGCAGAAACATATGCTAAGGGACCAGTTAGAAAGAACCCTATCCTTGATGACTTGACAATTCTGATTGATCATGAGGCACACAAAGTTCTAGTGATTAGTTGTAATACTTCAAGACTTCTTGTCCATTGTTGTCTCCACAGGAACGTGGACAGACCCATCCTCTGGACCCCTTATAAACCAGTCCTTTTCATCTATGCTCCAGCCACCATGTGGAGATGAGAGGTGAAGACAGGAAATGCTTGAAATTGCCTCCTAATCAGTTAGTTTCCTAAAGGAAAGATGCCTCGCATCTTATTAAAAGTCGGGAGACTCAGATTATCTGGTTGAATGATTATCTAGGCATAAAATTTTTCTCCAAAATCAGGAAAATCATATTTAAGAGTACCCAGGAAAAATAGCTCCATCAGCTCAGTTCTGTGTGTGTATACAAGAGTAAAACTCTGCCCTTCCAATAGACTTGCACAGGAGGAGGTGGAGCACATACCAAAGCAGATTTGGCACCGGGAAAAGGTAGTCATCACACAGCCTGAGCTGAGGCAAGGGAATCCTGTCAACAGTTCCTTTGGCCAATGGCAGTTTAGAGATATCTAAGTGCATTTGGCACGTAGCTATTGCTGAGGAGGCATGAGGACTTACAGTCTCAATTGAGTTGTATTACTGTTTGTAGACAGTCTCAAAGCAGGATTGAAGGCAAGGGAGTTGCAGAAAGAGTATGAGAGATGCATCTATCATAGCGTATCTTGTTTCCAAAGCTGCAGAGGTCCTGCACTTTCGTAGCGCTGCAGGGAGTGCTAGGAAAAAAACATATGAAGCCCCCATTGGCTGACTCTGTAGTTCATCAACAACTGGCACAATGACAGCAGGGACTGGGGTGATGCTTATTTTAATTCTTTTCAGATATATCCCACATATATAACCCTTCCCCACTTCTGCCCACCGACCCTAAGGCTTCCACAGTACAGACACAGCTGTTGGATTGTGGTGATCACAAAGTCCATCCACTGAGGTACAAGATCACGTACGTTCAAGTTTAATGTGGGCAGCATCCCAGCTGGGGCATCCCCTTCCATTCAGTGCCCAACCTGATAAGTAAGGCAAAGGCAAAGTCATGAGGTGGCAGTTTCTCTCCTGTTCTTGATCACAACTGTGGGAATATGGGCTCTGCTTTTTGAGGAGTCACGTGGGACTGTGAAGGACACAAACAAGGACAAACAAGACGGGGAATGATTCATCTCCTCCCGTGGCTATCACTGTGAAACAAACTTTGTGTTTGCTGATGGTGGAGCTGGCTATCTAGGCAGACCCTCAGGCGGTACTCTCTCTGAAGGATGTGACAGGATGCAGCACTTGCTGTGTCAAGATGCTGTTTTATCCTTTCAGAAAAGACTTGCCCAGGTTTGTCCTGGCTTCAGGCGAGTAATAACAGGTCACCCCCTTTCTAACAGCTGGGCATGTCACCCAACAAGACAAAACAATACATCTTCTCAGATGCAGCTTGCTCCTTTGGCTTCCCAAATCACCAGTCTCCTACCCTGCAATGATTGTACATGTGTAAAGAAGTGGGGTACCATCTAGGTCTGAGGCCGCTTGTTAGCACAGGCCGTTGTAGCTCTGCATTCTCATTCCACATAAGATGGTTATTAGGTTCAGCCATTCCTTCTTCACTCCCATTTAGATAGAGACTGTGCCTATCTCTGCTGCCTGCTAGAGCCTTTCAGCTTCCTCCCTGACTACAAAAGAGATCCAAGACTAGCTCCACATATCCTGCCACAGGTAACTGACAGTTACTCATTCTTGCTGGGTATATGCTCCCCAATAATAATAATCCTTCTTCTTGCCTTTGAATGCCCACATGGCTGAAAGGCATCCCCTCCCTCCCACTCAACACCCAAAATTTCCCAATACCACTGTTTTACCACAGTTTGTCACAGGTACCTGCTGCCTACTTCAGCTGCAGACAGCAGTGTAGTCAGCCAAGGCTCGCTCCTCTGCAAAATGAAATAAGGAAGACAGTTACACACACATACACCTGCACAGAGAAGAATGCACAATGGGTTTTCTCAGCCAAAGGTTTAAGAACCCAGCTCTTAGCTTCAGAGTAGCAGAGAAATCTGCAACCAACCTGGCTGGTAGTAGTCATAGACTTTGATGCTGGCTGGTTTCAGGTTCTTCATCTCAATTATTTGTTCCAGTTGCAGAATGAAAGTCTGAGATTCATCACTGAGCTTGTGCAGGGGGATATAAATTAGCAAGGTAAATTATATATGCATCTTCATCTTTCCTGCACTAAATCTCTCTACTCCATTATAAATTCTAAATTTTAGAAGTTGATATATGTTAGCAATAGAAAATGCTAATCAAATAACAATTAATTTAGGCAAGGGCCCTCTACATACATTTTTAACAGTGCTCTTGCCCATTGCTAGCCCAGCCTCAGGCCTCCCATATAGCTCTGCTCCTCTGGCCTCTTGTTCCCATCATGCTATTGTCCCTATTTACCTTTTCCAGATAAATGTAGACCACATCAGCTTTTACTTCTATTTTCTTAATGATGGTTCTGCGCTGCAGCTGGAACAGGAAACAATAACATAAAGAAGTTTGCAAGCTCTTTCCTTAGGGCTTCCTATTGGATTGAAGGGAAAGTATGTCTTTCTTGTGCACAAAGATTTTAGTGGCCATATCTTTGGTAGTCCCTCCTCAAATATCCCTCATGAACCTCATCTCAAGGATGAACAATGCTGTCCCTACTATGTTTTGGAAGAGTGTCTCACTCTGGGAAGAGAAGGCCATATGGATAAAATACAGAGGGATACACTGGTCAGCAGACAGGTATAGGCATCAGTAAAAACTGTCATTATCACATGCATTGTCTATCAGATTGCTATTAAAGATCTGCCTGGAGGTTGTGCAAATAGTTCAGCTTTCATTTTCAGCACGAAATTGAAAAAAAAAAATCTTGGCTTGAATTAAAATAATTCATCTCTTAGAATTGTTAAAAACAAATCCTGGAGTTTAGCACACCAAAATGCACATCTTACTGTCCCAACGCATAACAATGACAGTTGGAAAACTCAAACCATCCCTCAACCCCCATAGTCCACCTGGTAGGTCCTGCAGAGAAATGAGAGACTTTGGTTTAATGTCAGCAATAAATGGCTTCATGTTAATAGCCCTGCCTCACACCCTGAAATGGGCAGTTCCCAACAGCAGCAAGCAGTGTGACCCATCTGCTACAGTTCCTCCTTTTTTGATTCAAGACTTCTTACCAGCATCCTTGATCCTGGTGTCAGGATGAAGCCGGACAGCAGGGAGACTTCCACAATCACCATGTTAGAAGTGACTCTGCTTCCAACATAGCTGAAGAAGATCAAAATGTCAGGGGCTCCTTCCCAGTTCCCACTTCCCTCCACCATCATATGCTGTGTGCAAAACCCTGAGCCAGGTAGCCCGACCAGGACCAGGGCTAAGACAGGACTGTTCACTCTCACAGCAGGTAGCCAGAATCTTTCCTCACCACCCTTTCCACCTGCCAAATTCACCCTGCAGCCTGTCTACTTCAAGTGCACAGTCCCTCCACTGCAGCCTTCAGGTTTTCCCAAGTGCCTTGCCCTGTTAGAGTTGTGTGCTTGCTGGAGAAGTTTATGATCCTTGGAGTCACCTGACAAGGATACGGACGGTGAGGACACGCATGTTGGCCTGGCTACAGTTGGTCAGCTGTGTGCTGACACGCAGAGTGAAGGTTGTGGTAGTCCTCGGGGGAGGCTCGTGGTACCTCAGCACTGTCTGTAGAGTGAGCATCAAAAGGGAAAAAAACAAGCTGTATATGAGATATGAGAAAAAGAGGAATAATTCTCTCTCATCCCACTTCCTTACCTGAGCAAGGACACAACTGCTGCCGTGGGCCTGCACTAAGAAATCCCCCGGTATTTCTGTCAGTTCTGCCTGCTGCAACAGTAGCCGTTTCTGGCGAGTGACTTGAAATGTCTTCCCAAGGCCCCTTTTGGACTTCACCCTCACAAGCGCTTGGCCTGATGTGCTGAATGTCCTTGCTGCATACTTTGCCAAGGCTTGCAAGGCAACAACTGTGTCCTAGAGATAAGAGAGACAGTCACCACTCTGTGAGGATCAGCTCTAGGAAGCCAAATCTAAAGGGGAATTCTCTTAAAGAGAATTCATCCTGCCAACTTCAGGTGCAAGAGGATATAAATACAGCTGGAGTTATTTGTTACCTGGGTGGAAGCAAAGCCCCCGTAGGCATTTTGCTGCTGGATCAGCCATGCCACAATACTGCTTGCAATTGTCATGTCACCTGCATGCACTCGTGGTTTTGAGAGATAGGCCAGGAGCACATAGGCTGTTAACTCTATGTCCACTGACTGAGTCCTAGGCCAGAAGTCTGTGGAAGGTGGGGAGCTTGGTTTGGGACTCCAATGAATTTGTCCTCCTGGGGAAAAAAAAAAAAAAAAAAGAGCATGCGGACTATGTGGAGAGAATGAAAATTTGAACTGTAGAAATAGGAAAAAAAGAAATATAGAGTTTTCTTGGTTCCTTCAACTTATAGCCTTGACTCAGGCCAGGACTGCTTTCTTCAGTTTATTCTCCAGGGTTTCACCCAGTCCTAGCTCACAGGTTTCTAAATCCTCCCTCAGGAGGATCCTGAAATCTTCCAAGATGAAGAAACTTGCTTGTAAGTCACTTTCAAAGCATGCTCAATAACATACTGTGTCTGCAATCACACAGTGCAGTTACTACACAAATACAAGGTCATCAGGTGCAGTATTTTTATCTCAAGCATTTTGCATGGTTAACATATTCCATGTTTGGCCATCTTAGGTACAGTTGGGATATCTTGCTTGGATACATTACTCCAGATCCCAGCAGGTGAAGGAGAGGCCCTACGCAAACAAGTAGTCAGCACCTGATTTGATGGCCTGCTCCTCCAACTTGTACAGCAACTCCTGGGTTGTCTCATAGTCTCCAGACAAGGCAAAGGCATAGGCCAGGACAGCTTCTGTGTAGATGTTGGTGATGTTGTGAACTGCTTTCTGCAAACAGCTGAAGGTGTTTTGCATCATCTTGCCCTGCAATGGAAGACACATATTCCAAGCTCATGCAGCAGCAAAGTATGGTGCAGGCTGTCTAATTTCATGGGGCTTATTCCAGGGAATCAGACTACATCTTGTTGATGTAGCTCCCACTAAACCCAGTAAACTAGACACTTTTCCTTGATAAAACAAGGAGTGCAGCATGGTGAAAAAAAAACCCAACTGTTCCCTTAGCCAACCTCTATCACTCCATGACACTGTTGTATCATTTTGAGGAGTTAAGTCTCAGTTTGGCCAAACATTTACTCTCAAAGAAATGACCTACCTAGATCTGAGGAATGCCACCACTATGAGCTTCTTCCCCGTAAAGTGTCCAAGTGCAGGAAAGAAAGGAGAACAGGAGATAAGGAAGTGTGCTCACCTTAAGTGGCTGATCCAATTCCATCAGTGCTGCAGCAACATATGCCGCTAAGGAGATTTCATCATTCTCACCACTCTGTGAAGAGAACCAGTCACCAGAGATGTGGGATTCCAGCCTAATACAGACATACCAGAGCATCTGGAGACTCTTAGAAGGAGGCCTGTAAGTCTGTTAGGTGCACTGTTCCAGACCAACCTGGGATCCAAAGTGCATTTTACTATCTAAGTGGTGTTTCAAGAGCTCTTAAGTGGCTCCTAATAACAAGTGCTCCCTCCAGCCTCCCCACCTCACCCCTGCCCAGTTTTTTGTAGGGTTACATGGATTGCAGGACTTTCCAGGATCCTTTGTTTTCCCCATAATCCTTTGTTGCTACAATATCTAGCCTGCCAATCCCCAGGTCTGCTGCCTGGCTTGACTATCACTTACCTTCAGAGAGGAATGAAAAAAACTCCCTTTGGTGGCAAAGCAGCCACTGGGGAGCTGGTTTTGCTCTAGCCAGTGCAAGGCATCTTGCACATTCTTGTCATCTATGTGGATGTATCTCCTGGCTTGGCCAAAATTCTTGACCACAAAAGCTGTCAGCCTAGGAGGAAGATGTGATGTGAGAGAAAGAAACACACAGGGACAAAGTCAAATGCTTCTCCTATGCTTGTTCCTGAAGCATAGGAACAAGCACACCAGGCCACCCCTGGCCTAGGAGTGCTAAGTGGGGTGCTTAGAAAGAGTAAATTTCAGACAGAAAGGCAATCTAAATGTCCTGGGAGCCTGGGAGCCAAGTAGCTCTTCTCCCTCAGGCATGTTCCACTAGTACTTCATGCACTAGTACTTCATCCAAACATTTCATCATCTTTCTCAAATACTTATAGACAATTTTAAATTAATTCAGGATTTCCAGTTGTCTTCCTTCCTTTCTTTTCTTTATTACTCCCAGTACAGATATCACAGGGCCAAGCCAGCCAATACAAATATTTCAGATTCTCCCAAACAACTCCCTCCCTTGGGAAATGAATTCTATTGTTCTTCCCTGATCTCTCCCCAGTCGATACAAACACCTCTTGGCTAACAGAATACCAATAGCTGAATCCAGTATTCTCTGTGGGGCAGCAACATGGCCAGACAGAGAAATAAAAAGACCTCTCACCTCTATGAAATCACATCTATATATTCCACTTTCCCAGATTCTCTGCTGACCTACCTCACTCATAGTCTAAGTGGCTCTTCCTCAATCTCTCTCTGTGACAGAGTTCCTGAGGGGCTTCATTCAAAAGAAAGAACATATATCCTATGAGCTATTCCCAGACACTTCAGCGGGTCTGGCCCAGACAGAACAAATCAGAAGCAAGGGATGTCCCCAGTGCTTACCAAGTGTTCCCTTCCCTATCCTGATGCCCAAAAACACTGTAAGATCCATCTTTGTGCCTGTAAAGAAGCTGCATCTGGTACCCTGGGGAGATGGGAACAGTGATTAATGTAGCACAGTAAAATGGAGCGGGCTAATGCTGAGAGAGAGAGAGGGTAAGGGCAGAGATTATTAGTAGGGTGAACACAGGGAAAGGCAGAGGAGCGAGGTAGGTCTGTTGTACTTGCCATTGTGCAGGAAACCCACTGCCCTCTCCCTGATCTCTGGAGTCAGCTGCCTTGTCTTCTCCAGGTACTGCAGCACATAGACAATGGGGGAAAACAGCACCATGTTCTGCTCTCCACAGCCATAGGGCAATTGCACCAGGTGGTCTAGGTTCTGCAGTGCAATCCCCATCAGGTCACCTATGCAAGGGTGTAAGAAACAAAGCAAGTCTTAGCATGATTGAAATTGCTCCTCAGCTACACACTGGACACTAGTGCTTTACTTCTGCATAGGAAGAATATAATGAAAAGCAGAAGAAAGGAGAAAACAACAAAGTGGAGGATGGGGAGCTGTGGCTGTTCTGTTTCTTTCCAGTTTAGGGGAAGTGACACAGTATAGTCATAGTATGGAGTTCCTGAGGAACTTTCCTTTATTAGCATTTGTCTTCCAAATGGTTCCAATCATAACCAATATAACAAGTAGTATTTGTAAATGACTCTGAGCAGGACTGCAGTGCAGATGAACACAGAAGCAGTTAGGAGAAGGTCGAGCATGAAATGCTGTGAAGCCTGTTCAGCATGGCCATTTGTCAACCTTCGAAATGTCTGTAAGACAATAGTGGTGCTAGTCATGTGGTGTGAAGCTGGCCTCACCCAACCAGAAAAGCCTTGTAATCTCATCCCTCCTTTGGGCCCTGTTGCACAACATCCATGGACATTTATGCCAGGCCTAGCTTCGTATCGATTCTGGCTTGGGGACAAATGGACACAGTACAAACAGGTGGACTGCATGGTAAGTATGTGTATTCCCAGCAGCTTCTCCAAAGAATCCCTTTGCAACTTAGTAATGCTGAGGATTTATTTTCTCCAAGAGTTTCTATTATAGCAGTGAAGCTTACAGACAGATAGATAGTAATGATCTTTGTTGATTGCATCCACAGAGAACTAGCCAATTCCTGAAGTCCCACTTAAATCTTGGCTTAGAATCTCTATTCCAAAGTCCTAGACAGAAAAATGAGGATTCATCTTCCCCTGCAGATTTCTTTCCCATTTAAGCCTAATTGCTAATCCAAAAATCTGCTGTTGGAAAAACCTGCATGAGATAGATAGATAAAAACTTGCATCTTCTCTTTTGACAAGTAGCATGTCAAATACTTTCTGACATCCTCACCAAGTCAAGACATCTTCATCTTAAACAGAAGTTAGTGAACCCACAACAGAAATGACTTACCTAAGATGGAAATGGAAGCCTTTGCAGATCCCTTTACTACATTAGCAGGGAGGTGAAAGGACACAGGGTCTTCAGCTATGTTTCCTGATAACCAGAGAGGAGTTGGATGAAAAAACAAGCCAAATACATTTAACCTGAGGGATAATGCTAATGCAGGCAAATAGGATTCTGTGTACATCCTGCTTCCCTACACCCAGTTCAGCCCACCCCCTAAAGTTTGCCCTGGCATCATATCAAACTTCATTGCTTGAGAATTTTTCAGATTAGAAGTAATATAAGAGTGGCCCAACTGAGGGCTCACCAAACCACTAGGTCTTTTTTGATCTTCACTCTGTAGGGGGACCGCCTAGAGAGACCTGCAATGTTGCAGGACAGGGTAATATGGTAGTAGGTGCTTTTCTTGGTGACTGCCAAGGTCCAGGGTAGTACCAGGGGTTGCAGTATGGAAAGGAGACTACAGAGCAGGAGATCTGCACCTATACTCAGTGGCAAATTCAATAGAACATCAAGTAGAGAAGTAATATTTTTTATCCTTTTGGTGTGAGATTTTCTTTGTGAAAGCTCATTTGAAAGGTATTCACTCATGAGCCCTCCCCACCCTTTCTCCCCCTCCTCCATCCATCCCTAAACTCATGTCTTGTGATTTCAGACCGCAGCATCCATCCAAGCTGCCTACAAACCTCCTCTCGGGCACAGCAGGGAGTTGTAAGTTTTCTCCACTAGCACGCCTCCTGGCTGCATAGGAACATGAACATGGGACAGGAGAAACAAGATTACACACAAATTTTCCAAGAAGCAGCAAAATTTCAGAGCAGTTTCAGGTCTAAATTCACTGGTTACTGCCCAAGCTATCAGAGATTCCATCCTTACCACCTTTGGTGGGACTACACTGAAGCTGTCTTCTGTACTATTCAAGAAAGAGCAAGTCTAAGGAAGGTGGCCTTCCTGTGGCATACATATGCTCATGTACACAGATGATTGGGCAAGGAAACGTATAGGGAGTGATGCAAATATGACATATAAGTGCAGCTCAAGAAACAGTACTGCAAGAAGGGAAAAGACTTGGCTAGATCCTGAAGAGAACACAGCAAACTGAGTCAAAATCTTCTTCACAGAATCACTGAGGTTGAATGGGACCTTTGGAGACCACCTAGTCCAATTCCCCCTCACAAGCAAGATCACCTAGAACACACTGCATGAGATCATCTCCAGGTAGGCTTTGAATATCTCCAGGGATGGAGCCTCCAGGCAACTCGTTTCAGTGCTCTGTCACTCTCACAGTCAAGAAGTTTTTCTTCAACTTCATGCCAAACTTATTGCGTTTCAGTTTGTAGCCATTGCCTCTCGTCCTATCGCTGGTCACCGCAGATAACAGTCTGGCTTCATCCTCTTGACTGCCCCTTATCAATGTATATTTTTATACACTGATGAGATCCCCTCTCAGCCTTCTCTAGGCTAAACAGGCCCAGCTCTCTCTCTCAGAGAGAAAGAGATCATCTCTCTCTTCATCATCTTCATAGCCCAGCACTGGAATCTCTCCAACAGAGCCTCTTATACTGGGGAGCCTAATGATATGCTAGCGGTGGCCAAAAAGTGAGGAGAGAAAAACAATTAGCTCAGCCTCTCTTTGCAAAGGAATAAGGATCACATGGCCATTCATACTCAAGGGGAGAAGTGAGTTTGCTCTCATACTGACCCGGACCAGCAAACGTTTGACCACAGTGTGCTTTCGTCTCATGGTCGATGGGAAAGTCTTCTTGTCACCACAGCGTGATGTGGCATCCAGTACCTCAATTCTGACTGTGATATTCAGAGTTCCTGACAAATAAATTAACACAGCCTGTTTCTTATGCCTCTGGTCAAATCAAGTACATTTGCTTTAGCTGACAGTGATCTGATGTGCTTTGGGAAGCTGGTCTTCATTGCCTCAGTGATTTGACAGGTAAGAATGAATCAGCCAGTGCTGATGGCTTATCCAGACACCCTAGCATGAGGGAATTTGGTAATGCTTCAGCATTACCAGTGACTGTGGTCCGATACATGTCATACATGTGATAGTAACAACAGAAGGGGCAGCAGTCCCTTGGCCCCCATGTACTCTTCCCATCCCACTGGCTACACAGCACCAGACATACACACCAGTATAGCCCTTCCCCGACTAGGTCTCACAGCTCGCTCCCTCCCTCCCAGGATTTAGTTCCTGCCCTCTCTGATGAGCTTGTCCAAGGCGGGAGAAAGCAAGCAATTCTGGTGGTCCAGGGTTTGAGCCACTAGCAGCATGCTTTGGTATTCAGAGAAGACAAGGTCCTGTCAGTTTCAGTGGACCTTCCACTCCCTCTCTCACTTCAGTTTTAGGACTTTTCATGATCAGATCCACTTTTGCTGCCATACCAAGCTGGATTGCTGTCACATTCCACATGAAGGTCTTAGACTCCTCCACACAAATGCATTCTCTGTCTCTGCAGGTTCTGCACTGCTCCACCTGGAAGTCGAGGGATTTAGCAAGGCCCACATGGATCTGAGGGAGTGACAGATACAGGTGAGTAAATGGGCAACCCAGGAGAGAAAACTTGCCACACGTGCTCACAAAATTGGAGGGCATGAGAGGTCTGTTCCATACACCATTTCCTGTATATGACCATTACACACCTGTATGCACTGCTGCAGGTAGTTAAACACAGTAGCCTTTAGTGTGAAAGTCTCTCCCTGGATCACAGAATATGGCAATGTCACATCCACAAAGAAGGGCTGGACAGTCCTGAGTTTTGCGATCGGGGCAAGGCCAAAGCCTCTCCCAGCCAAGCAGAACATCCTGGCTTTCCACTCAGCAACAGTATCGGGCACTGTGACTAGGACACCCCTGCTGCCATTGGAGCTGAGAGAAAGAAAATACCAGCATGAAGCAATTCAGTCCACCTCACTGCAATAGGAAGGGCTTATGGCCCCAGGTATGGGGAGATAGGTAGGTCCTTAGATGCAGATCAACCTCTGGGCTATCATCAATGGCCTGTCTCCTTCAACTAGGTATGGAGGAAGGAAGATCAGCTACTGTATCAGACCTGCGTTCCAATAACTCCGAACAAGGCAGCTCTTAGCAACCTGTTCCCTATATGGAACTGTTCCCTATATATGGCTATATATCCTCCTTAGATGCTTTCAGTTGCAGTGTTTCCATGAGCAAGACACTGCTCCAGCGCTCCAACTCTACACTCAGTCAACAACAGTATGTCCTAGAAATCAGCAGGACATCTTCCCTGGGTTTCATCGGTACCAATCCAAGCACTGTGACAACAGAGGCTACGTATTTAGCTGATATTCTTGCCAAATTGGGAAGCTAGTAGAGTGTATTTCAGTGTGCTAAAAGTGGGTATTTGATGGCTTGATGCTGAACCAAAGGAGCATTACTCTCTTCTAAGCATGTGGAAACCTGAGTTCCGTTCCTCAGTGTTTACCAGTCCTTCATTCTGATACATTTTAAATGTGGGGAAGAATCTACACTCAAATACAGAGTTCTCTTTACACCTACGGGTGAATTTAATTCTAATACTACTATTTACTATTACTATTCTAATACGTTCATTCTAGTCTTTCTATACACCTTACAATCTGGCATCACTCACCCAATAGAAAACAGACTCCAAATCCAAGTTTCAGGGAAATACTCGTGAAGTCTACCTGGGCTTGTGGATTGGGGTTGTTCCATAGAGTCCCTCTGCTCTTCTGTAGAAGGCCCCCCTGAAAGAAAGAGTAATGATTCTCATCAGGGTAGGACAGATGAAACCTGTGAATGATAGATAGCCTAGTAATGGGACAGTTGGCAGAGCAGTGATTAGAGACCTGGGAAGAGTCTGATATGGGAATACACAAACGATTGGGCTGAGTTCATGGAGGAAGGAAAATAGCAAAGAAACAGAGAGTTGTAGTAGGAGAACCAGCTTGCAGTGAGCTGGCCATTGGTAGAAGGTGTCCAAGACTTGGCTAGGCAAAGTCCCCACTGATCTGATCCAGAGTTGGCACCAGAAAGATCAGAGACCTCCAGAGCCAACATATCTATGATTCTGGGAATAATAATACTCCCAATGGTTTTTCAGGAAAAAAAAAAAAATCTCTAAATCTCTCTGTGAACAACAGTGATTTAAAAAACAGTAGTCACACGTGCCATTTTGATATAATTGTCTGACTGAGACGCAAGTAAGGTACTGAGACACAGAGAAAGGGACATGGGAAGAACCAGAAGCCAGGCCTCAGCCCAGCCTGTGGTATAATCACTGAGAAACATTCACCTCAAGATCTTGGCCAATGCTTGGGTTTGTCTGGGTCAGGAAAGGGAAAACCATCCTTTAACATCAGGGAGCATCTAAGTAGTGATGCACAGTCTTTTTATGGGGACTCAGTCCTTTCTGTGGAGGGTTGATGGACCTAGCAGCTATGTTTTGGCAGCAGCATTCAATATCGTTGAGAGTGCCAACAACCACCATTGACATGACACAGAGATCAGAGGGCTCACACAGAGATCAGAGGGCTCTTCCACCCAAGTAACCTCAGGTTCCAGAAGCTGAACAGACTGAAAGTGTGGCTTACCCACGGTGGGCTTTCTATCCGCTCGGTGAAAGCACTTAGTTGGTTTCTTGATTTCAAGGTTTGAGAAGATTTTCAGACCCATGTTCTGTTAGAAGGAGGGTAGGGGAAGAAGAAATGCAGTAGTGAATGAGGAAGAGCAGCCACTGCTCTTCAAAATGCCTTTGAAGATTAGTACTGCTAGCATATCTAGGTACCTTGGCAATCCAGAACAACATTGACCCAAACAGACACAATATTCAGGGAGGCATAGCACATCCCCTCTGATTCTCTCTTTCTTAGGAAGGCACCAAACTACTTCCTCTTTTCTGGGGGCCTGATGGATATCCTTGCTCTTCTCAAGCAAGGCGCACAGAAGACAGGAGTTAGTGCCCTTTCCTCCCCCATCTCTCATGCAGACTGGAGGGAAGAGCTAGATGAAATCTGGCCTTTGGAGTCATACAAAGGAGCAATGGGAAGCAGATCCCTTCATTCGGCTACTGGGACTGGGACTTGGATCATATACAAGGTACAGTCCTTGTGCTGCTGGCATGGAGAGTGCAGGCACTCATAAGAATCCTGATTTACTCCCCCAACAATGCACTAACTGTATGCTCTCTCCAGCCCCACCAGAGAGCAGAGTCCCTTGGATGCATCTCCATTGCAAAATAATAGAGGACTAAGTCAGATTCCCAGGCCTAAGGCTAAATGATATTGACTGTCTTGTGTCTGCATAGTTTAAAGCTTGCCCTTTCTAAAGAAGATCTGTCCTCAAGAAATCTACTTGGGAGAGTCCAATACAGCATGACAGACAGCATGCTAACCACTAATTGATACAATCAGTGGTTTATTGCTTGGGAACACTCTCTGCATCTTTTTTTTTTCTTTAACAGTGTAAACACACACATCAGGGATAAGCGCTCAGGACTTCAATCCCTGACTTAAAATATTGGGTTCTGTATTGGGTTCTGCTGGCTCCAGAATTGCATTGTCCTGCTTTCTGCTTCATTGGAGTGCTGAATGTCCACACGTGTTCTCACACCCGTAACTGGATTATACTTCTCTTGAGAGAGCACAGCTAGATAAGGACAAAGAGCAGGGGTTGCTTGGGGAAGGCAATGTTTTCTCAGACTGTTTAGGGAGAAAAATGTCTCAAGTGTTCATAGTTTCCAGAGCTCTGAGAAAAGTCAGAGATAATTACCCAGAAAAGATTAAAAATGTCAGGCTGAATGGAATGCTGTGATTTTCCTTGCAGGAGAGGTGACATGGATTGAGACCGAATGCAGTGATTTGAATACTCTTCTACTTGGGTAGGATATCCATGCCGGTAGATATCAGGGAACAAACCATATATCTAGGGAAACTCACAGACAAGGAAGAATTAAACTGGTGAACATATACCTCCAGATGCTTCACTTGACCACTTTCCCCACATATTCCCACCTATTCCTCTAGGCAGTCTCCCCTTCTACATTCACCCATTCCTACACTCAGAGACCCACCCCTCATCCATTAGCCTCAAACTCCCCTTGCTAGGGGGCATGGGGAGTTATGTCCCCGCAAAACATCAGTCCTGTTTCTTGTTTGTTTGTTTGTTTGTTTGTTTTCATTTCTTTTTTTGCCTAGTTGCAGAAACACTCACCGTTTGGCTTGTCAGCTCTTTCTCTGGTCTTGTGAGAAACTTTCTTTCGTTCACTGCCTGTACAGCACAGATGGAGCCAGGAGCTGCCTGCAGTTGGAGTTGCACTGTTGATCCTGGCTGGATTTCTTTAGTTGTGAAACTCACCTTCACCTTAATCGACACATCAAGAAAGCAAATGAGAGGAATGAGGGGAGATGGCATGAGAGACATGCAGCACAGATGTGGCAAAGCAAGAGGGAGATTAGGGTTAGTTCTTCCCTGCTCAACCATTTCTAGAAATAGAAGCCACTACTGAATGGAAATTCTTCCTATTCCTAGGTACTATACTGTGGACAACCTCTTTTCTTCTCCCACTTGTTCCTTTAAAGTATTGGGACTCTCCTTTCCACAGACATCCTGACATCTCCTTGGCAGCTCTTCCCCAGCCACAGGTGTGAGTCTCACCTGGTTTTCAAAGCATAAGTCAACATCAAATTGGATGCTGTCAGCTGTCACCCCTCCATTGGGGAAGATGGCATACACCACTAAGGAAGGTGATGGGGTGAAGTCAGCAGTGAAGGTCAGAGGGATGGAGAACGAACCCTTCAACACTGAGGAGGCAAAGACAAAGTGTTTTCATCGCTGCCCCACTAAGATTTCCTTCTGGCCTTCTTTTTTTCTGTTTTATAATCCCATACTATCAAATAAACACTTTCTATCACTGTATTTGCTCTTCCCTCCACTCTTTAAGCCCACATGCTCCATCACTTCATAATTCTTCCCCCAGTCTCTCTTTCCTTTATTGTTTCCTTCACTGTATCTTTCCACCCTCTCCCAAAGGATACAATTGGACCCCGGTCTCTTTCCACTCTATTCTTTGACTGCCCAGGGTCTATAATAACATAAATGACAGAATTCAAGAGAAAGAAAAGTAGCTTTCATTGTCCCAACAGCCTCAACTGTTTTCCTTTAGTCATCCAAAAAAACAGGTCACTGCAGACTTACTGTTCAGCTTCCCAATCTGGACACTCCTTTGTCCCCTGACAACAATTCCAGCCTTGCCAGTGACCTGAGAGAGGAGGGACACTGGATGAGCAAATTGTTAATGTCACCAGAGCGCAGTAAGGATCACCCTGTGAGCAAGTTGCAATCTTAAGCAACCAAAGAAATAATCTGCAGGTCCAACCTAACCCCACACATAGAGTCTGTCCACTTTGCAGATTTTATAGTCTGGGAGAAGATGTAATACATCAGATTCTGATGTGTCCAGTCAGGGCAACAGATAGGTAACAATCTCCCTAGAGAAAAGGGAAAGTGAGATATAAGGCATTTCATCCCTATTAGGCAGGTTTTAAGAGCTCAGAAACCTTTTCAACTGATCAGTGTTTCATAATCAGCATGAAAAGCAGTCCTACCAGTAGGAAAAGCAGTACCCTTTTCCAGAGGGAAAAAGAGTCTGTCAACATACTGCCGCAGAGGCACTGGGGACAATGGACTGCAGAGACAAAATGATCCTCCCACCCACAAAGTTGACCCAGGCTCTCCCAGTAGGAGCATCAAGCTGGTTGAAGTGTCCATTTAGACTTCACCAAGTTCTCCAAGTACAGGTTTGTCTTGTATATCTCCCCACAGATCATCTAAGTTGCACCCTCAACATTTAATAGGAGCTTGTGCTCTCTATGCTGCATTTTCCCCACGTTTTCGATGACCATCACTCACATAATATGCAAAGCCTATACGGCTGGTATCTTCTCCCAGGTCATCTCGATTGAGTGTGAATGTCACCTGCACACTCTGCCTCACCCCACAGGGCACTGTTCCTGTGAGTGGCTGTATGTCCAGGAAGCTTTTCGTGGTGATGTGGAAGGGTTGCAGCTGATGGTAAGCACTTGTATAATTGATGCCAGTTTTTCGAGGTGTGTGCGTAAGATCCTCTAGTTTGAACCTTCCCTGGGAGTGCACGAGAGACAGAAGGCAAGAAAGAAGAGTTTTCTGCTTCATGGCTTTGTTAGATCCTGGCAATGCTGTGTAGGCAATCCAGGGCTAAACTATCGGGGGAATACAGTACAAGAGTAGGGGGAACTGGCAGACCTTCAGGGTTCTAAAATCTTCATTTTTATATATGTAGAGGTGGGATTTACCTCCAAAGAGACTGAGGAGCTGTTCCAGGCAGATGTATCCAGGTTGAATGCTGCTCTTCCACTGCCATCCGTGATATATACTTTGATGAAACGACGCCTCATGAACCTTATCACAAGATAAACTTTTTTGTTTTTCATACCATTTCCATGGTGATCCTCAAGCTTAATCTGGTGACAGTAGGGAAGGGCAAAAAAGCCAAAGTCAGATATTTTTTCCACTATCCTATCTAAAATCTTCCCCTTTCAACAAACACAGACCTCCTGTTTAGGTGACCTTAGCTTCAGTTTGATCCCCAGGAAGGCAGGGGTCTATAAAGCTCTCTCATCTCTAAAACTAAACTGAGAGGCTGAATACTGTCTCCTCTCAAAGCTAACCATGTGTGTAGCTAACCATGTGAATTCAGGTCCTAGCAATAGCAAAAAGATTCCCACAAAATCACTTATTGTTCCCAGCAAAAGCCTTAGTTGCAATTACAGCAGGAAATCTGAAGTGCTGCAGTTGGAGCCATATTGCTCCACTGTGCTGTCAAGCAATGTGAAGCATGGTAAGGTAAAGTTGAAATGGGGAAACATACCCCCTGTTTCTGACTGTGTTACAGTTTCGGTCAGAAATGGTGAGGGTCAACAAAATTTACTAGACACTAAATCCATGTGCAAATTAAGGGCTAGGAAGAAAGCAATGAAAAAATCACCTTCCCTCTGTAGGGTACTCCAGGGATGTAATAAGCATTTGGTGTCTCAAACACAGCCCTTGCCGTTGTCTTGGAGATGGGAATTTGCCTGGAGGCGTTGACTTGCACCCCTGTTGGAATGTGGAGTATAAGGTAAGCGAGGTCAGCCTACTCCATCTTAGTTTAATTTCACTTTGTTATTCTCAGACCCTCTAATTGGAGAGCCTCAAACTTCTTTTGTGATGTCAGCACCCTTTAAATGTTCAGAGGCTGTTCCTGTGGCAGCTCTTCCTTCAGGTAGAGCTGCCATGTTTCCAAGTCCTCTTGTGGCCTCACGCTCCAGTCCCAGACACATCCCTTCTGCCTGCTGCTGGTAGTTATCCTCTATGGGCACAGCAAGTTCCCTGGACAAGAGCATTTGCTGTGTCCTGTGATGATCCCTTTCATCCTTGCACTTTCTCTGCATGATATAATTATAAGCAGACCTCCCAGGTACCTGTGCCAGCCTCCTGAAGAGAGGCCTCTGCATAGAGCTTGCTGTCCTCCTCACTATGTGCCAGGTTAAAGACTGTCATGCTTACAGAAGTGGTGAAGCAGCCTTTGCTCACAGTCTGCAAGAGAAAATCGTAGATGTTATTTGAAGCTGTTGAAAAGAGATTGTGTAACACGTATATCATGTTAGTCATTCTGTCATAACTGTTGATTGCAACAAGCTGTAATGCAGCCCCAGAGTCTAGTCTTAGTCTTACTTAGGAGGCTGCAATTAGCAATAGAATTCTTTTTTTTCCCATGTGTGACTCATTGTCTCTTTTCCCTCCCAAATACATATAAACTTTATATGATATGTGTGCCTGTATATACACACACATACATAGGCATGTGTTTATGTACACAAATATGTATATTCAACATAGACATATTTTTCGATACATATATACTGAAAAATACATTATCGTCTTTTATATATACAAATATATATAAAAATATAATTCGCATTTCATAAGTATAAAACAAATCATGTATCACACAATGTCGTTAATTTTTCAGCTTCCGCAAAAAATTAAAAACCTCACTAACTGGATCACAGAGCAAATATTTTAAAAATATAGGTGTATTTTAAGAATTCTAGGAATGAAAACTGCAGAAGCAAATGAATATTCAAAACAACTAATCAGCTCCAGAAGTAGAAGATTGTAATCACTATAAGAGTTCATAATGACAAATCGTAAAGGGTAAAAAGTTTCCTATCATATTGTGGAATTGAAGAGCTCAGCTATGAAACACCTTTTTATGGATAGAGAGGCAGAAACAAGATATAAAAATGACTGTTGTACAATTAATCATGTCTCTACCACACTTTAGAATTTTTGTGCAGCTACACCTTAACAGGGTATTTTTGCACCTGTGAAAGCTCTATTAATTATTGCTTCTTACACTGTATCAATTCATGGCATCAATTCTTCTTTCCAGATAAAATAACTTCAGGGTTTTGGGGGTTTTTGTTTTTGTTTTTTTCCTGTGGAATTCTTCTTTTTCAGTATCTCTCATTGTAAACAATGTTTAAAAAAGAACTTTTAGGGTAAAGGTTTGTCAGATGGTTTGGGCAACATAAATTGCATTAACTGAATAAATCAATTAATTAATAATCTACAGGTATACTATGGAGGTTGGGAAACTTTAGCTAAATATCACAGAATGAATAACTGGGTTGCTGTCTATTCCATTTCTCTAATCCCTTGACACATTCTTTGTGGTGCTCCTCCACTTTCCCCATATCTTCCAGAATCTTACTCACCAGACCACTATACTCCCTACAGATATCTCTGCTGGCATTTTGAGGACGCCTCCTCACTTTCTGGCACACTGTGACATGCATGGTCCCTTGCACTGCTTTCCCATAGTGGTACCTGCAAAGAGAACACCCGAGGAGCAACCAAGAAATATAATTTTTTATTGTGCTGTGTCCATTGCTACTCATAGGTGACCTTCCTGATAAAAATATCAATGCAGTTAGCAAGCAGTCACAAATGAAATTACAACACTGTACTTGGGGAGTTCAATGGCACAGTCCTGCATCCAGCAGAGGGAGAAACAAAGCACAAACAGACACCCAAATTCACAAGCAGAGATCTGATCTGAATTGATAATGGCCACACAGCAGCATCCAGTAGAGATATTAGCTCAGGTGTGAAGAGGAAAACAGTCTCTACAGATAGCAATAGCAAGTGCATGGCATTGATACAGCTTCATTATTCTCTGTCATGGTGTTACTCTTAGCAGAACCTACTCAGGGCCTCTGCCCTCACAGTGGAGACACTCCATCCATCCCCCAAACAAGAAGCCGTATTTCACTGTTGCACTGAGTCCTTAGTCACTGTAATTCAGAAGAGAGCGAGGCTGGCAGAGCCAGGATGGAACTAACACTGTAAGGTCTGAGGAACTATGACTTATTGCAACACCAGTTTTCCATGTGACAATTAACAGGTCCTTTTAATTGCAGAAGATCATGTACCACTGCAGAAGAAACTGCTGGATCTTTAGGTATACCAACCAAACCTTCTTTCCCCTCTTTGTAGGGGATTGGCTACCTATGTTAAAATCTAGCTCTGGTGTGCTGGAGCTATGTAACCTTGCAGCAAGATCTGTGAGAAGCCTCACCAGGGTCTCTCCCACTTCACTATATTTAAGCTCCAGACTTTCAGCTATGTTGTAGATAAACTTTTGTCAGTCCACATAGTTCACTGATCCTCACACTGACTCACCGACTTGACTTCCTGGGTTAACTCAAGCCTTCCTCGTCATTAAGGACTCATTGGGTGATCTTGACTCTTCTCTAAGCCTAGTTTTCATCATCAGGCCTGCTCCACTTTCCTTGTCCAGGTACTGTAGGAATGCCCCATTTTCAGTGAGAACATTTCTCCTGCCTGCCTTGCTGTCACACTTGGCTCCTGTTTGGCCTTCTCTTAAGGAGTAGGGTGTATTTACTGCTCCCTAACAGTATCAGTGTCAGGAAGACACCAATGGCCCACCCTGAACATGAGGAGTGCCATACAGTTTTCTACTAAAGCTTCAAAAAATCTGTTTTTAAATGTCCCAGTTAATGAGAAATGTTATCAGTTCAGCAGCAAAGAGACAGCAAATGCCTCTTTGCTGCTGAACTGACAGACTGAACTGCCAGACAATACAGCCCCAAACAGGGCTCAGTTTAGACTCTTTTTCTGTCCAGAAAATGCTTCTCAGATCATTCACCTTTGCTTTTTAGTGCTTATACCTTCTGAGATCATCTTCCTTCATCTGCTCAGTTTTTGCTTATGGTTATAAAACTAAAGAAACCCACCCTCTAGTCCTAAGAAGGTAATAAATTCAGCAGCATATAAGGAAGAAGGAACAGATTAACCTTCCAAAGAAAACACAAGTTCCTGTTCCTTTACTTCAGCAGATCAATCTAGTATTAGACATGCATTTTACTAAACCTAAGGTTATTCAAGGCCAACACATAGTTTCCAGAGCAGGGTATCTCTTACCTAGGATGTCTCCCTGTAGCTAGGTAGTATCAGTCAAGGGCAGCTCATATACCTCTTCCTCAAGGAAGAACATAACAGTGTGACCACAGCTGTGATTCTTCAAAAGAACCACTTGCATTTGGCGCCCCTTGAGTGAATTCCACTTCTTCACATGTTCATGAGAGGTGATATGAAAAGACACACAAGGTTTTTATGAGTTGTTCCTTTACCACTGAATATCCTCCTCACCTGCCACAAACACGCAGTAGGAAAGTTTTATCTGAAGTGTAAATCTGAGCTGGTTTCTCGAAGAAAACATCAAATTTTGGCAACTCTGGAAACAAAAATTACAAGGTTTCTCCATCAAAGGTGGTAGTATACCTAGACATGAAATCAATGAACTCAAGAAAGTATTCGCTCAGGACTGTAGTCCCATGCATGAATATGCTAATGGATAAAGGCTAGGACTAGTTAAAAACAGGGACACCAAAGAGAAAATACTTCTTGTTCACTCCCATACGAGTAATGTCACAGAAGTTCTTAGTAAATTCTCACTTCGTAACTGCCTACTTGTTACTAGATACCTTCTTCAGGACTCTCCAGTACAATCATCTCCCTTGTCTGCATTTTTGATATTGTCCACTAGTGAATGCTTATTCCTAGCTCTCGAAGAGTAATATTGCAGTTCAACCACCTATTTTGTTATACAGACAAAACTTAACTTTTTTTCCACCCAATTCTTTGTCCTCCGTATTCCCTCTTACCATACTCCTCCACTTGAAATGTACTGGACACCTTTGGGTTCATGACATTGATGGTGTAAGTCCCCAAAGAGAGTTCAGCAGCTAACTGGAAAGAGAGATCTGCAATGCCCTGTCTCGGTCTCACATCCAGCCATTGGCCAATTTGGTTTTGGTTTGGGTCCTGCAGTCAGAGGGAAAGAAACAGAAGACAATCATTAACAGCATCTGCTAAAATGAATCCAGAGCTCACAGGATTCAATGAGTTTCAGAGGTTTCAAAATTTCATAGACTCCTACTGATTTTGCTCTTAAGGTTCTGAAGACATTTGAATCACCGTGTAAACATACAGAGGTGAACCAAGCAGATCCCTTTTCATATCAAGGATTATACTGCTTTATACTGTCATCTAAAAAGAAACTATGAAAGCTCCTGAATTTTAAGAGCTCTAGTCTTATTTAAGGATAAAGGCTTGTTTCCAGAAATATTGAATAGATGCTTGTATCTATGTGTATGCACAGATCCTAAGAAAAGTACTTATATTTAGTTAGAAAACTGCATATGTATTCATCACGTTCCTTATGTCAGTTGAAGATTTTGATACACCCACCTGTATTTCCACCACCGAATACTGCAATGCAAACAGAAAGGAATGTTAGAAACTGCCATGATATAGCAATCCTACATACAAACTTATCATATGTAACCCATGTGCTATGGCAATACTACCTGTCCCTAAAATTACAAAACAAAGGGCTTGATTCTACAGAAATCAGGAGGATGGCTTTGAAATAATAAATAAATAAATAAATAGATAGATAAATAGATAAATAAATAAAATTGGTGCTATTCTTTTTTTTTCTTTTTGTGCCCTGAATTTTTAGCGTGTGCTTTAGTAGACATTTTCAAGCTTTATTATGGGATCATAAAAGTTAGAATACATTTCTTTTTTTAAAGCAAAAAAGTATAGAGCTTCATAAATACCATCATTCCAAAGCAACAGATATTGAGGCATCGGTTTTGTAATACAGATTCCAGTAGTTAGCACCGCTGCCTTATCTGCAAGGAGACCTCACTTTTATACTTTTCTCTGAATTCCCTGGCCTAGAAAATAAGGTCTAGAGATATGAATTATTGCTGTCTATGGTTGACAGTAATGGAGGCAGAAAGCAAAACACACTTCATCAGTCTTTCTAGGGTTATTAATTTTGTTTTTGCACTGTTGTCACTGCAACTATCAGCTAGGAGGCAAGAGTAGCTAAGGGCTTGTCATTTGGGAGAGTTAGGCACACGTAGGCAGGGCGGTGGAGAACGTTACTGATCTCTAAAGAGAAAGCCATTTTTAAATCACATTATTCATCAATTTAAGTTTTCATACAAGTTATTATAGGCAGCTCTGCATTGAAACAAACAACAAAAAAATGCAGATTAACTTTTTTCATAACTGCAATACCAAGTCAGTTCTAAGAACAAAACAAGCAAGTGAATAGCACCATTCTTATCTCCAAACAGTCTAATTAGCAAATTATATATTATGGTTCTAATGCTGCAATATTGCTTGATAAAACACTTAAAAAAAAATATCACCACATTTCGTTATTACATATCATTAACATTTATAATGCTAATTTTCTTACACTCACAAGCAGATATAAAATATTTATGATCAAATATAATAAACCATATTAGCAATTGTGGGCATGGAAGCAAATGTATTATTTAAGCTAAACACATTCATACTCTGGCAAATAACAAGATCATTACCGTGATATCCAACTAACGTAAGGCAGATACCCTCTCTGTCAGGGGAGGAAAGTGAATGCATGATCCTAGACCCTGATTAGGGGCTCCAAAATGAGAAAATTAGTTTAATTCAGTCCAGGAGGATTTGATTTAATTCTCTGTCCTTTCAGGGGACAGAGAGTCCTTGTGTGTGCCTTTAGTCGTGGCATTAATTCCTGTTGGCACTAGTTTAATTGCTTCAGGACACAGGAATCTATAGTTATCGGCTGCAGGTAGCAAGGTTAAAACCCTGCTTACCTGTGAAGAATGCTACTCTTGCAGTTTCCTGGCTAACATATATGCAAGTCTTTCTCAACTAAAACCCTTTCTCACTTCTCTGGCATGGGAAAAATCAGAGGCTGCTCACAAGAGGCCAGTATAATTTGAGTATATTGCTTTCTAGCTTTTATCTTTTTACTAATAAGCTGCATGAATAGTCTTTCCCATATCATTTTTTTAATTGAAATTTTGCAGATACCTCATAGATCACTTTAGAATATCCTGTCATCCTTAGATTTACCCTTAGTTCACAAAAAGCTGGGCTTTTCAGAGCTGCAGGAAAAGAGTTGTGATCCTGGTAAGTCTCCATTTTTTTGAGAGTTTGTTTTTTTTTAGTTTGTCTAGTATTTATATCTACAGCCTGCAGATTCCCCAAAACATTCTGCTGGCTTTTTCTGGCAGTGGAGAGCTTCATGCCGCTTCTGGATTGCCCTGAACAGCAGCAATTGTTGTCACACTCTCCAAATACAAACACCAGTTTCAAGCCTCCCACCAGCCTCCTATGAGAATGCCAACATGGCCAGGCTTTTGCACTCATGGTGCTGTTGTTTTAACTAAATTCAGTAAGAGGTGAGTGTCTACTACTTTTCATATTACAAAGACTCAGAATGTCTCAATGTTCACAGCTTGGAATTTGCAGAGGAGACAGAATTGATAGAGGAAATCAGGAAAATTCCTCATATCCACTCAGATGGGCTTTACCTTGCTGTTAACAGGAACAAAATCTTCAGTCAATGTCACTATTCGAAATTTCACTGAAGGAGAAAAGTGAAGAAAAGAGCACATTCTAAAGATGAACTACATTCAGAAATGGACCTGCCTTATACTTACCTCACCGTGAAATACACAGCTCCCCATCAGCTCTGTTAGCACCCCCTCCTACCCTGTAGAATTCATCTTATCATAGAATCATAGAATCATAGAATGCTTAAGGTTGGAAGGGACCTCTAGAGGTCATCTAGTTCAACCCCCCTGCACACAGAGGGTCGGCTAGAGCATGTGGCACAGGACTGCATCCAAGCAGGTTTTGAAGATCGCCAGAGAAGGAGACTCCACAGCCTCTCTGGGCCGCCTGTTCCAGGGCTCTGTCACCCTCACTGTCAAAAACTTTTTCCTTAAGTTCCTGTGACACGTTTGGTGCTTCAGCTTGTGTACCTTTCCTCTTGTTCTGTCAGTGACCACCAGTGAAAAGAGGCCAGCCCCATCCTCCTCACTGCCTCCCTTGAGGTACTTGTACACACTGATCAGGTCCCCTCTCAGCCTTCTCTTCTCCAGGCTGACCAGGCCCAGCTCCCTCAGCCTCTCCTCATAGGGCAGATATCCCAGGCCCCTGATCATCCTCGTGGCCCTGCGCTGGACTCTCTCCAGCAGCTCCACATCCCTCTTGTACTGTGGGGTCCAGAACTGGACACAGTACTCCAGATGTGGCCTCACCAGGGCTGAGTAGAGGGATAGAATCACCTCCCTCGACCTGCTGGAGACGCTCCTCTTAATGCCCCCCAGGATGCCATTGGCCTTCTTGGCCACGAGGGCACACTGCTGCCTCATGGTCAACCTGTCGTCCACCATGACGCCCAGGTCCTTCTTAGCAGAGCTGCTCTCCAGCAGGTTGGTCCCCAGCCTGTACTGGTGTCTGGGGTTGTTTCTCCCCAGGTGCAGGACTGTGCACTTGGCCTTGTTGAATTTCATGAGGTTATCATTTGTTTAGCCTTGCACACAGCTCTCTCTTCTCCCTGTTTGCAGAAAAACATAATATTCTTGTCTTGCTTTTAGATTGTCTCTTTCCACCTAAAACTGGTGTTGCCTATGAGCAACTTAGGTAGTTGTTTAGAGACATAGACAAAAAAAAAAAAAAAGAGGTGGACAAAAGAGTCCTACTTGCTTCCTCCCCTGTGCCTGGAAATCTGGAGAGGGTGCTGCCAGAAGAAAGATGGGAGTGTACAGTGTTTTTTAATGCTAGCTTTCCTGATAGCAGAAGCAATCAATACCTTGGCTTTTGAGACCTCCTACAGCAGCACGGCAACAGACCTGACATTTGCGATCTTACAGGCTAAATCCTGAGTTGCCCTTATGTTTCCTTCATCTGCAGGCTAGTCTTACCCAGCCCTGACAAGTTCAGGGGCAGCTGTGTTCCTACAGTTTTTGAGGCTGAGATTCAGCCAGTCCTCTCCTTCATATAAAACATGATGAAAGGCTGAACATCTGTTCATCACCTCAGCACCCCAGGAGGTAGTATGGGCCTCAGTCATGCATAGCTTCCCTCTCCACCCCCACAGATATAGGGTAGCACAAACCGCTCAGCACTTTCCTCAAGGAAAAGACTGGAACAAATTCCAGACAGGTCAAAGCAGGGGAACTGTCAAGCATGCTCCATGTAGAGTGCTCACCTGTCTGTCCTGGTTTATAAGTGTGTTTATCCAACTGGATGAATGTGCTTGTGCCAGACCTGCGGATCAGGACTTTCTTCTCTTCTTTAGCACTGAAATAGTGGCCATTGGAGATGTGCAGCTGCACAGTGACCACCTCTTGTGAACCTGCAGGTTGGGGGACCTAGAACGGTATGGAGAAGTTACCAAGTTAGCAGGAAATAGCTCTTTTAATCACTCCTTCTGCACTGTGAAGACATCTCCTTCCCCACGCTACTCTAAAGGCTGGCTCCAGTCAGCACCGTGTATTTCCTCAATGAGCAAAGAAGGGGTGTGTGTATTGAAAGGGGGCATTAGTTACAGGGGCAGAGTTAGCAGGGCGTCAGTGTGTAGGGGTAGGCCTTAGAGAAGTGGAAGAGGGAGCCTGTTTTCTGGCCAGTTTCAGGACTGCAGGTGTCATGGAGACTAAAATGCACTTTTATTCATCATGGCAAGCCAAGGTAAAAGAGTTCAGGGGACTAGCATTTAAAAGCGCTGTACTCAGCTTCTGTGGACACATTTCCAGGCCCTTCCTAGACCTCCAGCACATTTTAAAGTAATTAAAGAGAGTCTTGGAAAGAATCATGTTGAGGGGAGACTATCTGAAATGTGAGGCCTGGTTCTTCTCCAAGTGAAGCACTCGAGCGGTTCGATACACAGGCGCACCCTGTGACAGTGCTTTCTTTTCAGGGGAGAGAATGAGCTACACAGCTTACAGATATGGGTGCTTCTAAGTTCCTCCATCTTTCCCAGTCCCTGAATGCCTGGCCAGGCTGCCTTCCCTCACTGAACTGTGCCAGCAAGGCAAACTGTGAGAGACCCAGAAGGAACAGTATCATACAGATTGATGAAGGTAGGGCGCAGGTTGCTACTACACACACTGAATTTGTATTCACTCTTTTCCATGCCCTTTCTCCTCCTACCACCCTTGTTTACTTTATTTCTCTGGTGAGAGGAGTCACGAGTTAAAAGAGCTTGGCGGGAGCTGCCAGCTGCAGGGGATTGCCAGGAATGACCCTGACCTGAAATCTGGAGCACTCAAAAATCCAGTTGTTCCGGACAACCTTGCGGAAGAGGCTGAGGCTGATAGATGGCTGCACAAGAGTTAAGGACACACGAATAGGCTTTTCCACTCCACGGAGGTCCAAACACACCCTCTGGGAAGAGGGGAAGGGAAGTTCAGCTGGGAGGATGATCAAGTACTTCCTGCAGTGGGGAAATGAGACATCACATTCTAGGAGTAATATCACTCTTTTAGGACAAATTCCCTGATAATGGGGAATGAGGAAGCAGAGGGGCCTACCACTTCTTTGTGGTCAAGCACAATTGCTCTGCTGGGGTAAGAGGAACAGATTAACGATAAGAATGTGAACTAATCATAGAGGCAGTAGAAGGGATATGGTAAATTTGGGAGAATATCTTGGGACATACATGAGAAACACTTACAGTAGAAGCCTGTAGTGCAGTTGGTTCTTGGGTGGGTCTGCAGCCCATGATGAGCTTCCTGCCCAAGTTAATGCCAGCTATGGAGCTATGGTTACAGCAGTGACTGAGATCAAGACATGTCATCACACAGAGTATGCTGGGATGACACACTTTCTTCACGACAAATTACACTGTAGAAATCATTTCTCTGGGGGAAAGAAATTACCTCCACCATCTAGCTGAAGAAAAGGATGAGAGGGGAAATGCATGAGCAGTTCTGACCTCTCACAAGTCAAATTACACTTAGGCAAGTGCTTTCTGCATCATCCTTAGTTTATTCTCATTGTCTGCTGAAAGCTCTGGAAATGAAGCGGGTCTCTGGAAACCCGTTTTCCTACAAGGCTAGCACTTAGGTCTCTCCTACTGGGAGGTATTTTGATGGCAGACTCACTGAAGTACCACACTGTGAGGCCTGACTAACAGCCAACGAAAATCCTCAAAGACAGAACATGAAGAAAACGCTTATCCCTTCTACTCCCTCTGCCCCTTCTGTTCTATGGGGGCAGGAACCACTGTTCCAGTGTTCCAGGACATTACTGCAGAGCAACATCCTGGAAAAAAACAGGGAAAGACATGCTTCCTCACCCTGAGACCTGACTCAGCATGGGTGTCCTAGGAAGAGGTCTCATTGCCCACACAGTCCACATCACCCAAACATCAACATTTGACAGAGGTCCGTGGCAGCAGACTGGCTCCTGCTTAATCACCCCCAGTCCTGCACCCCCCTGCCCTTGTCTTTATCCTACACATTTCCCTTCAGCTTGCCTTAGACAGAAGTCCCTTACTTTTTTTGTTTCCACTGTCTATCCTTACCCAGTTCTTGTACTGCAGAGATGTTCATGGGACAGGTTACCTCCTTCAGGATGTAAGCTGCAAGCCATGTCATGTCTGTCCTTTCTAGCAGGGTCTCATATTTCTTCCTGCCACCTGACCCCTCCCTCAGCATCAGAACTATGAGTCACCAAATCTTGAAATGCCACTTACGGTTGTGCCACTATCTCCATGGTATAAAGCAGGTAGCTCAGGAGAAAAGGAGTCCGCATTTTCATGGGAGAACCCCTGGAAGGTTGATGCTTCTTAAAGGCAAATCAGGAGAGAAAAAGGTGGGATGATTGCTTCTTTCAAGGTTACCAGGCTACCTGCTGTCTTGGCCCTGGGAACAAACAAGTAGAAGCCCAAAAGTTTACTTTCTTCTGCCTTGTTCCTGTGTTTATAGTACTCCAGGCACAGGGCTGTACCATTAGTGATGTTTCGCAACCAATCCAAGCATTTTTGGACTCCAGCCTCTCTGCTCTCCTGAGCCCTCCTCCTTGCAGTGGATTAACTAGCATCATTCAAACAAATTAGCTTTTAATTTTGCTAAGCCTGTTTCCTGTTCAGTGTCCTGATCCTTTTCCTTATCCCACTTGTAGCCTCCATCCCATTATTTTGCTTTGAAATGGAGTATCTCACGGTCTATTGGCAGGAGAACTCAATTGGATCTCACAATGTAAGCCTGGTGGTCACAATCCCCTAGTTTTTGAGTCTGCAGCTCCATAGGCAGATTTTACTCTTCAGTGATAGACCTGTATTTGTACAAAATAAGTATATATAGAGAGAAGGTGCCTCCCAAAATAGCCCAAAACTTCCTTTTTGATTATTCTGGAAGACAGGTAAAGCAAGGCAAAAAGTGCTCTGCCTTTTATGGTTTTTAACTCCCTCATCCAGAAGGAGAACACAGAAAGCAGGAAGAGCTGGAATCGTCTCCATCAGGTCGAGGGAGGTGATCCTGCCCCTCTGCTCAGCCCTGGTGAGGCCACATCTGGAGTACTGTGTCCAGTTCTAGGCCCCACAGTACAAGAAGGATGTGGAGCTGCTGGAGAGTCCAGCGCAGGGCCACGAGGATGACCAGGGACCTGGAACATCTGCCCTATGAGGAGAGGTTGAGGGAGCTGGGCCTGTTCAGCCTGGAGAAGAGAAGGCTGAGAGGGGACCTGATCTGTGTGTAAGTACCTCAAAGGAGGCAGTGAGGAGAATGGTGTTGGCCTCTTTTCAGTGGTGGCCACTGATAGAACTAGAGGAAACAGCCACAAACTAAAGCACCAAAAGTTCCACAGGAACTTAAGGAAAATTGTTTTGACAGTGAGGGTGACAGAGCCCTGGAACAGGCTGCCCAGAGAGGCTGTGGAGTCTCCTTCTCTGGAGATCTTCAAGACCCGCTTGGATGTAACGCTGTGGCATATCCTCTAGCCGACCCTCTGTGTGCAGGGGGTTTGGACTAGATGACCTCTAAAGGTCCCTTCCAACCTTAAGCATTCTATGATTCTATGGTTCTATGATCTTATCTCTTCTCTACATACATTTTCATTTGAACAGGAAATCTGACAACTACATTTAACTCCAGCCATGTAAGATATCCCTGTGTATTCTACTGTAGGGCCAAATTACATACATACATACACTGAGGGGAAGTGGAGATTGACCACTGGAAAACTTGAGTTTTGAGATGTCTTCTTCATTTAGAAAGAGGGTATGGTTCTATCCCTAGATAATAGCAGCATACTCTATCTATCTAATTTGGGAGTTACTTTCCATATGATTTTTTAAACCTGTTACTCTTGAGATATTGTACCAAACATTTCCCTGATTTATTAACATAAATAAACCTATATTAGCATGACTTGACAAGAAAATCTGCTCTTTGAAACTCTTCCTCGAGCAAGAAAATGCTTCCATTTTAGTGTAACATCCATTTTACACCAAAATACATCACTGATATATCCTCAGGTACCAAACAGAGTCCTTAACTAATTGAGTCTTCAGATTATTCTTTCTCTTTCGGAAAGACTGATGCATGGTAAGCAAATTGGTTTTCTGGGGGGCTTTTTTCGTCTAGTGGGCAGACATAAATTGTATGCTTTTTTTCTTCTTTTTTTCCTGGTCTTTGTTCAGCTCTGAAATTCTGATGTCAATGGCTTTTTCTCTAAAGGTGAAAGCACACCTGGATAAACAAATGAGCAGAAATGGGAGCATGAACATGAATCATTCTCTGTGGCCCTGTGTTGCCTTTAAGTTCTTTCCAGCGTTCCTAAAAAGTACAGGCAGTGCCCGCTGAACAGGCCTAGCTGACATTTGTTTGTCCACAGTAGATCCAAAACAGTCCCATGGTACATGCTGGATCATTTATAACAATACACAGGCTCACAATGGCAAAGGCATTTAGAATCCTGCTTCTTTCTGCATTGCAGCTGTGAAATCATGATGGCCAGTGCTCAAATATGAAAATATGAAAACTAGAAGAGGACCAGAAAATAAGCACTTCTTCACTCGGGCTAAAAACTGTGAAAAAGTACGTTCTGCCTGGCCACTGTCTTGTGCTGCAGTCTTTTTACAACCTTTGGAGCCACTGTCACTAGTTCAAAGAATAGGCAAGAAGTCTGCAAGTAATTGAGCCTGGATTTGTGTCTCTGGAGGCAGAAAGTTCTTGAGATTGAGGTAGGGGAGCTGACCCCAAGCTAAATGGAAGTGTATACATTACAGAGTCTGCAGGATGAATCACTTTAATCTCCAAATTTTATGAAGAATAAAAATACGAGTTTGGTATCAACTTACTCCTGCTTTAGCTGGGGAGGAGGATGTTTAGGCCAAAGAGAAATCAGAGTTTTGCACCAAAGTGTTATTTCTCTCTATAAATTCCTCCCTCTAGGACACATCCACATCCCTCCAAATATTTTCTAGTAGCCAGACACCACAATTTAAGGCATAGAAAGGACATTTTGAAAGAATCAGAAGAGTTATTTAAAAAGTTGGCAATGGATACTACGTCAAAATTGTCACTACATTCAATTTTTACACACCGTGTGTACACATATATGAGTTGGGTTCTTTTTGTGTGAACTTTTGCTGAAATAATGAATTTAGGTATCAGCTAGCCCCTCTTGGGTTCAACAAGGAATAGGTGGAATGCCTGTGTGTACATGACCACTGCAGCAATTGCTTTCTCAATAAACATCTATTTCAGAACATAAGGTCTTTTATCAGATCTCTTGCCTGTGCTTTGCTAAACTCTGCAAAACAGACAATCAGAATGTTATAGCATTGTCAATGCTAAGTGACATAATCCTCTCCATAAAAGCCCAAGGTTTACTAGTGATGCTCTCTAAGTATAAATATAAGTAGCAGGTGCACATCTGTTTGGCTGCAGTTCTGGAGGGTTTTTTGGATGTCAGCAAGGGCACAAAGAGTCAATGTCTGGGAGAGAGAAGGTATTTGCAAATAAAGTTGCAGAACTTGCAAAGTAGTTTTTAAAATGTTTCAGAGAAAGTGTAATCCTCAGGAAAATCCTGTTCTGCTGAGTTGAACTCTCCATTGTTTATGGACTGCTGAGGAAACGAAATGAAAACACCTCGCTAAACAAAGGCACAAAAACAGGGAGAAAGTGACACTTGGAGTCAAGCCAACCTCACTTATGGTGGAGTCAAGCCAACCTCACTTAGCCACTTATGGCACAATACAGGGCACAAGTAACACCTAGATGCTGAGCTCAATCTATGCAGTCATTCTGGTCCTGCTAACCTGCATTTGAAACATGGAGTTGGCTTTCAGCAGGCTGCCTTGTGAGCAGATCTCCTCAGTGTGTATGCTGATTGTTCACTCTTAACAAAAATAACTTGCAGTGCTTCTAGACTCTCAAACATACTGCAGCTTTCTCCTAGGTCCCTTACCAGCTTAGCTTAGCTTATTCTAGGTAAGGGACACCTCAAAGATGCCACCTCAAAGGCATCTGAAGTATTTTAGCAGCACACAGATGCTTCAGAAGGGTTGACTTTTTCAGCCATTCAGCATCTAAGAGCGGGATCAGGGAGAGCAGAAATAAAGTTCTGGGGAAGAGGTGAAGCAGTTTCCATTTTCCCAGGAGTTGTGTGGGGTTTCTCTATGTAGCTAGCATTACTATGTGCAGGTGTTAGTGCAAGGTGGACAGAAGGTGTCCTCTGAAGGCAGAGGAGATAAGATCAAAGAGAAAAAGGCAACCCCACTTTGGCTTTTATCTCTGCCCAGACAACTTCTGGAAAGATGCATCTTCACAGAAGCTGCAGAAATTGGAATCACTCCCCTTTTACACTCTCCATTCTCTGTGTTAGGACAGAAGCTAAACTTTGAAACATACGGCAGGGTGGATTCATCCTTACTGTAATGTAAGCCACAGAGTCAGCCAATACTTATTGCTTATCTGTATCTGTGCTAGATAGTGATCGATATTTCTCAGAAGGATTAGCCTCCAAGCAGGTCTGTGGCCCACACTATGCCAGTGACTGCACAATGCTGCTGGAGTAGAATTCAGGGCCGGGAGAAGTGAATGCCAAGTGCATGGTTCAATTCTACTGTCTGTATATGAGTTTGCTTCTGCATTCTCCTCCAAGGAAATCCTTCTCGTATGGGGCCCAAACACATAACATATAACAGAACCCAGACTCATGATTCATATTTTATTTCCATTCTTTTTACAAGCAGGAAAATCCTAGGATTAAAACAATCAGAATAAATCAGACACCCCAAAAATCACAAAGAAATGCCTGTCAGGATGAGGAACAAGGCTTGGGCTGGGTTTAATCCTGAAATCCGACTTGAGATGTGCCCCAGCACCAACATCCTAAACCTACTGAGGCATGACTTTCCAGGAGACATGTTCCACCATCCGAAAGGCAACAATACAGCAGATCTGGAGCCTCCTGCTGATCTGGGGGCATCTCCCACTACTGGGATTCCTGTGGGCTGAAACAGTAGACAGTAAATGAGCAGACCAGATGTTTGGAGGAATGAGGGCAGAGAGAGGGAGAATCCCAGAGAGAAAACAATATGACCCAAATGATTAACTGCAATGTGAACACCTTGGGCATTCAGGCCCTCACTATGGACTCTCAGGAAACTATTTCACTGGTTTGATCAAGTGTCTCTTTGCTATATCACAGCACCTCCCCCAAAAGAGGTGAAACTCTCCATAGCCAAATTGCATAAGCTGAAACTAGAAGCATGAATTCTACTTGGGAGTTCTTCTAGAACAGTGCAAACTGCCTGTAAGCAGTGTTGCTCCTTTGGCAGGTAGACCCCAAAAAAGCACATGACTTCTCACAGCAAGGACACGTGGCAGTCACTTCATGTCTGGTCTACAGAGCAATCCAGTAAAGATGTCACTAGGAAGTCCAGAAAATGGAGGGCACAGAGCACAGCTACTGGAGGCCTAAGGAATTCCAATGCAGTTCTAGATGAGAGGAACATGCTGAATCAGAGATACATAGTAACAACCCTGGGGGGCAGAAAGAGATGGCTGGGTTTTGCAGGAAATTTCATGAGCCTGCTAGATCTGTACAGTGTTTAAGAAAGGGAACAGCAAAAATTTTGCTGGGACTCACACCTACCTCAGCGGCAGAAAACATTATAATCAGCCAGGGCCTGCTCCTCTGCAACAGGACAAGAGAGATGCAAGTTACCCTTGCAGGGACCCAACCACAAGTTCTGGCTAACCCTAATGCCCCACAGTTCCACACTCACCTGGATGGTAGTAGTCATAAACTCTGACATGCCCTGGCTTCAGGTTGGTCACGCCAATCTCCTGTTCTAGATGCAGGACATATGTCTCAGACTTGTGGCCCAGCTGGAGGAGAAGGGCAAATGACAGTTCACTTAAGAGCTCTGTCCAGTATTCCTCACCTACATTTGATCCTAAATAGGCAGTAACAATTTGTGGAGTCAAATATAGGATATCAAGATGAATCTTGAATATCCTACAATCCCCTCTGCTATCCCAGCCTTGGATTCTCCTCATAGCTCTAATGTCCCCCACTCCTGTCCTGCAACTTCTCTAGCAGCACACACATACCTTGTCCAAGTAGATGGCAACACCTGCTTGCGTTTCCTCAGTTCTTCTCACAAGGTGCCAGTGCTGCAACTGGGACAGGAGAGCAAATGAAAGAACTAACTTGGGTCTTTTGGAAAGGCAAGTTTAAGACATCCCAGCAAGGTTTATCTAAATCAGAATGGGCAAGTTTGCATCCATTCATTTCCAGACTTATGTTGGGCTCTCAACCCTTCCAGGCTGAGCTTCTTGCAGGGCCACTCACCTGCTGCAAGATCTCAGCATAGGAACATAGCCTGGATAGCTGTAAAAAAATTCCCGAGCCAATTGAGCAAGAAGGATCATCATCCTTGAGGCACAAGGGAGGAGTTCACAATAAATGTTCATATTTACTTCTAGTGGCAGAGGGCAAGAAATGGTGAGACTGCTCAAAAGAGCCAGACAATCCTGGCTGCATAACCTCCCTCTCCCTTGGGGCACGAATGATCCCACTGATACCACATGATTATACTGATTTCAGGCTTCTTACAGATGTCCTGGATTCTGGAGCCAGGTTGAATCCAGACAGCAGAGAGACCTCCACGATCACCATATTGGAAGTGGGTCTCTTCCCAGTGTAGCTGGGGAAAAAAGTCAAACAATCATAGGGTCCCTCCCCACTCCTCCTTCCCTGCACCACCATATCACACGTGCAGGACCTTTCATCAGGCAGTCCAGCAAAGACTAGGGCCAAAGCAGCCACATTCCCTCTCACAAAGGACAGAAGATGGCTGCACTGCTCTGTGCACCGCCAATCTGAGGTGATTACTTCTAGTCCTTCCCTAGCAAGAAACAAATCGCTTAGAAACTCTTCCCCAAAGATGCCTGTATTGTTCCTTCCCACCTCTTCTATCTGCCAGTTTCACCCTCTGAACTTTCTGCCCCAAATGTCTGGTGCCTCCATTGCATCCAAAAAGCACCCCTGCAGTTCTCCAGCCATGCCTGGCCTTCCTTCCCAAATGGGGCTGTGTCTTTGGAGTCACCTGACATCAACATAGACAGTAACAGAATATATATTATCCTTGGTGCAATTGACTGCATTGGTTTTCACTCGCAAGGCAAAGGATGTGGAGGCCTGTGGGGAGAGCGTGTTGTATCTCAGTACCATCTGCAGGGAGAGATAAAAAAAGGAGAATAAGATCTGTATAATTGGTTCAATATCATTTATCATACCTCTTCACTGACTACCCTAATCCTTAAACTGTGGACCACACAGACAGTTACTAGAACAACCATACACAAAGAACAGGACTAACACTCCTTCCAACACCACAAATAAAGACCCCTCAAAATGCAAAACTTCCATGATCCTTCCAGTTGGGGTTCCTTTTCCTCTCTCTTATGCTTGAAACTAGTCAGGCACAAAGCACTGGAACTGCTATGCAGGATTTTCATTCACTGATTGGAATACCTCTGGGAACCATGGAATATCACATTTGTATTCATTATATCTCAGAATCTCCCATGCCATGAAGATTTATTACAGAGCACAGAGGCTGGAACTGAAGCCTAGTTACGTACATTGCATGCAATTGCAGTTGAGACTCTGATTGATAAGATAATAAGCAATAGGTTGACATAGCACTGTCTGCTATGCACTAGGGCAACCTACCCGGGTAAAGACGCAACAGTTGCCATGGACCTGCACAGAGAATTTTCCTGGAATTTCTGTCAGTGCCATCTCCTGCACCAAAAGCCGGTTCTGATTGGAGATTTGGAACTTCCTCCCAAAGCCTCTTTGGGATATCACCCTCACTTCTGCAACCCCTTTTGTGCTGTATGTCAGTTCTGCGTACTTGGCCAAGGCCTGCAGAGCAACTACTGTGTCCTGAAGAAGAAAAAATTCCATGTTTACACATTTGCCCTTTTAGGGATCTCGAGCTGTGAGAATCAAGACACTTAAACTGAGTCTCCTGAGGGTCTCTGTGCTCAAGGACCTTTTCCTCAAAGCATTCACACTGTTAACAATCACATTTGCACGATATTGCAGAGATCCTTTCTCAAGGAATACTGCCTTCCCTAAGCCCGTGTTACCTGTGTTGAGGCAAACCCTCCATACGCATTCTGCTGCCTGTTGAGCCAGGTAACAATGCCAGATGCTGTAAGGAGATCAGCCTGTGTGACATTTGGCTTGGAGAGCAAAGCCAAGAGGACATAGGCTGTCAACTCCACATCTACAGAAAGTGGCTGTGACCAAGGGCTGGTGCTGGATGTGTTTGATGGGGTCTGACTCCAATGGATCTGACCATCTGAAAAAGGAAGAGTGGATAGCATTGAGGGCTGTCAAGAATGAAATCCTAAGGCCTAGAAGGCCCGTTGGCTAGGGTGCACAAAAACATTGAGTAAATATCTCTTGGCTATATACATCACTGGGTGAACCCCAATTCTATGTATGCAATATCTCTCTGTTCTGCAATACCCAACACTCTATATTATATATTCAAGACTCATTTTTCAAAATGATGACCAAAAATTAATATGCCAATAATCTGCATACACAGAAACTCCCAGACATCTTGCCCCTCCACTAACATGTTTGCCAGGTCTGCTAGCTACCTGATAATAGCTAGCCACACGCCAGCAAGTCCTGAGGGTCAGGCACTACGAGAGGTGGGGTAGCTTACCTACTGCTCTGGCACTTTGAACTCCTGCATAAGAAACCCCCCTTTTCTCAGGGCCTAACCTCCACCTGAGGAACCCACAAGAGGCTAGAGATTTAAAATAAATCAATGCCCACACCATAGTACCGCCAGCATGTAATTAAGTTTACAGATTGTTTTTCTGAAACACCAGACAGCAATTAAGACCAAGAGTTAAGGTTATGGTCCTTTCAGTCAGTGTGTGACCAAGGCTCATAAAGGCTAACTGTCACTTCTCTGATGTTCCCCTGGGACTGAGGCTCCATACCTTCTCTGATTGCCTTTCGATCAAGTATAGTGAGTAGTTCTTGCATGTGATGAGTGTCCTTAGCCAGGGCGAACGTATAGGCCAGCAAGGCCTGTGTGTAAGTGCTGGTAATTTTAGGAAGAGAAGGAGTAATACAGCCCAGAGCTTTTTGCACCACTTTGCTCTACAGAGAAGACAAACATTGACATTGGTCACACAGATACATATACATGTACATGGCAGGCAAGCTTAAGGTATACAAGTAAAAAGGATGCATTAGCATATGTTGGCATAGAAAGCATTTTTTAAAATTCAGAGATCCCCTGGTTACCTCCTCTTATCTGGTCACAGGCTTCAGCAGTGCTGTCAGTGAATGAAGCCTCTTATTGCTGGAACATCAACCCACATCTTACTTTCAGGTTACAATATAACAAAAGCAAAAGCAAACAATTCCAAATGCTTATACCTACCCTGGTAACCAAGACCATTGTGTTCAACTTACTTCTACAGTGCCTTAGAAGGCACTGGATTTTCAGATTTCATTGCATCATTAATACGCTCTTAACCAGGGAGGAGTAAAGGTCTCAGCAGTATTGTGTTTCAGCATTTAGCTACACTGTTCCAAGCATGAGCCAAAGGCTCAAAGGGGTTGCCTGACTCATATTTGTGCATGTCCATAATTTTGTGGTCCCCCTCTTCCAGTAGCCTGTTTTCAAGTACAGTGAGGATCAAACAGGTGTTACATTTAAAATTTATTCTTACACATGACCTGCTACTCATATCTTTCCCTTCTAGATGGGAGAAAAGGTAAAGTCTTTGTCACTTGGGTGCTTTCTAGACAATGGCGTAGTACTACTGGGTGCAGCCACTGATTCACGGAGATGCTTATTGTACCCACACATCAAGTAACAAAAGTTCCTACAATTAAACTGACATTTTTTTATTTATTCTCTTCTAGTAAAATAAAGCAGGATAGCTAAGCTAAACTTCCACCCTTAAAAATAAATAAATATCTTTATTTTCTGCTGCTAAATGCAATACAGCACACAACACAGCAATATTTTTATTTTGTAAATGATTAGACCTAAGAATGGATTAGAGCAAGTCTGTGGCATTTGTTCAGGGTCTCCCTTATTATTATTTTTTTCTATTAAATCACTTAAATGACAGAAAGCTAAAATGGAAGTAACAGCACTGGTCTTCATACAGCTTCGAAAATTCTAGCAAAAACTGTTGAGGTATCAACTATGATTTGCCAACTATTAACATACATATGTATTATTTTCCTTCTGGTTCTGGTATCTCCTGGTGAAATTAATATAAGGACTGACAGTGGCACTCTAGTGGAATTCTTTTCACATTTACTGTACTCATTATGGTGTTGGCATGTCATGGTGTTCACAATTGTATGCTGTACAGAAGCATGTAGCTACCCTGTAAGCGGTCATGTGCCACATATGGGACTGTTTCTCTATAGCATGCAATTTTTTCCCCGCCAGTATAAAGAGTCCAGGTTGTTGCAAGGCGTAGAGTCTTCTTTGAGACTACCTTAACTTTTGTCATACAAAGCATGTCTGAATATAAATTTATTCAGAACTGTATAAAACTTCCCCAACCTTTTCCCAACATTTCAATGCCTAACTGACTTTCATCAGTCTTTTAAGTATGGGAAAAACATGTTCTGTTCTGAACCGTACTGAGTACATTAACTTTTGGAGGATATCCTCAAACTCTTTCTGAGGATTTTGACCACCAGGAGTTATGTATTCTTATAAAATCATTTATAATTCTACTAATGAAACTTACTGGGTGCTATTGCAGGCTTTATCTTTCCCACTATCTATCACAGATCTACTCAGCAAATTCCTTTACTGGGGCCAAGATGAGCACTATAAGACATGTTTTAAATTGCTTGTCTGTCATTACTTACGGCTACTTTTTCATGGTCATGAATGTTTTAGCTAAAAACAATGGGCTTTGCATGTGTGTTCAACTGAATAACTAGTTACTTTCAGACCAACGATTTCTTTGATTTCTGCTGTAAAAACGTGTGCCTCTTTCTGAGATAAAAAATCTTTTGTGAACTTCTCTGCAGTGTGAGAAATTCTATGAGGTTTCCTACTTTAAGATAATTCAGGTTTTCTAGCATTACAAAGATCAGAACGCTGCTCAGCCTCCATGGATTCACTCTGCACACAGCACTTCCACTGATTCATCATGCAAACTATTGTGAGGTTTTGAGGTCTCCTTTTGGGAATATTTCTCACAGATCTGGAGCACAATTTGGTTTCTTCTCACTCCCCACTTTCCTTCTCAAATTAAAAAAATATCTTTAAAGATTTATTACAAACTCTTCTTTCGTTTTGATTTTGCACTAGGATGAAAGTCCTTGTCCTTCATTCTGCTGTGGAGCACAATAAATGTCAAATATTTGTGATTCAATTTCATAAAAACCTCTTTTAAAGTGAGCTGAAACACAGACGCTTCACAGAATGACCAAATCACATAATTCATGTTTGGAAGGACCTCAGGAAGTCTCTAATCCAACGCTTGTTCAGAGCAGAGTCAGTTCTGAGATCAGACTAGATTGTTCAGAGATCTAGATTGCTGAGTCTCGAAAACCTCCAAGAATGGAGATTGCTAAACATGTCTAGGCAACCTGTTCCAACACTTGATTGTCCTTATGGTAAAAAGAATAGGTGATGTAAAGGATGTCTGTTGCAAGGAAGAAGATTAATTTCTAGCTGTCTCCCTTTCTTCTGTGCCCGCTTCTTGCAACTATAATGAAAAGCACTGCTCTTTCACTTGTTATATTTTCAGAAAATTTTGCTTCTCAATTTCTTAAGCATTTTAGTTGATTAGATTTTTTTTTAATTGCCAGCGTCACAGAATCTATTAATTAATTATGATCCTCAGCATTTGTAGGGGGATCTCCCTCATTGTTTTTGGGGTATGCAATTCTGATTTCTCTTAGTTCATAATATGTAATTCTCCATAGCCCTTCTTTCCCAAACTTCCAGTGGCTGCTAAGTAAAACACATTAAAATATTATTTAATTTATTATTGTTATTTATTATTATATTATATATATTATATAATTATTATGTATATATCATATAGTGTTTGTTGTTGTTGTTGTTGTTATTATTGTTATTATTTATTTGATGGCAGGAGCAGTAACTCCCACCTCTGCTCCCAAAGAAGTCATTGTTATCTGTGTATAGTGCTGTGTATAGAGCATTGGGAAGCAAGAAACTGTGGTGAAGAAACAAGAATTAGCAAGGTCTGGAACACAGGCATGCTGTCTAGCCATGAACTCCTACAGCTCTTAGTAACGTAACTCTGCTTTCTCTCCCCTGTCAACAACACCCTCCCCAGGGCTTTTCGTGAGAAAATATAAGTCTTTCCTTTCCCACCCCATTACTTTGTCCATGAACCTCTCAAGGATGCTCTCGCACAGGTCTCAGCATGCCACTGAGGTCTTCAGGATTCAGATCTGAAGGCAAGAGCATGGGAAAGAATCACAATGTTTACCTTTGGTGTCTCTCCTCTCTCTAAGTATGCAGCAGTGATGTAGGCAGTCAAGGGGACTTCTCCATCCACACCGCCCTACATAAATACAAACATGCACAAACATCTAAAAAGCTGGCAAGGGACATACAGAGGCCTGAAGCTTTTCAGAAAAGGTCTCACATTTTCCTGTCTTGTTCACATGCAAAAGATCAAACAACAAACAAAACTAAACTTAAAAAAACAAACAACCAAAAAAAAAACCCAAAACAAACAAACAACAACAACAAAAAACTGTGCTGGTACACTTAAAAGTACTGGTACACTTAAGAAAAACTGCTTTAAATATGTCCTTGAAGGTGCTATGGTTCCTACCTTAATGACTGCGTGGAAAAGGTGGCCCACATTTCTGAAGCAACCATTGGGAAGCTGATGGAACTCCAGCCACTTGAGAGCAGCTTGGATGCCCCTGTTGTCCAGGAAGATGTATGGTTTGGCTTGGGCAAAGCATTTGACCACAAATGCAGTCAGCCTGGTTGGGGAGAGAACAGAAAAAAAAAAAGGCATGTGAGTGGGAACACAAGCAGAATGAAATAGAATAAATGAGAAGGAGAGGGAAGAATAAGCAGGGGAAAAAAAAAAGAATCTAGATAGAAACTGAGAAAGAGGAAGAAAACTGCAAGTTTGAATCACTTTGAATTCAATATGACAGAAAGAATTCAGTGTAGAAAGCTGCCAACTCTCCAGACTGTCATACTGTCAGATACTAGAGAAAAAGAACCCAGGGCTTACCAAGTATTACCATATTCATCTCTGGTACCAAATTCACTGTAGGAACCATCAGGGTGCTGATACTGCAGCTGTATCTGGTACCCTAGGAAGTACAATATGACTTTAGTACTCAAACCTCAGAATGGTATTTGCAATCAGATCACTGGGCAGGTGATTGGGGGTATTAACATTATACGTGGGAGAAAACTCTTGCAGATTATGCATCAGGGTGTTATTTTTAGGGTGAACATAGAGGTAGAAGAGGAGGATGGGCCTGAAGTCCTTGCCATTGCTCAGGAATCGTGTAGCCCTCTCCTTGATCTCTGGGGTCAGCTGTCTCGTCTTCTCCAGGTACTGCAGCACATAGACAATAGGGGCAAACAGCACCATGTTCTGCTCCCCACAGCCATGGGGTATCTGCACCAGGTGGTCCAGGTTCTGCAGTGCTGTCCCCATCAGGTCACCTGAAACAGAGGATACCTTGAGCATTTGCTGAGCCAGGCAATTGGGTATTCACCTCCGGCAATCTGTGACCAGTCTCTAGTAGCACACTGGGCAACACAGCCCCAGAACAGAAGAGCAGGTGCAGCTCTGTCCAGTCCCCTTTGCCCTGCATATCAGATGTAGACATTCCCATGCCACCAGGGAAAGCCATTAAAAAGAATGACATCTCCCCTGTTACATGTTTTAGCCCATCTGGAACCAGGAAACACAGGTTCCTGTGTTTTTGGCAGACAAAAGGCAGTGGAGCCTCAGAAATTGTTGGAAATGTTTTAGGTGGTTTGAGTTTAGTCTTTTCTAGATACATGGGATGTGGAAAGATATTATCAAAACTGAATTCCTTACCAGTGACTGAGATGGTGGCTCTGACTGAACCTTCAATGACATTTGGAGGCAACATCAGGGACACAGACTCTTGTGCTGGATTCCCTGGTATCAGGGGACATCAAGTGTGTTAGGGAGACAGAAAGAAAGAAATTTTGATAAAAAGGCCATTCAAAATCCCCAGAATATCTCTGTTCATGACTGCTGTGTGCTAACATCCCATTTTCCTGTCACAGAGTTTCCAGATCACCCTACAAACTCTGTCCCATCTCATCCTCAGGTTCCTCTGTCCACCTCATCATGACCGCTCTGTCCTACCAGCTTTCCATCTCAAGAAGAAGAGAAGGAAGTGTTTTTGCCTAGAAAAAATCTATGTCAAAAACCACCTTCCTGCTTTTCTCTAAATAAGTTATCGCATTTCATTTCAGATTTCAGTTACAGTGATATGTCTTCTCTGTGCTCCTAGTGCTCTCAAAATCTGCTACTTGTTCCATCATATACCATAAACTTCAAGACAGCAGCAGAAATCCAAAGTCATATCCTCCAGCCTGGTCATTTTCAGTTGTCCTGGTTCATTTCCACTGATTACATTGGCTATGTGAGTATCAGGGATGTTTATGCTTAAGGATTGGATTCCCCTGTTCTAATAAGAAGCTCCTGGTGGCTTCAGAACTAAAGTATGCCTTTGACAAGCTTGAAGAGTCTGACAGCGGAAAATAGTCCCCAAAGCGGAAAGACCCAGGAGGTGCTAGCCAGAGAGAAAGAGGATGAGCGCACTGAAAGGGGAAAATGATCTACCTTTTTTGGGACACAGGATGGAGCTGTGCGCCTTCTCTACCAACACTCCCTCTGGCTGTTGGAGCATATAAAAGTAATATTAATGAACAGACAGGCGAGAAGCAGGATTACATGTGGAGCAGAAGTAGGTATGGACAAAACCCAGGTTCAGGCTTAATCACCAGATTGAGTAATATCACTACCACATTCAAATTAAAATTATTTTAATTATTTTATTTTTAAATATTTTATTTAATTACGTATTATTTTAATTAATTAATTTAATTCCAGATAAGAAAACAACCTGTATTTTCAGAATAACCTGAATTCTGAACATATGTGAAACAGGTGCTTTAAATTCAGTGGAGAACTAAGGAAGCTCAGCTAAGGACGGAGCTCATGAAAGAGCGTATGTGTTCAAAATTTTCTATTTAGAAGCTTGACCACAAGCAGAAGAACAGAGTGGAGGATAATTCTATACCTCCCACGTTCATCAGCCTTCATGGCTGAGCCCAACTCAGGGCTTGAGTCTCTAATTATATGCCTTGAATAGCAAAGGGCACCTTCCAAAATTGACCTGTACAACATCTGGGTATTGTACAAAGCCCACTTGTAGATCTAGGTAATAGAAGAGCTTGTCTGACCCGAACTACAAGTAGTTTGGTGATTGTATCTTTCTGTCCTTGGGCTGGGACAACTGGCATCTCTTTGCCACAGAGCTCTTTGGTGGCCACAGCCTCTGTGCTCAGGGTGAAGTTCTTTAGTCCTGAAAATAAAGATACAGAAAGATAAGAAAAGGACTTTTAATTAGTACAAGTTAAGTCATCTGTTGGCTATGAAAAATTGGATCAGAGCCCTATATTGTAGGAGGTTCTATACCTCCCACCACCGAGTTAGGGATATTTAAGTTTTTAGGATGAATACAAACCTTCAAGTTAACAGCACACACATCCCAGTTCCTATACTTCATGTCAGCTCTTACAAAGCATCTCCGCCTTGGCCTCATCCCTTCCCAACTCCACCACCCCAATTCCCTGTTATCCTCACCCAGTTGCTTAGCTGTGACACTCCATTGAAATGTCTTAGCTTCACCAGCACACAAGCAGCTGCTGTAGACAGTGTAGAGACAGTCTTTGCATGGCTTCATCTGAAAGCCTGTGGACTCTTCTAAGGTCACTTGAATCTGAAGGGGCAGCAGGCATAAGAGATAGTGATGAAACACATATCACTTTTCCTAAAATAGGCCATGGACCTTAGCCATTACCTACCCACCAGTACCCTGCTTTCCTTGCTGAACCTTCATAGGGCTCACCTTCATGCATTGCTGCAAGTAGTTGAAGACTACAGCCTTCAACATAAAGGTCTCCCACTGAATCACAGAAGATGGCAGTGTGAGATCCACAAGAAAGGGCTTGAAAACAAGCAGGCTGGAGGTTGGTGCAAGTCCAAAGCCATGATGTCCTGTGCAGAACATCCCTGCCTTCCATTCTGTGACGGTGTCAGGAACAGTGACAGTGATATTTTTGTTCCCACTGGGACTGAGAAGTGGATAGTAATAGAAACTTTTAACAGAATCTCGTTGTATGCAGCAACAAGTGACCTGATCTGCACTCTCCTCCCCAGTATATCCAGTTTGCTAGACTAATTCAGAACTTTGCTGAAATTATAGCCCTCAGGGTACAGAAAAAAAACACCCAGGGGACTGAATTAGATATACTAATACACAGCATCCTATGAACAGCTGAGGGGAGAAATATTCAAGCATCTATTTTAGATGTCCAATTTAGGCAGCTCATTTCCACCCCTGCATCAGGTGCTTGTACCAACAGAACAACAATTTGACAGGGGATTAGAAGCCTGAAGAAGCTCTCCGTCATTGTCATTATTTTCCACAGAGAGTACTTCCCCTTTGTACGTCTAAAATGCTTTACAGCTGTTACATCTTCAGTTGCTCAGATCAGGCTAGTAGGTAAATTGTGTAGGAGATATCTTCTGGTAGCCAGTGAGTGAAAAGACATATGTAGCTGGAATTGCAAGGGAGGTGAGGAGGGCAGAGTTAGAGCGGGGAAGGGGGCATGTCTCAACTGTGCAGCTGCCAAACAACAAATTCTTAAAGTTAGAAGTGACAAATCTAAAAAAAATCCTTCCCCTGAAGCTCAGTGGAAGATGGCCTCCCACAGCAGCACCTTGCTCCCTCTCCTCTGTGATTCACTACACACTCTTTTAATTTTGAAAACCCCTGCTTCCTGCTCACACAGAGAGTCCTGGAGGTATAGGGAGCAGCAAGAAGGAAGGGCAGGATAGAAACTCCCTCTCTGGGACAAAAAGCATGCACAAGCCATCTAGAATTTGCCCCATGTTGCCCTGTCAGCATTTGATCTCATACCCCCTCCAAACGCAAGCACTTTCTCTCACTGGTGCTGGTCTTCTCCCTCAGGGAACCTTGCCCGCTCACTGAGGTGTCAGCCTTTCTCTCAGGATAGAATTTTCAGTCCTGTTACAGGGTGCCATATGAATCAGCTTCTCTTACATTCCAGGACACATCCCATGTACCCAATCTGAGAACTGCTAGCCCACGGGACTACTATAAATTGACTACAGACAGTAAAATAAACCTTTTTATTACACCACACCTACTTTTCCTACAAACACATGCAGCCTGCATCCATGAATGGATACTACTTCTGCATCATCACTGAGCAAAGAAATCTGCACTGGATACAGATATCAACACTAATGAGAAACAGTCTAATAATAATAGGCTCCATGAGATGTGTCCTTATGTGTCTCTCTCAGCATCTTAGAGTCTAAAGCTGTTACATCTGCTACCAACTCAGGTCATGCTAGCCTACTCAGACTAGGTCCCTTCGCTTAGCTTACTTACCCCACAGAATACAAATCCCATATCCAGGTTTCTGGGAAATACTTGTGAATTTTCTCTTCAGCTAGAGAAACAGGCAAATACTTCGTGGGCTGATAGGTAGTTGTTGTCAGATGCCCTGCTGGAAATAACAAAGACTCAGTTAGCACAGGATTCTTGAGTCCTAGTTTAGAGCAGATGAGCCCCAGCACAGCTCAGGATGCTCAGGCTTCAGGTCATCCAGTCAGCTCATAAGAAGCACAGTACTGAGATGTAATGTGCTAGCCTAAAGTTTAAAATCGCTTGCCTCATTTGATAGGACTCAGGTGCTTTGGAACTTGTGTTTGTAGGCACCACAGGAAGGGCAAGTGGGTCTCTCAGAAATGAGATTTGGGCTCTGGGCAACCCTCTAACATTCCAGAGCTAGAAAACATTAGTTCCAGACAGCTTCACATTAATACTAAAGTTTTAGAGACACAAAATATTTTCCCTCTGCCATTTGCAAATACAGCAACTACTGCTTGTTGCCTGAAATGCAGGAGTTCTTTCCACTGAAAGAGAGAACATCCCATACATAAGAAAGAACATTTGGTAAGTGCTTACTCTTATGTGCATTATAGGACTGGGCAAACGTTAACGTGGGCCCTGTTCCTTTCAGCATAGTTGTTGATTGAGTACTTAGACACACTCTTGGTTTCTTGATATTGGTGTTGGACAGAATTTTCAACCCCATTTCCTATAGGGAAAAAAATAAAGGAATTGATGCACCAGAAGCTTGTCTTCCCTTTTCTGCCCTCTACTCTTTGGCTTCCTGTTCCCTTATGCAGTGAGGAGTTAGCTATACTTCTCTCTTGATAAATTATTCTCTTGCTTCAGTTTAAGAAGGAAACATTTAGTTGCAAGACATTTTTGAGTTGATTTATCTGTCCTGAGTCAACCAAATTTTTCTTTTTCAAACATAAGTCATCTAGATACTAGGTCTTATCTGCCTGCACAGTGCAATTCCTACTACATAATTAATCCTGGGCAAGGCAAATCCCCCAGTGAAACTGAATTAAACAATATATGACATCCTCGGTCATCCAACTAACATGCAGTAGCCATGCAACAAGTTTCTTCTTGGTCAACAATTTCAAGTATCTTATTCAAGGAACAAGTGAGTTATAAGTATCTAAATGGACCTGTTCCCTATAATACGTGTAATGCCATCTCTAGGATATTGGTAAAGTTAGGGGATCACACATCTCTCAATTCATGGGTTACACAGCCAATCAACCATTGTTACCCTGAATGCTGTAAACACATCAGGCTGGTCAGAATGTGAGGACCCACACAAATCATCATCTTCAGAAACTTGGTGAGGATACCCAGAGTTAAAAACAGATGGGAACAGTCCATAGATCTGTGAAAACAAGAAATAGCAAACTACTAGTCACTGCAAATAAAACCTGGTATTCAATTTCCCTAGCACATCCAAATCTGAATTGTTGCTGGCTGCCATATATGAAAGCATGCCAGAAAGCAGACTCACAGTCACTCCTCTCTGGTTCTCCTTTGACAGAGCCAGTATGATCTGCTGAACTACTAAGCATCAGATCAGACATCAGAACCTGAGTATGGATTTGCCACTGATGCACTGGGTTTCTTTCCTGATGCCTGTCCTCAATCATGCCACAGTGAGAGAAATACTGATCCCTCTAGGCAGTGCTTTGACTTCTTTAGGAGATAAGGTCTGTACAGATGCAATAGCCTGTCTCTCTATTTCTCGCTCTCCATCTTCATGTCTATATCATGGAAGTAGAAGAAGTCAGAGAAGTCACTCACCATGGGGCTGCTGAGCTCTTTTTCTGGCTTGAGTAGAAGAACACTCTGATCCACAGCCCTGACAGCACATATAGACCCAGGAGTTGCCAGAAGTTGGAGATGGACCTCTGAGTTAGGAAGGGTCTCAGCCTTTGAGAAGCTCAGCTCTACCTGCAGGGGAAAAACATACAAATGTGAACATGAGTGAGAGCTCTGCTGTCAGCCACTTTCTGAGCAGAGGGAGGTCCTACATGAAGAAAGCTTCTAAGGACCCAAAGAATCTTCTAAGGATCACCAGGAATATTTAAGAAAACATAGGCTGGAGTTTAGGCTGGCGTTCTGGAAGAAAGGACGACACATCACATGAAAGTCAGAGAGAGAAACAACTATTATCAGCACAACACATCTAACAATATTAGAGATATTACTGTGTCAGAACACAGAACTTTCTCTGCCAAGTAAACCAGCTAGTCACCCCCACAGCCTTCTTTCTGATCCTTCTGGGAGTCTCAGATTAAAAAAAAAAAGCCTAGTCTTTATCTCAAGAGTCTCTGTAGCAAGGCTGATCTCAGTCCTCAGAAGTTTTGGAATGCAAGACGCAGTCAAGGAAGCAGATTCATAGAAATTTCACAATGAATACAAAATTACTACTTCCATCAGCCATTCACAACTGTCTGTCCAGCATCAAATACCAGCAAGTCCAAGTGCTTGCTGAAACAAGACAGCAGCCCTTAGCTCTCCAAGTTCACACTTGCAGCTTACACTAATGCATTGTGTGCTGGGTTGTTATCCTACTGGGTTGTACGTGTTATACAAGCCTTCAAAGATGGATATATGCAAAAATTCTCCACATTTCCCAACACTCTTCCCAAAATGTTCACTACATGCTTGCTCCATACATTACAGCACCCTTCACCATTCACATAGTGCAGTCTACCAGACACAGCACTCACTCCACACAGTATAAGCTACACAGGGCTAAACATATTAAGTATACTCCACAGTCTCTTCATTGATTGCTGTACGTTGATTGTAGACATTTATTTATACCCTCAGACACAACTCCTACCTTATTTCTGAAACACATGGAGACGCTGAAGACAGCAGAATCAGCAATGATTTTTCCATTAGGGAAGATGACATAAACCACAAGTTTTGGAGCTGGGGCATAGGTTGAGTTGAAGATAAGAGGGATGGAGAAGAAACCTTTCAGCACTGGATGGAAGGAAGAGAGAAGAAGAGAAAGAAGCAGCTTTAGTAATGGAAATGGACTTTGATCAGTTTTTGCCATCATTATGTATATGCTTGTTTTAATTCCTTCCCTCAGGTCTTTCAGTTCCAAGTAGATTTCTGGAAATCACTGAAAAATCAGCATGCCTCTGGATCTTCTATTCAAGAGCAACTATTCAAGATCTTTCTGGTTCTGTTCACTGCCTCAACATGCTACTTAATGAAATGAAACAGCTACTTGAAGTTTTAGCTTAGATCCACAAAGCATAAGAGTCTCGGACATCATTCAGAGTCTCCCATCAACAAAAAATCTCCCATCCTATCACAAAATAGAATGGTGATCTTTGTACCAAAGCATTTTTATGTAAAGAAAGGACAGGTGGAGAAGCAGAAGACAACACCCATCAAGTTTATAAATTACCCAACTACTCAAACTACTCCAAACTGCTTAAAGGTTATTTGGAAGCCAACTGCAAATCAAAGGAGGAAGATTTTGAAAGAGAATAAGTCTGTAGCTTCATATCCCTTGCAGGAGCAACAAAAGGAGACTTCTTTGAAAATAAAAGCAACAGAGGTTGAACAGAGATTGGGAAATGTTGAGCATTGACCTCTCAGTGACAAGCAAAGGCTAAGGAAAGCATGCAAGTTAGAAACACAAGATGCTATAATGCAATACAAAAAGGAGAAGCCATTTCAACATTGCAAAGAAGCTTATACCATGTATCCAAGTGGGGAAATCACAGAACAGTGAGGGCTTGTTAGATATGAAAAAGGGTAGTGCACTTACTTCTTGGCAGCCCAACCCAAACAGTCTTCTGACCTGTATGGACTATCCCTCCCTTCCCCATGACCTAGGGAAAAAGAAAGAGATATGCATATGCATAGTAGCTTGCCTGCTAAGGCTAGTTTCTAAAACATTTCTATTCATCTGCCATCAACCCCCAAGGGGGACGAACTGCTGTTCAGGTATTGAATGTTTCCCAAATAATTAAAACTTTTGCACCCAGAAATACCCCTGGTATACCATTGCAACTGGGTTAGATAGATGCTGTGGTAGCAGCAATAAATACCACTTGGGGAAGAACAGATAAGGCACTCATCTGCTCTGGACCTGTGCAGGGCCCAGGAGAAAGGTGCTACCTTTCTTCCTATATCTACAGCCATATGATCAAAACCAGAATCCAGCCCCATGATGGTTGAGAATGGATTACCTTTCCTGGTCTAAGACAAATTTATTGAGCATTAGGCTAAAAACTGTAGAGATGATACTATTGTGTCTTATGCTGACCCACTAGCACTTCCACAGAAACTCACAAAGTAGGAAAAAATGACACGTTTAGGCCCATGTTCCAGGTCTTCCTGGTAAATTCTGAAGTCCACCTGAACAGTCTGCTTTATACCACAGGGTATCATTTCAGGCACACGGACAATAGTGAGGAAACTTCTGCTGGTGCTGTAGAATGGGTGTACGGAATGAGTGGCTTTCTGGTAATTCAAATCAGCTGTCCCAAGCTTTCTGTCAGAATCTAAATGCAGAACACTTGCCTGGTGAGATTTAAAACAAACAAACAAACAAACAAAAAAACTGCAGTTACAGTCTAAAACTTTTCTGATGGGGAATGAATACTGAGATCAGATATTCCCAGGCTGCAGATCACCATAGCTGTGGCTTGGTGTGGCAGGAAGCTTAGGGCAGGCTTAGGGCAGGCCTGAGCAATACAGTCACACAGGTTTCTGTGTGAAGAGCTCATGATTAGAGCAACGGAGATCAGAAGAAGCCAAGCTTTGGAACATGCTGAGGTGTTTCAGGTTTGAATTATGGTCCTTCAAGAGGGCAAAGTGGAGATGTCAATAGGGCAGTAACTAGCTCCAAGATGCTTGCTTATCCCTTGCACAGTCAGTGAGACAGACTTTTCCTCACCCACCTCCAGGGAGGCTGACGTACTGTTCCAAGCAGTCGTGTTCAGGCTAAATGAAATTGTCCCAGAGTCCCCAGTGATGTACTCTTGCTGAAACCACTGCTCACCATAGTTTCCTATGAGGAGAACTTTTTTGTTCTTCAGTGGCTTGCCTTGGTAATCGATTACTTTAATCTGAGAACACCATAGGGAAAGACAGGAGCCCAGAAGGATCTAATCAGTGGCTACTCAGTATCTTACTTCCCCAAGTCAATAGCAGCATTTCCCAGATTAGCAAGATCACCCCTCCAGAACTAACAATATTATCAATATTGTTACTGATTACTTGTTATATTTAATTTATGTTACTCTGTTAATTAATCTGTATGATCCAGGTGTGATGAAACTCCTATACTCATGAAACAACCCCACTCCTTCCAAGCAAAAGGCCTCCCAGCTGCTGCAATTCCAAATGATTGGTGTTAACACCACACTTATGTATACCTATAATACCTACTCCCCCAAAGCTTATTTGGCATATGACATTCCTGGGAGAACAGAGTCTCACTTTTAATGATTCAAGAATTTTTTTCTGTGAGTCCTGCCCTCCCAAGGCTTTTGCTGGAGGTGGAGCACAACAAGACATTGTTAGATAATGGTCATTGTGAACACATTGTTCATTCTCTCTTCTCCAAAGAGCTGTAGAAGAGAATTACCTTCCCCCTGTACATGTCTCCAGCATGGTAGTAAGAATTCATATCCTCAAACAAGGCCATTCCACCAAACTTGGATATGAGTAATTTGTGGGAAGCATTGACCTGTATCTCTGAGTAGAAGCAAAAAGACAGAAATGTAAGAGAGGGAGCTAGGAAACCAGGCACACTCAGCAATTACCTTGCAGAACAACCCACTGGTAATAATGCTGTGCATGTTTGGCTGCACACACATTGCATACCAGTGAGACTGGTGTCCCCAGAGTTGTGGGTATCCGGTGTTCCTCCCAGTTGCTTCTAACCCTTAGAAAGGGCCCTAAGCTTTACTAGCATGAAACTAGACTACAGGCACTCAGAACAAGAGGGTCATGCCTTCAGGCACCAGTGGCTCTGTCCATATCTTCATTAGATTGCAGGTCCCAGTGTGCTTAGAGAGCCAGGCCCAGAGCCCTTGCAAGCGTGAGGTTGTATGGTGTTCCTGATAACATCTTTCCATTTTCATATGCTTTTTCTCAGCTTCTAGAGACATTTCCAGTTACCTGAGCTATTTTCCACAAGTGAAGCCTCTACAAGTATGCTATCCTGATAGTGCCAGAGGTCTTGGCTAAAGGAAGACAGAGTCACATTCGTGAGAAAGCATCCCATCTTGTCAGTCTGAAAATAGAGAGAGAAAGGGAACAAATTCTGCACAAGGCAATTATGTTAAAAATTATCCAAAGGTAAGAGAAACAGCATGAAATTCCTGTTCACAAGGGGTTTGCCTACTCTGTAAAGGACCATGAAAGGCTAATCTGACTCAGAGAGAGGTGGCATTCCCTTCTGAGGACTCCTCATACTAATTCTCTTTTGCTTTTTTTGTGCAGTCTGGTCCTTCCAAGAAGGCAGTACACCCCAAGAAACACAGTTCAGTCATAGGAAAAAAAAAAAAAAAGTATTCCTTAACACTTTCCAGGGTAGACTATTACATAGCTGATGTGCAGGTCACAGCCACTCCTCGTTTAAAACAGCAGTTATTACTTGAAGCAAGGGACCCTGCTGAGAAAGTAAACCCTAGACCAAAGACATCAAGGTCCAGTTTCCTGAAAAAAAAAACAGGTAAGTGGCCAAACTAACAATCACAGCAGAGGCCTACTGTGAAGTGTAACAGTAAAAGGAACTAGAGAAGGGGGAAATATAAGCCTTGAGGACCAAAGAAAGATGCAAACCTCACACTCTCACAGCCTTGTGCTATTTTGGAGATGAGCTGCTCTGTGAGGATGCTGGACCTCATCCTTCTCCATAAAGTGAATAACAAGAGTAAAACTCTAAGCAGTTTGTATAGAATCTATGAAATTTTTGTCTTTGAGCAGAATAAGGTCTCCTGGAGTGTCACATGCATTTGGTAGGTGGGGATTGGTTACTGTCTTTTGTGTGCAACAGAGGAATCAGAATCATCAGGATGCTGCCCTCAAGAAAGAAAGGCTTATTTGAAGAAGTGTGGTTTTTACTCTGGCCCTGGGCTTCCAGATATTATTATAGGTTGACTAAAATAAGCTCCAGCTCAATATGAAAACATCCGATGGTACAGATGGCAGTCAGAAATGTAGAAGAGGCACGTGATACATACTAGGTCATAGTTGCCAGACAGTTATTAAGAGACAGCACCTATAGGCTCCATGGCCCAACAGCCAAAACTATGGGGCAACATTACTAGTTTTTCAGCTGAAGCCACCAACGTTGTCTTGCCTCCCACTAGGGCTTAGCATAAATGTCACTGAATGGGACTCAGCTCCTGCTAAGCAGCTCACCTGGTTGTTGAATTCCTGACAGAGATCAGATTTTGAAGCATTGTGCAAGAATGGGGCTGTTTTCTGACAAAGACTCACATGTAAAATCCCCTGGACACCTTTCCCATAGGTATATCTGTTTGGGAGAGAAAAGAAAGAGCCATTCACACACAGTGAGAGAACACAGGGTTCTCTCAAACAGAGTTGGTTTGCATATATTGAGAAACAAATTATTGATGGATATTCACAATGTAGCACATTAGCAGCTGTAGAGCAAGCACAAGAGGCCTGAAGCACTAAACAGGGCCAGGTTTGGACACTGCAATGACGGGAGAACTTCAAATTAAACATCATAGCGGGACGACAAGTTATGACTTCCAAGAGCTCCCGCAGTGCCCTTTCCCATTATCTGTTTCTGTTTAGGTCCATGAAAAGGTGTCCAAGGGCTCTATTCTCAGAAACAGGAGTATTGTAAGTGCTGACTAGGTTCTGACTTAGCACAGAGTGCTACACTTTCAGTCAGCATCAGCTATGGTACACTGGAGGCATTTGCTATAACTAGAAGCATGGGTGATTCAGAATATTCATTTACTATGAAGGCTGTTAAGCCTAGTGCTAGCCTTAGACTGTAATTAGGGCAATTACTTTTTTCTTCTCCATAGATTCCCATAGAGCATAATCTGAAAAGGCTTTCCTTCATTTCCCATAAATCTGTTCTACAGTGAGATGAACATCAAACATCTGCCATGTTCTGCTCCACAAATATGTGTTTGCCAAAGAGTAAGCTGTTGCTCCATCTTGCACTTCTGGAATGTTTTCAGAGTAAGGACAATAAAGTAACAAATCAATGCTCTCAAGAATGATCATGTTACATCAGGGTGCTGAAATACCTGCCTTGAAAGATTCTGGCCTCCTGTAAGTGATCTGCAGTAAACTTTCCCTGAGATCCATGGTTTTATATGACCAGCTTATGCACAGTTTAGGGTAGAATTTAACACAGGGCCCATATCTCCAAGAACAATCCTTACCTGCCACAAACCCGGAGTGGAAAGGTTTCATCTAGTGCATAAATCTGAATCGGCCCCTCGAAGAACATGTCAAATTTTGGCAGCCCTGGAAGGAAGAGGCAGAGAACTATAAGGAAAAATGTCCATGAACAGCTGGTCCAGAAAATCAACATAAAGACAGACTGTGGTGGAACGAAAGACAGGAAATAGGGTGGGAAGGTGGTGGTAAGAAGGATAAAGGGAAGGTTACTGTTGGCTATCTTAGAGATTTGTATGCAGTTTTTGGATGATTGCCCCTTCCTAAACTAAAACCCAAGCAAGTCCATGATCCTCTATTTCCTTCTGAAAAGAAATTAGCCTCCTGGTACAGGTAGTTAAGGGATGAGAGAGAAGTGGGATAGTACCATTCTTAAAACTTTCTTGAAAAGACAATTCTTATAACCTTGTCTTGTCTCACACAGAGATCTGCAGAAGTCAACTGTATCAAAGCTCTAGGACCATGCACAACACTCCTCCCACACATTGACCCAATGTCCAAAAGCAGTCACTCTTCTGAGCCTCAGCTTGGGCTCTTTTCTGCAATAGATGTTACTGCTTTTCCAATCTGCTCCTGGGATGGCTATCTTGGGATAACTATTCGATTTTCTGGATCAAAGTATGAGTTCTTCTTTGAAACTCAGATAGATACACTCTCCCCCACTCATACCATACTCCTCAACGGAGAAGTTGGCAAATGCCTTCCCGTTGGTTACGTTGATGACATATGTCCCCAGCAGAGGCTCATGAGTTAGCTGGAAAGACAGGTCTGCAATGCCATCTTGGGGCATCACATCCAGCCATTGTCCTATGCGGTTGTTCTTAGGGTCCTACATCAACAAAAGAGAAGAAGCAGTGTTTTTCTCCATGTTCAGCATAGTCTATGTTCAAGAATGTTGAAGATAATGTAATGTAGATTCTTCTGGTTTTCCAAAAGAATCTGCTTTTCATTTGGCTTTCCATCTACACCTCTCTCAAATCTCATCTCAAGAAATGATCCTTTACAATTCTAACCTCTTATCATAAAGGTCTAAATTGATCACATATCTATACTCTTGCAAGTCTGTAATGTAATGTAATGTAATTTTTACAAAGGACACAGAAGTGGTAGGAAGTATGTTAGTTTAAGAAAACTTGACGCTTTACCAGTCCTGTCACAGTTCTAAAATCTACCAGGATTATAATATAAACAGTACAATGAAATGGCTGGAATCAATATTAATATAATACTAGATTTCAGCATCACTCACCTGGATAAATAGGGAAAACTGGAGAGAAAAAAACAGCAAAAACATTAGAAGAGATAAAAACATGCCTGCAACATACACAAAATACTTCACATAACTTTGCCATCTTTCTGAATTATCACCTCTTATTCTAGCTACTTTCCTGTGGACACTCATCAGCCCTGGCCCAGGGGTGGATGTGGGGGATAAGGAGAAGTTGGAACTACAGTAGAGGAGCTGGGAAGAAAGGGAGTAGCATTTAAGCATGGAATAATGAAGTGTCTTCTACAGCCCCCCAGGTCTGGCTTACCGAGTCATTGAGTCCCATGAAGTCCTCATCCAGAGTCACAATACGAAATTTCACTGAAGTCAAGAAAATCAGGGAATATATTGAACTGACCATATCAGATCTCAGTCCTTCTCTCAGAGTACATCTCTGCTCTGCCTTTCCACCCTGCTTCTATCTCTATTGTATACATGTATTGGCAGTAGCACCTAACACAGACATTCACACATGGAGGATTTGGGCCATGTAAGATGTATAGTCACCACAAACTAGATGTCACAAACACTGAAAATACCACTGCAAATAAGACACTTTTTCAAAGCTTTCTGCTTTGACTGTTCAAGCTACAGCAGTCTCTCCATGAAGTGTTATTAGCCCTTAGAGTCTAGGCCATGCTTGCTCCTACCTACAACTCTCACCTGTCTCTCCTGGATAATAGATGGGCTTGTCCGTCTGGATGAAAATGCCACTGCTTGCCTTGCGAATCAGGACCTTCTTCTTGTCCTCAATATTGACCTCTCGGCCTGTGATGGTCAGAATTACAGTGGCAATTTCCTCTGTGCCATCAACAGGAGGTGCAACCTATACAGACAGAGGAGAGCATGCAGCCCCCAAGTAATGTTCTGATGGCCCTGAGCTGGAATTCAAGGCAAGGTGGAAGTGGAAGAGCTAACCAATCCCTTCTCTTATGTCCCAGGATATCCCTTCAAACATCCAGACCTAGGTTATTATCAGCTCTTACTCAATCAACACTGTACTCTACACTATAGCAGTGGACCCTGCAGGCCATGGACTCCATCCCTTTTACCACCAGCTCAGGAGTTTTGTCTTGCTCTGGGGACAAGGAGGTGACTGAAACCTTTGGTTCTCCAAACATGGTGAAGAAGATGGACAGGTGCCAGAAAGGTGGGAGATGATAGCACAGAAGACAGAAATCAGTCTGTAATATAGCCTTAAATGTTAAACTTTCATGTTAAACTTACCAAACATGTATAAGCAAGAAAGCCACAGGGTTTTCCTGTCTCCAGCAATTTCAGCATAGAAAATGTATAATAGAGGGTTATGGCTTACACAAGCCTGCCTTATCCTAGATCTTAGTTGAATTCTCACCAACAATGAATGAACTCTAACAACCACATTAATTCCCACCCTATTGCTTTTGTTGCTGTCTCTCTCTAGAAAGACATGCAAGTCACCATTTCCCCAAGCTTTCCCCAAGCCCTAGCTATGGTGCAAGGCCTTCATTGAAAAGCCTACGTCACTTAGGTTGGAACAGAGAAAAAAGAAAAAAATAGATTCTTCTTGTATATCCAGAATGATGGTAGAGTTGTTTAACAAATGAAATTAAAAGTTTGATCCAAAGAAGGACTCTTGATCAAGGGATGCTGTGCTGGGCTACATATTGATAGGCACCACCCACCCTCCTCCTAGAAGACTCACTCCGAGACAAAGTGGGGGCTGCCTGGGAGAATTACAGTTCTTGAAGAGACAATCAACAATGGCATTTGCTTGGCAGAGCTCACCAAGAACTTAATGCACTTGAAGGTCTTCTCTTTCTGAATGGTTTCGTGCATTAACAAATCACGTCCTGCAGAGCGCTCCAGGACCAGATTCACTTGAATCTTTGCTTCATAGCAGGTGATATGAAGACAGGCAACTTGGGTGGATGGGTAGCGGAGATCTGCAGGGATCACCACCAGGTAATGTCTGGGGCAGGGCAGAAGAGACATCAGCAGTGACATTAATATAAAGGCTCGGAGATGCAAAACAGCTTTGCAGCTGCACAGTCCCCAGGAGCCCACCACTGGAGAATTCCTCACTGCTATGCAAAGAGTTCAGTCAGTCAATACTCAAAAGCAAACAATCCCCCTGAGAGGGCTGCTTCACTGCTATTGAGAAATAGTTTCAGCACGATTCAACTCCTTTACTTTACTTTACTCATCTCCAAAACTCCCCAAAATAATCCCTTGCTGTCTGCAGTCTTCCGATAGAGCTGGACTCATAGCATAGCAATCTAGATATCACTGATGTGATCTAGCACAGAAACTAGAGAAGCAAATATACCTGGGCCTAAGTTCTTGTATGGAAGTCTCCACACTCCTCCTTCCCCTCAAAAAGTCTTCTATTTAAACTCACAGGAGTTGATCTAATGCAAGGCATAGAAAGGAAGGTAAGAGACTCATCTGCCCCTTGGGTTCATCAGAGACAACAAGAAGTAGGATAGCTGGCTGCATGGAATATGGCATATCTACCTAGACTTATGCCTTTATGAAGAGGACTAAAACAGAAGTTCAGCATCACTCACAGTTGGTGAAAAGCAGCTGCAAGGTAGAGCAGAAGGCTCAGGAGAATGGCTGTCCACATCCTTGGAGGCTCTTGCTGCCCAACCTCCAATGGTATTCTTCCTCTTAGATCACCGAGGCTGCTTTTTTGGAGGTAATTTCTTTCTAGGAGAGCCTAAATGGACAGGTGGAATGGGGGAGGAGTCAGCTTCTCCCCGCCTCTTTCTCTCTCCTGACACTATACTCAACAGCAGTATAGTGGGGTATACTGTGCCAAACACCCCATAACCAAAAGAAGCCTGTCTGGCTGCCATCCACCAGTAGTTCAGAACATCCCCTTCCAAAAGGCTCCCATGGAGACATTTGACCACAAGGGCTTTTCACGAAAAAAAAGAAAAAAAAAAAAAGAGAGAGAGAGAGAGAACTGCTCAGTGACCCAGGCCAGGTCCTGATCACCTGTCACTCGTGTCCCTTTGTTTCAGCTGGAAACGTATTGCTGCTATTCAGCCAACAGCATGCTGTAGTAATAGTGCTGTTGTTTGGGACAGAGGGCTCAGCAGCTCCACAAGATCACATCATGCGTTTATATCTCTCCCTTGGGATTTAGAAATCCTATTAGACTTAAGAACATGGAAAAGTTCCTTGCTCATGCACAGGGTAGCACATTATCAACACTGCCACCAGCCAACACCCACTAATTAGTAAATGATGGTCCCGGTTTGACTTTTCCTTCCCTGCACCCACACATACACAAAATGAAAAACTCACTGGCCAAGAGAGCTCTCCACCAACTCCCTGCCACAGCTGTTAGCAATGGCAGCATCTGCAAGGAGAGGATCTCTCATTTCTTCAATGGTTCAGGAACTGATTCAAGTTCTTTGTTCAATTTTGAGTCTGAATGATCTAGGGTATTTTGAACATGAGCATCTCTTTATAACTCACAATTAAACACAGATTGTTCCCTAGCATTGAGGAAAACCTATACAGAAGGATAGACATTCATTCTAAAACATCTTGGTCTCCAAAACAGTATGCCCCTGTGTAAACTGTCTGTTTTGCATGGTCCATAAATTTCATTAACACCTGACCCATGCCAGTGATTTCTGTGAGACAGTATTAGCAAGCCCAGACTGAAATTTACTAGGGTCTCTCCTAATAACACAGAGAGCTAAGGTTCTATGTCTGAAAATATTTCCCAGCACCATATAATATAATAATGTTGATGTAGCTTAAGCTTTCCATATAAAGTTACTAACATGGTATTTTTCAAGCATTTGGTTAGGATTTCTAGCAAAACCATATTCCAAGATGCTTAGGAAATTCTAAGTATTCCTGGCTTCCTTGTTCCCAAAGCTATCCTTACTCTTTTCCAGATGGATTTGAAAAGACTGATCTCCATTTTACTTTTAACAGTCTACTACTCTAGAGCAAGAGAGCATCAAAAGAACTATAGTGTACACACTATACATTGTACATAATGTAGCTGGTGCTAGCACTGTCTTTGTCTCTAGTGAATACTTCACTCCTCATTCTGGTCTCTGGGTTTTTTACCTGAGCTGATTTCAGAAATCAAATTTGAATTGGTCTAAATCAACGTTTGTTATTTTCACTGGCCACTTTTTCTTTCAATGGGCATTCTCCCTATTCCAGTCTCTTCAGGAAAGAGGGTTGTGCTAGTGAGAATTGCAGGGAATCATTTAAATTGCCCCTTTGCCTGAAACCCAAGAGTTATATACAGAAAGCAGACCTTGCCATCAATCAATAAATCATAGCCAGAAAGGATCAGCTGTTGGTAGACTTGTGCATGACAGGAGCTGCACCTACCTAGGCTGACACTGGACAGAGCTCCCTGACCCTGCCCCACTGTGCTCCTCCTACCCTGTTTGCCCAGGTGTGTTCTCTATTCCTTGTTTGACATAGGCAAATCTATCTCTTAGTCACAGGACCATAGATTTGAAGGATCCCTTTTGAAGGCAGTGGCTGACAGCTGCACAGGTGTCACAGATTTGAGCATTCAGCATCTCTGAACTAGACAAAATAGAGCAAAACTAAGCACAGTTTCTAGCTCTGTGGTTTCTTCCTGTAAATGGACTAAAAGAAGGTCTTTGTGGTAGAAGTCCTCATACAAGAGACCCATAGAAAAGAAAAGATCTATCCCTCATGAAAAGAACCTGTTCAGCTAAAATAGAGAAAATAGTAGAGGATGACAATGCAAGAACAGCAATTTCTGTTCTCTGCAGAAGAGAAATAGAAATACAAAAAATACAATGGAAGAAAAGGAGATTCACTACTATGATCACGGTAGACTCATACTGTGGTTAAGAACCAGGGCCAGGAGCAACAGACCACTCCTATATGTTGATCTCCTTGGAGGAAACAGAGAGGCAAGAATATTTATGTTTCCTGTGAGAACAGAACTGGGAAAGAATGAGACAGGAGACTATGCAGAAAGGAAGAAGACATCATTTTGTTTAAAGAACCACATCCATTAGAGAACTTAGGAGTGCAGAAAAAAAGTAATCAAAGAAACAGAAACAGTCTTCATTCTCCTGTAGACAGCCACCACCTGCTTCTAACAAGAGTAGGGCCTCCTCCTGCTTGAAAGGCTATGTTAGAATCCATGCAGAGTTTCTAATACTTGCAGAGGCTTCTGCAACCCACCCAGTATACATAACATAATGGATGTCTTCAAAGTATGTCTCCATAATCATAGTGTAGAACATTGCCCCACTGTTCTGTTGTTTTGACAGCAGAACCTGTCCACTGCCCCAAAGCCAAGCAAGGAATTGCGAACGCACCTGCACAAACACGGCAAAAGGAGTAGGCACATACTGGGTCAGAGAGCTTAAAAGTAGAATAGTATATATTGCCCTGTGCCTCTGTCAATGCTTGGCTTCTATACTGAGACCATTCAAAGAACTGTTTAATTTTGGAGGCAAAGTCTTTATCAGAATTAACCCCATACTCTGAAAACTTTGCCCAGGAAGTTAGTGTAAGCCCTTAGAGTGCAGGCTTATAATTCTCCAGCTCAAATGAACTTTGGAGACTCATGAAACTATGCCCAAAGTATTAATCTATGTAAAAATTCTGAGTGAGTTTGGAAACTTTCAAGAAGGTTCCCAAACCATGAGCAAGCTATGAATCTCTCTCCAAAAGAACAAATGTGAACTCTGAAGGCTGCAGGTTGGCTATGGAACATATTTTTCACAAAACAACACAAATAACTAGTACAGCTCAGTTCTACCCAAAGAATCCAGAGATGCACACACCCCAGAGAAAAAGCCCCTTACCTTCAGAATCTTCTTGGTTTAGTTCCAAAGTTTTGATTCTTGCTTCATCTCTCTCCCTCATCCCTCTCCCTCATCCTACTGAGACATTCTCACCAGCACTCCAGGCTTGGTGACCTCTTTCAATCACAATTACCTGACCTGTAAATTCAAATCTAGGCATCAAACAACTGACACTCATGGAAGTTGAGATCTGTATCCAAGTTGGTAAGCAGAAACCACAAAAACCACAGGATTTAGAAACCCCTAAAGACCTTCATGGCTAGTGAAACTACACACTGACTGAATTCCCATTAGGACCAGGCACGCAAATTCCTTTTTGCTAACAATGCCTAGCGGCTTCCCGCATAGTAGCTACTCAAGGTTAGCATGCCTGAGATAAGGAAATAGTTCTAATAGATTTAAGGGACCTCTAGGACACAAGTCAAGTCCCACCTAGACATGTAACTCATGTATCTGACTTGTGAGTTGAGCAGACTGCCTTCAGCAACCCCCCTGCACAGGTCCTGGGGTTCTCCGCACAGCTTGGACTGTAGAAGATTTTATTAAATCTACCCTGTTTAACCCCTTGTGAACCTTGAGTGACAGTATCTAGACCTCTCTTGCCTGCCTTGCAGTTACAACCTGTAATGTATTTCTCAGGTATTATGTGAGTTCCTTTGTTTTGTGAAAGTTAAATACTTTTTTGTTTAAGTGGCATCCTAAACCATTTACACCCAAGGAGTTCCTTCTTGGTGGCAGCACATATCAAAGGTCTTTATGTAGGGAAACGGTTCTAGTAAACTAATCATCTGAGACACTGTGGAATCTTGGTAGAACTGATATTTGTGGAATACCTTGAATAATGTCAAACATTGGTAGGAGACTACACCCAAAGTTAAGATATTTTCTAAAATTCTTGTTACTATGTCATTTCCATATAATATAAGATTAAGCATATAGACTGGTGAGTACATTCCTGTGATTACTGATGAAATCAGTACATGATGTCCAAAAGTTTAATGTCCAAAAGTTTAAAAATAAAATGCACATCATCAAGTATCATTGTAAAATAGGTATTGAATGCACAATGCACAATGCCACTGGATCAATATATCCCTTGCTGAATTCTACCCCTGCATCTATTCCTTCCCACTCCCTCAGGATAATTCTCAATGGCATTCCCAAAGTCAGACTCAGCAAGCATATTGCATCTGAACTATTTTTTTTTCCACACACACTGTGTATATGCATACATTAATTTCTTCAAAATGCCCACAGTTTTCGAAAAGTAACATCTAAAGGGCTCATCCAGACCCCAAATTCCCAAGATCCCACCCACAGTACACAGGTTCTTTCTTTTCTATACAGGAGTCAAAGGGGGTTTCCTTAATCCTTCCCTTTCCTCTTAACTGTCAAGCAAGTTAGTCCCTTGATCCAGAGAAGCATAGGACCTGTTCAAATATGATAATTCTCTGTACCTTTGATCTAGCCAGTCCATACAATGATAAAACTAGGAATTATTTGTGAATTAAACCTGGAAAATGCTGTTTTTTTCTCATTTAATCTCCTGATAGAAAAAAATAGAGTTCATATATTTCTGTCCTCTGATTTCATTCTGATAAAGGCTCTACATCAGAAGATGCTGGGGTCACCATTAAAAAGAGTTGTCATTTCAAGTGAAATAACACACCAAATGGGGAAGGGAAATCACATTCCAGAAGCAAGATTCACACTACAATTCAGTAGTGCAAATTGCTGAGTTTCCCCTCCTTCCATTTCAGCTCAAATGACACACCTCCCACCACACACACAGGAGCCTTTCACATCAGGCTGTAGGTGTAGGCTGACCCAAGCTTTCTCCTATTATTTATTTTATTTTCCCTTTATTTTATTTTATTTTATTTTATTTTATTTTATTTTATTTTATTTTATTTTATTTTATTTTATTTTATTTTATTATTTACTTCATCCTTTTCTGCATTGTAATCTCAGCACCATCCTTGGCACTGACCACTGTCATTGAGAGAAATAGCTAAAACAAGAGGGTACAAAAGCACATCCTCCTCTCAGGAAAGCTGTATGTCCTGCTCACCTCACCAGCAGGGATCTGTGAGCATCAGCTGCTGACCTACACTACAAATAAAGAGACCATGATATTCACCACTAAACATCAGCTGAGATACCCATCCCAAGCAGTACCTCTCATCACCCAGATTAAAGACAGCCATCTTCAGATTCACTGTACTTTCCCCTAGTTTACCACACAGAAGATTTTTTTAAAAAAAGTTTATTTTATTGATGAGCTAGTTTTCCTTTGATCCCCATGAATTTGGCCCTTGAAGCATGGGGCCTTTCAGAGGCATGATGGTGCATTCTCTACATTCCTCAACCCAAGAGGTAAAATTCTTCTTTTCCCCAGAAAACAAACTAGTAAAATTAGATACTGGGAATTTCAAACAGCTGTTGTCTGACATGTGCTGAGCCATAACTCTACTGTCTAGTAGTAATCACAGACTCTGGCCACTGATGACTTCAGGTTCTTTACTGGAACATCTTGGATTATGGTGAGTCATCTATCTGAGCCTGCTTGTTCAGCTGGGGAGGAGAAAGCATAAAGGCCAAAGATACAGAACAAGGCTTTGAAAGGACATTCAGATTAATTTACGTGTGACTTTCAGCACTGTGGGTTATTTCAGTTCTGGGTTTTGCAGGGCTGTAGGATCTGCAGGATCTATTGCTTGTTGAGACACTACCAGCATGCCCCACTGTTACAATGCTTGTATCACATGAGTTTTCATTTCATTTGCTCTGCAAATGCAGATAGATTTGACTGTTGAGAAAGCAGCATGACTCAAATCCCAGCTTTTAGAAACATTTATTTATGGATATATTTTAGGAAATAGTTACTCTGGTATTTGTCTTCAATGAAAGCTAGTTGGAACACCCTTCACCATTCCTGTGGTACAACTGTGGTATGTACAACTAAACACGTCAAGTGACAATTTGAAAGGCAAAATTGAAACATATTGAAATTTAGCAGATGCTGGATTAGCAGCAAGCTGCACATTCAGCCCTATTACGGATCTAAGCAGTATCTTGATACATGGAAAGGGGAGGAAAGTCTTTGCTGGCTGCTGTAAGCTCTGTTCCTAGCCTGTGGGAAACACACAGAGGTAAAAAAAAATCATTAGATTTTTTTAAACCAGTTCCAGATTTACGGAGGTCTGGGGAATGGTTTATAGGAAAAAGGAGGAAAACTCGAGCTACAAATGAGAGACCTTGCCCAGATGTATTGTTTCAAACAGGTGAAGGTTTGGCTTTCAAAGTACAAGAAACTCTCCCTAAATCACAGAATATGGTCAGGTCAGATCCACCTTTGAAATAAAGTTTTGAAGGCAATCAGCTTTACTGTGGGGGACATCCCAAAGCCATCACTATCTGAGACACAGAACATGTTGGCTTCCCATTGTGTTATGGGATCAGGAATGGGGCACCATTGAACTTCTTCCTCTCCCAGGCCCCTGAAAAAAAACAGATCCTAATGCAGAGGGAGCCCATAAAAATATTCCTAAGGATAAATACTAAAACAAAGGTGCCTTTTCAAGGTCATAAGATTTCAATGTCCAAGAGAAGACAAACAAATAACATAACATAGGAATCCAAGTCACAGAAAGGGAAGACATTTGGAGCTGCACAGTGACTCATAAATGGGGACAACCTCCATGCTCAAGGCTAAGTGGATATTTCCTCCAAAAATATTAACCTCTCATACACAGGTGGTAGGAAGCAGCCCTCAAAGTCACCCATAACAATTTAAACTGGGCTGACTCAGTGGAGAAGAGATCCTAGATGCGATTTCTGGGCAAGGCTGACAGACTTGAGACTCACTCACTCTTTATGGATTCTCTGAGGACAAGTAAATATATGGATACTCCTAGAACTGAACACAAGAAATATCCAATGTTAGGTAGCTCAGCACTTAGAAGACGTGCAAAGTGAAAGAAGAGGTCACAGCAGACCACCTCCTTTGTCAGAGATAGCCATTACACAGATTAAAACATTTAATAGAGCAGAAAGAAATTTCATAGATGAGAACAAAGTTCTTTTAAAAAAAAAATAAAGAAAAAAATAAAAAGAAAACAGAGAGTTTCTCACCATTAAATATGTAATCCACTATCTTCTTTATTTTGCCACATGACATAATTTTCAATCCTATATTCTGTATTTTTCCTTAAAAAACACAAAACAAAAACAATATAACAGAGGAAGAAGAATTCTACATTTCCATAAAAGATCTATGTTTAGTACACCAATACAGATCTTCCAGTTCCCTCTGTTTTCTAGACAGCCTTCAGCTCTTCTTCCCCCCATGTTTCCTCAGTTTTTTTCATACAGGTCACAGAAGTTACAGCAAGAACAATGACTCTACATTGTGACTGACTGTCCCACTTGCTGTCATCCATGTGAGTAGCAGACAACCCAGGAAGCAGTTTGATTGACTAACCCATAAAAGCACCTTGCATTAGCTGCATTAAGCAATCCACAAGGCACAGCATTATGTTCCAATTCTGATTCTAACATGAGAGCTCAACTCTTCAATCTTCTTCAGATCTAGATGACTTGATAGTTTTAATTTTTCTTAACTTGGAAGAAAAAAAAAAAACAATTCCCAGATCTTCTTGCAACTTCAGGACTCAAGACTCAGTATGCAAACTTGCAGGCTCAAATCAACCCTGAGGGTTATTCTGATATTTTCACTGGAATTGTGTTAGAGATTATTTGCTCCAGAAATGCAGGCCAAAATCCGTTTGAGAGTTTTTTATCTGGCAACAAACCATGAGTCATGGTTTGGCCATGAGCCAGCTGGACTCAATTTTGGTTTAACCACAGTGAATATGGAATGACTAAGGCAATGTTAATAGAGATTATCTGAAGAATAGGCTCTCCAGCACTTCAGCTGGAGAACTCTCCAGCTCTTGCAGACAGCTCTCCCTCACTATACAAGCTACATAACTTCTCCACTGAAGAACAGCTTGCAGAAATCTACCCTGAGAAAACCAAAGAAGTCAGATGGCTGATCACAGAATCATAGAGTCATTAGGGTTGGAAAAGAGCTTCAAGATCATGGAGTCCAATTTTAAGTCCTTCAACACCATGCCTGTTAAACCATGTCCCCAAGTGCTTCATCTACATGTTTCTTGAACACTATCAGGGATGGTGACTCCACCACTTCTTTGGGCAGCCTGTTCCAATGCTTGACTACTCTTTCCCTGTAGAAATTTTTCCTGATATCTAACCTGAACCTCCCCTGATTAAACCATACAATAGGATATCTTCTGTGTCTAGGGGCAGAGGAACAATGACAAGTAATGGAAATGACCTCACTCCTGGTACAGAGCCAGGAGTTTCTCATCAGTTTCAAAGGAATAACCCTCATTTTGAGAGAACATACCATATACCTGCAGCAACATGCACAAAGTCCAAGCTTATCCAAACTGAGAGAGACCTGGGGACTGCAAAAGAAGGAAAGTTGCTTTTCCTATCCACATCTGGAAATAGGAATTAGTGGTGAGAAGATAAGCTCCATGATTTCTGAAGTAGTAAGGAACACACTAAGCAGAAAAAGAAAAAAAAAATCAGAGATAAAACTTGTTTAGCTTAAATTGAATCCATGTAAATGTTGAGTACATGTAGACAAGCTTATTAATTATGAATGTAACACATCTAAGGTAACTTTATTAAATAACAAAATTTAAGCACTGAGGGATTTGTGTATTAACTGAATTCTAGCTTTCATTAAGCTGTACAAAGAGAAATAAAAAGTGACACTTCTTTTTGCATCATGAAAAAGTGACAAAAGCTAAGAATCGAAACAAAATATTAACCTAACACAGTTGATGAAATGCACACAGCCATAACACAGCTGAATAGTAAAAATAGTACAAAGCGCAATGTAAACTATATTTACTCAAAGTACACTGGTTACTAGCTCAAAATAATAGGAAATAGTTTAAATAAAGGCTTCTTATTTATTAATTCCAAATATATTCCAAAAAATACAGTACTTCAAATTGCATCATTTCAGAGACATTGCAATTCCATTTCTGTTTTTTTTTTTTCTCAGCCCAGATGCCTGATGTTCATTAATCAGCTCAGCCCCTTCAACAGCTTCATGCAGTTTTTCTTTCTTTGTTCCCTATACTGCTGTCTCATGGCCACTCACCCAGCCACTCACACTGCTGGTAGAGAACTCATTTCTGGCCCTGGGAGCAGCAAGGTCTGCTCCACAGCACGCACAGCACAGAGTGAGTGGGGAGCTGCTTTCATCTGGAGAAGTTGCCTTTGGAAGATCTTGCTATTGGGAGAAAGCCAGGGTGACCTAAGGCAGCAGATTATAACAGGGAAGAAGGCTGTCAGTGGCCTGAGAAGAAACAGATAACAGATGAGGAAAAAAAAAAAAAAAAAAAGGAATGTATTAGAAAGAGAAAGCAGTCAAAGGAAAGGTAGTGACCTGGCTGTAGCTCCTTCGGTGCTTTAGCTGCGCTTTCTGTGCTATGCCAGTGATAAAATGTCCATCCCTTTCTTTTTCCTCCTTTCGATACCCTTACTCCCCAATCTACTTCAGTGTAGGATTGCCCTCTATCTATCAAGGCACATGGTGTAAACCATCCACTGATGGGGTCAGGAGGGGGTCAGGAGCAGAAAGCGAGGAGAAGGTGAGATGACTGGAAGATGAGCCCTTCAGACCTGAGAAAAGGAAAGAGTAAGCAAGTGTCTATCAGTGAGATCTAACTCTAATCCCTCCTAAAGACAGAGCCTTTCTACCAGCCACTGAGACATGCCTTTCTCAGTTATCTCCTCTAATTCTGAATTGCTCCCTGCATTCAAAGGGCCCACTCTACTTTGGAAGTAAATTTTAGGACATACCAATGTCCATCTTGATATCAATGCATTTTTGACCATCCACAGTGAGCCTTCCTCAGCACTTAGAAATGTAGTACAGGAAGAGCTCATTGAGTTGAAACCTCCTCTCTCAAGCTCTTCAATATTACTTCATACTCTCCTAGTGTTTGGCAAGATTCAGTTAAATCAGGCAACATAAACTGAAGCAACAGGGAAAAAAAACATCTTTGGATATTAACAAAATTAGTTCAAAGGTCACATCAAGTTACTATAGATAGGAGAAAAGCAGAATCAAGAGTGGGAGTGAGGTAAAGGGATGCTGCAAAACCACAGAAGAGTTGATTATACCTAATGATTGTCTGTGAAGAACAGACTATACAAGTTTCAGTCAAGACCATTTTTACCACTGCTTCACAATGGCTGGACTTCTGCTACCATTTCCTCACTCCAACACACACACATACTCCACCCACTATGCCCACAAGATGCTCACAAAAAAAGGAGAATAGTATTTCTTCATCCCTTACCTATACACAGGATCTGTACTGCAGTCCACTTAGGCTTCCTGCTCCTGGCCAGCATCCTATCTAGTCCTCTCATTTTGAACTAACTTTTGGTGCTGCTATAGTATTTCAGCAAGTGTAAACAACCCTTCCAATAAAACAGGCTGTTTGTTTGTTCCCAACTTGTACACAGGTTCCTCCTTAACAAACTTCCCCTAAAAGAGAAACAAAGGCAGAAACATAGCTATTTCCACAACATGTTATGGTTTCAGATGAGATATGCATGCTTTCAACACTTTATTGAGTGTTGGCAGAGGAGTTTGTGCATACACTTCAGTCACAACAACCCCACGCAGCACTACATGCTTGCAGCAGAAGGGCTGAAGAGCTGCGTGTCAGAAAAGGATCTGGGAGTGCTGAACACAAGCCAGCAGTGTGCCCAGGGGGACAAGAAGGCCTCCGGCCTCCTGGCTTGTGTCAGGAACAGCGCAGCCAGCAGCACCAGCGAAGTGATCGTCCATGTGTACTCAGCACTGGTAAGGCTGCACCTCGAATACTGTGTTCAGTTTTGGGCCCTTCACTACAGGAAGGACATAGAGGAGCCTGTACAGAGAAGGGCAACGAAGCTGGTGAAGGGGCTGGAGCACAAACCTTACGAGGGGCAGCTGAGGGAGCTGGGGTTATTTAATCTGGAGGAGGCTCAGAGGAGACCTTATCGCTCTCTACAACTACCTGGAAGGAGGTTGTAGTGAAGCAGCGGTCGATCTCTCCTCCAGAACAAGTATGGATGGGACAAGAGGAGATGGCCTCAAGATGTGCTAGGGAGGTTCAGGTTAGACGTTAGGAAAAACTTCTACACAGAAAGAGTAGTCAAGCATTGGAACAGGCTGCCCAGGGAAGTGATGGAGTCACTGTCCCTGTCAGTGTTCAAGAAACGAGTAGATGAGGCACCTGGGGACATGGTTTAGCAGGAATGGTGTTGAAGGGCTTACTGTTAGACTCAATGATCTTGAAATTCGTTATCAACCATAATGATTCTATGATTCTATAAACCATTTCTTTTGAAATGCCCACAGTCTGAGAAACAGGTATATAGATAGTCTGGAGGTCAACAAAACCTTTTCAACAATGCAGACGCAATTATTGTCTGATGAAAGTTCAGTGGTGCCTATGCATATGGAAGAAACTAAATCACTCAACTAGACTGAAGAAATCCAGAAAAATAAATCTGTGACATGCGTCTTAGCTTACACATGGTTCATCACACACACACCCCACAAAACAAAAGAAGATCAAAAAGCAATCTTACTATGGAATGGTAAAGAGACACAAATTAAAAAAAAAAAAACAAACAGATTTTAACTGCAGAGGCTACAAAATACAAGTCACAGAAATCACACAGTGACAGACTTCCTTCATGGCGCACAGAAAACTGCACGAGGTCCATTCCAAATAAGAGACTTTTGAGATCTTCCTAAAAAGAAAATGGAGCTTATGAGGTACTGCAACAGGAATTCTGATTTCAAACAATGACAAGAGCAGTGCGAGGTTGGGAGAGCATCAGGGCTGGTGTGAGTATCTCTAAGAAAAATCAAAGTGGACTGCCCTGTAGCAAGAAAATGATGTTACGAACGAGAACTCTCATCCAGCAAAATCACTGACAGATCCAAAAGAACATCTTCCCCCCTCCCAGTAACTCTTCATTCAGATACATTTTCAGTATAGCGTACACCCGTGTACTTACCTATGCCAGCTTCCACCAGTGTGGCTACTCCATCTAAGCTACAGCAATACCGACAGTTGTTGAAGAACAATGTACCTGGAGAAACAGCATCTTACTGGTATGGAAAGCAGGCGACGGGAGCAGAGGAGAGATGAGCTCACGCCCAGCAACCAGGAGGAAAAAGTGGCAGTGGCCCAGCTGGGACACGGCACAGTCAGGACCAGGATGTATGATCTCTGAAGTACTGCCCAAAGAAGGTCCACTTCTGAGGAGAAGCCTTTCTTCCCCTGCACAGATCCCAAATAGTGCTGCATACCAAGGCATTGCTGAAAGTGCCAAATACTCCTGTTAGTTTCCTCGACATCTGTTTCACTTCCCTCAGCTGCTTATATTTCTTCACTAAGTGTTCCCTGTCCTCTTCTCACCTGGCCCGTGTATTTCTGGCAGATATATGTGTTTTTCAACCCTATCACTTTATGTACTAAGCACTGTTTTTCTGACACATGGACCTCTGGACAAATCTCTCATATATATATATAGCTGGTAGAGAAGGAAGAACAAAAATAAGACGTGAAAATAAGGGAATAGACTAAAGAGAGCATGATGTTAGCACCATGCACACAAGTTGATATATTGCTTTCATAGCTCTGCCAACATCCTTCAATTCTGCCCCCCTCTGTTAACCCAGCCCTTGGCTGCCCACATAGCTAAGTGCCCTGCGATGCAACACAGCATTTTTACTATGTACTATAAATAAGGAAAGCGCTTACCACTGTTGGGAAGCTTCAGAACAGACCATCATTCACAAGGAGCTAAGCACCTAAGAATGTTCTAGTAGTCTCCTATAAACCTCCATGGCAATTCAGGTTCCCACAAATCACAGCCTAAACCACCTTCCCTTTAAAGAGAGAAATATTTGCTGATTACTCCTACCATACTTCAAACGTAAGCAAGGCTTATTCAAAAGCCTTATACAAAGGCTTATTTGCTTTTACCTTCCACAGATCCTCAGTGAAAAAAGATGTATCCTGCATGAAGTTCTGCCTGGGTTCAGTAACAGTTACTTCAAACGTAGACAACAATGGACACTGGGGGAAGTTACACACAGCAATAATTCAGTGACTATCACCCCAGTAACAACATCTGTCTGTGTGTAGAAAAGGATAGAACAAGGACTGAAGACATCTCCTGAGTCTAGCATTAGCTCACAGGATCTGCACCAACACAGAAAATGTTCTCTCATGCTAGGGTTTCTGTTGCAGAGCCACGTAGAAGTGAGTTTCCTCTGTCTTGTGCACCTACACCCATTTTCCATACTGTTTTCATTCAGGCTGAACGTGTTTTAAGTATGCCTGCTGACCATGCGGATAATATATATATTCTCAGGGCTAGTTCAGCTGCTGGCTCAAAGGACAGCTGGTCAATGCCTTGCTCCAGGTTCACAATAAGTCAGTGGCCAAACCCGTGTCCTTCATGATCTTGCTTCCATAGAGGGAATCAGTGACCATACTTCCAGTCCTAACTCATTTCCCATCCTGCTCACTTCCACCCTCCTGCTCCTGGAGAGAGGAGGACAGGGGGTGCCTTACAGGCTGTCTCTCTACAATACCATATACCTGAGTAAAGCCGCAGTACCCGTCTCTTACAGCAGAACTACTCCAGGGGAACCAGTATGCCCGGGGATGATTTCAGCCTTCCGGCTGGAGGGTAGAGCTAGTTTCCATCATATTACCAGCCTCTCTCAGACCTGGGACTCAAAGAACAAAAGCTGCCAGTGCCTATCACATGGAGCACCTGCATTTGGTTCTGTGACACTGCCCTCTCCTTTGCCAGGGATCAGAAAGGACTGAATTCTGCTTTATTCCTCCTCACACACAAGGGCAAATGTTCCTCTCTGCAGAAAGAAAAAAAAAAAAAGAAAAAAAAGACTAGGGACATCAGCTGATCACAGTGACTCCTTTGGGCAGCAGAGGAGATGTGCAGAAGCAGTATTCCTGCGGGCTCATCTGCTACATGGACGGTATTTTCTTTTCCCTAGCCCACCGTGCTCCAAGGCAGCAGAAGGATGAGACCTCCAAGTGACTACTGCTTTACACTTCAAAGTATCCTAGTTTCCAGGAGGTGGCTTGCCTCCTGGTGAGCCACTTCCCACCACAGACATGCAAAACAGCCATATCATCCTGTAATCTGGAGGAGGAATAATGAAAAATAAAGGGAACTCATAGCTACTCACCCTCAGCTCCACCGGCAGGTACTAGAGATAAAAGATAAAGTTTTTTAATAGCTCCTTCAAACCTCTTTATATAATACAGTGTGACATGAGGATCCAGATGTACTTACTGTTACAATCAAACCCTCACAGTCATGCTGATTTAACTAAACCTCTACCTCAGGAGGATAAAAACATCTGGTTAAGAACCATTTCCTCAAAATTTTCCACCATCATCCTTTATCTTTCACTAAGCCTGCAGAGGACACCTGGCCTCCACAGAGCCCGTCTACAAAGCTAGCTCAAATTGCTTTATTCCATTTTGCTGGCAGGCCCTCCATGTTATTTTATGCAAAGAGAACTCAGACTGTTTCCTAGGAACTCACTTGATACCCTGGAGTGGCTCTTAGGGTCAAAAAGGAAGGAGGCATGCAGTTGCGTAAGGTCAGGGACTGGCAGTTCTTGCAAGCCATACGCTTCTGGTTTAGAATCTGTTCTGAGCTGGGTTATATGAGGGATAAGTTTACAGAAGAGATCTGAATCTTTACTTAGGTTTGATTATGAATTCCTGCTACCACTCAGGAAGGCTGGATTTGTGGTTCCTAAGGAACAAAATGTCCTGCCAGAGATCAAAAGCAGAAAGCTGCATCCCTAACATGCCATGTTATCCAAAACCAGCTCAGGTCTCCTGTTTACTCCTCATTACTATCCTCTTCACCCTTTCTCTTTTGTATTCCTCACCTCATCATTGAATAGGACAGAATTGCTGTTCACAGTGACAATTCAAAACTGTACTGCAATGAGAGGAAGCAAATAAATATTCGCGAGCGTAACAGGCACCGAATCAGCTTTTTCCACTCTCACTCAGAACATATTCCAAAATTGAGGCATCTTTTCATGATATTTCCTTAAGCATTCCGCCTTAATTCACATAAATCTGGAGAGCATGTTCCTGAGGATATAGATTAGGAAAAAAAGTAGAGAAAGAAGAATATGAATTTGAGAGAGACTCTGAAAGAAAAATGGAGTGCTGAGATCTCCCACTCTGCTGTATGTGATCCTTAGGAAATGAACTAACTAGCACTTGAAAGAGCTAAGACATTGTAAGGCATGTGCTAAATCAGTGCTATGAAAACTGGTTTATTGCCCAGAAACATGGAAGGAGAACCACTTGCTCTCAATAGCCTCTAAAAGTTCTCCCAAAAAGTTAGCTGGGAAAACACCGTTGCAAATAAATCAGACTTTAAACAGATCCTGTATATTGACCAATAAAATGTATCAAAATAAGGTTTGTATGTACTTCCAAAGATGCAGTCCATATCTATTTATGCAGTCATCTTCACAAAATCCTGTATAGATACTGATTAGCTATCATAGGTCTGTGCACATACACGTAGATATGTTTGTAAATACCTGCATGTACATATCAAGGCAGACAATTCAACAGGTACATATGGAAAAAAAAACATAATTAGGCACAGTTCTTTACACAAAATTAGTCCTGATAAAATATTTTTTAAGTTGATTGGGCACTGTTAACTCTTACAGATCTTGCTCAGATTTTCCAAAAGCCCTTCTAGTGGAAGCACAAAGAGCAAAAAAAGGAACCATCTGAAATATCTTTTACTACAGGTTATCTGTCTTTCAAAGCACTGGTAATGATTCAAAAAATAATGATAACGGGACCTTCATGGGAGAGAATGTGTGTAATTTTCCAATAATTATGAGTAGATTGCATGCATTAAGTATAGTTGGGATGGTGGTTGAGGGGACTCTGGATTATTGAAGCATTGAAGTATTAGGCAATATACATATATACACACACATATATGTAAATATATGTATGCATATGCATATATATATATATATACATATTTATTTATTTATATAAAGATACACCCACTACAAGTCGAATTTCCTGGATCTGAAATATTCAAAACCTGCCTGGATGCTATCCTGTGCAATGTGCTCTAGGTGGTCCTGCTTGTGCAGGGGGATTGAACTAGATGATCTCTGGAGATCCCTTCCAGTCTCAACCACTGTGTGATAATAACAAGGAAGATACTCTTTGACAAAATGATTTGGGGAGCTTGAATGCATAAGATGAAGGTCTTCCGATATGTGACGGACAGTTGTCAGGTAGGTTTCCAGGATCTCTCAAAAAGGTCACTGCACCATGGTCTTTGAAATCTAGGGCGACAAAGGTAGTGAGTCCATTAAGGTTCTTGACCATTCCTTGGTGAAATTTGTGTGGATACCCAGTATAATATTCCCAGGAGTCCACTTAAGATCGGTGTTTATAAACCTAGCAAGTCTGCATTGGGGAAACAGTAGAGTGGGTTGTTATAATTTTTCAGTATCAGTAAAGTATGTACTGACAATCAAGAATGATTTCTTTATTAAAATCCAGGGTTGAGGCAGCTGGGCAGTTAATATATCAGTTGGACAATCTAAGTCACAAGTCTCCATGTTGACATAGTAAGGATTTGAACACCACCAGCTCCCCACAGCTTACCTACATAGGTTTACCTTGTTGCCCTGACACATAAATTTATAACTGTTTGCACTAACATGCTGCTGTCAGTGTTCTGGACAAAGATCTTCTCAGCTATCATGTCCTTGCCTACAGGGAGCTGAATGATCACAATTTTCTTATAGCTGCTTGCACAGCAGGGACATGTGAAGTGTAGGAAATACCCTAGGTAACTCCTGAGCAGTTCGCAAGAGAGGGACTGGGCAGACGAGCTGAGTACACATGATCTAGTTTGCTAGTTTGCAGAGGAAACAAAAGGCATAGAACTCTACTTACTGCTAGACAAGTTGTGTCATAGGTAATACAGAAGAAACAGAAGTTCTTAAACTGCATATGATTATAAGATTTAAACAAATTTATATAGGTATCTGTAGTACAAGGACACTGGAAGCACTGAGAAGTAGATAGCAGCAGAAGTCAAACTTATACACCATGTTGTAATGGGCTGAATGTTATTTATTAACAAAGTTAGAACCTCAATTGGGATTCCGGCAAATCGTAACAATTAGAAGCAAGTGGATCTCACCATTTTCTGGGCAGAATGAGAAAAGGATTTCCCGGTCACAGATGTGTCCCTAAATGACAAAATGATGAAACATCTGATTTCAAATATTCTTCACACTGTGCTCTGAGGTCCTTGACTATGCTTGGAGACCCAGGAATGAATCCATGTAAAACATATAAGCAATATAGCTGTTAATGTAACTATTAATAATGTAACAATTAATAATAACATATTGATTCAAGTATGAATGAATGTGTAATAAAGTCTAATTCCAGAGAAAGCCATTGGTTCTTGTTTTAAGATTCCAATGTAAGGGTGAGCAGCAGGGGCTGCTTTGCCATCCCCCAGGTCCATGCAGACCTTCTCTGCAGGATAGCTCAGCTGTGCTGTCAGCACCATCCCATAGGTCCTAGAAAGAAGAAAAAACTGGGAGACAGATTTAAAGACGTCTACATTTTAAAAATATTAGTATCGATGTTTAAAAGGGAGAAGGAAAATCAGAAAGCAACTGACTCCTCTGATTAAAAAGTAGGCTGATAACAATGTAACAGCATGTCAGGGTCCCGAGGGCACTGAAAGGCCTTATTGCCCTGCCGAGCCTCCTCAGGGACCTATCCCCACCTCTGCTCACAGCCCAGGACCGCATTCTAGCACAGCCCAAGGCTGTCAGTCCCAGTCCCTGCGATGCCACAGAAATGCCAGTCTCCAGCTCTGCCACAGCTGTGCCCTTCCCTCGCCATAGGCCCCACTCTGTCCTGAAGGTTGACTGACCTATCCTCATCCCAGCCCTGTCTCCATGGACCTACGCAGCAATTGTGAAGTTGTGTCTGATTCCAGATGCCTTCACCAGGCCTGATCCAGACTCAACCTACACACTACCTTCACAGCCTGGCTTCAGACCCACACCACTACCATGCACCTGCCAGGCTATTGTTGGACTGTGTCTGGCCCTGACTGCCTTCACTAAGACTGATCGGAACCCCAAACCCGTATTGTCTAGTTGGACCTCAGCTCTCCGTCATCAGCACAGAGTTGCTTGGCGTTCACAGAGTTGTGATTCACTGTCCTCATTAACACTGGACCCAATTTTGATTTGCTGACTTGCAAACCTGGCTTGACCTGGAGTCTGCCTCATCACCATGAATTTCTCTAATGATCTGGACTTTTGCTTGAATATGGCTACCATCTCTTGGTCTGCCTTGCTTGCCTCACTCGGGTACTGTAAGGCAGGGCTGGACTAACACACAAGTCATCTTACCATGCTCAGCTCGAGGCTCTCTCCCTTGGGAAGCAGCTAACCTTCATGGCTCCTTGATGCAGACTGTCTGGCAGAGGGGACACATCACTTCCTATCTCTCCTTTATCTTCCTGACTTAACTTCGCAGATGCCAAAGGGACTCAGTGAGGTTTGGAAGCTATAATCCTAGTATTTGGGAAATTAGAGAAATAGCTCAGAAAAATACAGAAACTGAAGCAAAAGGTATCTGCATAACTTCCATACAGAGGTATACCCAGGCGACCATAGCAGAAACAGGTACTTGAAATTCATTATATCTCAAAGAGGCCTTGTTGTTGCCTCTGAAGTTCAATTCTCTCTAGTTGTTCCCATGACATCAGAGTTGTTTTTCTGGTATCCAATAATGATGCTGCAGAAGCAAATTTCTCATAGATGTCTCACATCTGTATCATCTTCCTGTTTGTGCTGCCGTCTTCGAACCATCATGGGCCCTCTGAACAATAGGAGAGAAAGAGGCAGATGGGAAGCCATGTGCTAAGAAAACAAGCATCCTATATTGCACTTGTTCGCTCCCTCTATGGTCTGCTAACAATTACTAGTTATTGCTTTAAGAGGAAAATCAATGCAAAGAAGGGGAACAAGAGGAGGAAGGTTTGATAATGAATATATCCCCTCTATTTCTACTCTACAAAGAACAGGAAAGACGGTGAAATTGGGGGAAAAATGTATTTTTTTAAACTAGTTTCATCAAGAAGTTTTCAGCAAAACACTACTGCTGGTTTTCCCAAGTCCTTATTAAACTCCTAAAAGCCGCATTAAACTACAGAAGATGACCAGACTCTTCCCTCCCTTACTCACTTTTGCCCCACTCTTCATGGGAAGCCTCAGAATTGGTCTTTCAGGTGCCCTTACCACAGTGTAACCACATCCAGGCACCTGTCCCATCTCCAGCTTTGCCATTTCCCACTAAGGACAATGAGCAGTCACTCAAATTAGTCTGCTTGCCTCCTTTTCTTACATTAATTCATGTCGCTCTGCCTAGTACCCGCAGACTCTTGGTGCCCAGTGATGCTGCTTTCTGGTCCCATGTCCTCCACGATACCATCTCGTTATCTCTGAAGTCACTACGGTAAAGTACTAAGGGTGCTTTAGGTCCTGCAGACACCTCATGAGACCTCTCTCCCATGCATATGCTGTCTTCCTCACCTTTCCTAAAAGGCTGGAACCAGTTCCACAGTGACTCACAGGACAGAAACACTCACTGGGATTTACTGAAGAAGCAAGGCCAACATGCTGAGAAGAAACAGCCACATGTCCACGAGGTTGCTCCACTTGGCACAGCTGCCAAAAAGCCTTTTTGAAAACACCTAAAGGACACAGGAGAGGAGACTAAGCTACTTTGCCTCAGGTTCTGTAGCACCAGCTTTATAACCTGTCAGCATCACAACTCTTTGCTCAGCTACCAATGGGATTCTGTCCTCCAATCAGGGCCTCTCATCAAGTGAGAAAGAAGGAAAATCAGGATGATCTGAAAAGACCTCTGGAACAGAGCCCAGGGAAAGCCCTGGAAGGCTGGAAAAGCTATTTTAATTCTTGCAATTTGGACAGGACCAAATGTCCACACAATATAAAAGCACTGCATGCCTCAGTTTTGTCTAGTATGCATGCAAGTGAGCATGCCTGAAAAAAAACACATAATCTGTAGAAAACAAGATTGAAGCAAATCAAAAGAAAAAAAAAGTCTAAAAAGAAATCCTACTTCCAATTCTTGCCAATCCAGGCAATATTCTTTGTGCTGAAATAAGTCCAATAAAAGTACGAGTTGCTTTTTATAGAATTGTCAGGTTTCCACTCGCTACCCAAACTGTGCTGAGCACAGTAGACTGAAACAAAATCTATCAGAGTACAAATCACAGCTTCTGTACAGTCAGTACCATTTCTGGTGGACTGTTCTAGCAGAGATTCACACTGGGAAGTTTGCTAGCCAGCTTATGCAAAATATATGAGAGAGCCTATAAATGCTGTGCCTAGAAAATAAATCCCACAGTTATAAGGCTCACACAGCAAAATGTGGTGGGATTTCCCATATACCATTAATTTGAGGGAAATCAGATTGTCAAAGGAAATCAGTTCTGGAAATCACTGCAAGTCACAGTTGCAGGTTTTCCAGCAAATCAGTTTGAGCTTTGTGAAGTTAGAAGACAGTTTGCCTTTTTTTGCTAGTAAATGGTGTGTCCTGCATACTTGTGAAAGGGAGTAAGATCTTTTCAGATATTAATCATTTTAACAAAGAGTGCAAGATAATAGAGAAGAAAAGCACTAAGTGATATGTAATTTAGGAACTGGATGAACAAGTTTTCACTTTTCAAAAAAAAGTAGTTACTGGAATGATATAGTTGAAAGCAGAGCCTGTGAAAGAACTCACAGTGAGTCAAGAAGAACAAGAGAAACAGTTCTCCACTCCTCTAAGTGACATTCTGAAGCGTATCTACAGACTAAAATTTACAAGGGTCTTTTGTTTGTCGAGATAAAGGGAGTAAAATTCTTTTATTTGTTTATTTATTTTGATGAGGCATATATTGCATCATCATTTTATTGATTGCATTATCATTTTTTTTTGATGCATACAGCTTAATTCTCTTGTATCAATTATGTAATGTATGATGTATTGATTCTTTTTCATCTATGTGATAGCAGGTATCCTGGAAGTTCTGGGATTCCAATTAAAATTCTATTCAAATCCCCTGCTTTGCATGTTGAATGTCTTTTTATGCCTAGAACTATGATCTTTCTTCTGAGGATTCTTTGCATGTTTCCACAGCACTGCATCTATGAACAATTTTTAACTTAGCTCTCCCTCCAACACACACTTACCTACTGCTAATAAACAAAATAAGGAAGCAAATTTTCAGAAATAATGCTCTGCTCTTAAGTCTTGGTTAGCCCATACCAATATGCATGCTTTTTTCCTGTCCTTGCTGATAGAGAGGGTGATTTGGGGGAAATGTCCTATGTGTTATAAGAAGAGCACTCAGCCTCACTGCCACACAATTGCCTCAAAGTCCCTCTCGCCTGTTGTATGGGTTCACTTGACGGAAGTAACAGTCATCTTGAACACTCATTTTGAAACAATTATTCCTCCTCTCCCTGTGCTTGAAAACACACTAACCTACTATCACCTCTTCCTTCTTTTTCTTGTATACAAGTCTATGAAAAAAGGCTTAAGCTCTTACACCAATTCATGAGGTAACCACAGTGCACATACTTTATTCAAACCTAGATGAAGAAGCAAGAGTTGCCAGCCTGCATATACAGGTAAGAGCTGAAGAGCTCTAGATTATAACACATCAGCTCTGCCAACTTTAATCCTCTGGGCCATGAATAACCATTTTCATGCAAAGACTGCCAAACAGATGGAAAAGTGATTGTCCTGCTGCATTCTGTTTCCATATAAACTGCAGTGCACAGATCCACTGCAGCTACATATTTGACCCAGTGTAGCACCCTGGCTTCTGGCTTCAAAATTCACTCAGGAGCTAAGAAAGTCCAAATCATAATGTGAACGGCATTGCTGCTGTTAGCACAGTTCTAAAGCACAGCAATAATTCTTCTGGGGGCCCTACACTCAGCTTAGTGTTGCATACCCTGCTTCCTCCGATCCCTTTACTCCAATCGCACTTTCTTCTACTTCCTCTCCTCTTTGGAATCAGAAATCCAAAGTTTCCCTTCTTGAGAGGATATATGGCTTCATTATAAAGAAGTTTAGCTAAAATCATAGTTCTAATGCATATTACTACCAGTTTGGAGCACGGATAGGTTGCTTGCAGTTCTGTATGTGATCCAGATGAAATGGTCCCACAGTGGCAATTCTGTTGAGTACAGCTGGATACTTCCATGAGCTGTGGGTGTCTGATTAGGCTTGAAGTCTGACAGAAAAAAATTATAAATATATATATATATATTCTCATCTATCAAGTCCTGAAGGAAAAGATACCTCGAGCCTGCAAAACAAGTTTGTAAGTGTTCCATTCAGCGACATATTACCACAGTTTAAGAACATAACTAAAGTGACAGCATCTCAGGTGAGAAGACTATGCCACAATGTAACTTACGGAAACAACGTGAGCTGCTTTGACAAGTCTGCTTGATGGAATCAGGCATCAGAAACGTTTCTTGCTCCAGGATTCTTGTGTTTGAGTGGGGCAGGGCAGTAAGGAAAACTGGTAAAGAAACTCTGGACTGGAAATTTTGCAAGGCCAGAGAGAAGTGTCGGATATCTGAATATGCATACGGCCTATCTGCAACACTTGTAAAACTTTAATCTGCCTTGGCAAAATTTTACCTTCCTGTAAAAAGTATGGATTTTAAGAAAGGAAGCAGGATACCATGAGGGTGACAGAGCCCTGGAACAGGCTGTCCAGAGAGGTTGTGGAGTCTCCTTCTCTGGAGATCTTCCAACCCCACCTGGATGCCATCCTGTGCCACGTGCTCTGGGTGTTGCCTGAGCAGGGGAGTTGGACTAGATGAACTCCCATTCCAAGCTCAACCATTCTGTGATTCTGTGATCACAACCTACAAACTGTATGAAGGTTGTTAAGGTCAAGGCAACAGAAACATGGTTTAGAGGGATGGATAGGAAGAGCAGGTAAAGCTGAGGGATGGTACCAATTTTCAAGCTGCATACCAGCAAATTCTAGCTAACAATAAGACTGCTTGGCAGTACTCATAATAAAATTATATCTCTGGAAGGATAAAAGCCCACTTATGGATTTTTCAAGTCAGACACGACAAATGCTTGGAGAAACTCGGAGAAAACAAGGAGTGAGGGGTGAAAAGGCAAACACATAAAAATTAGCTATATAAAGTATTTATAAGATTTCTGACACACTTGCCAACATTTCATTAAAGGTACTTTACCTGAGGAGGTTAGTGGCAATATTTCATTAATAGTACTTCACTTTACCAGGAGAGGGAATTACTTAGTGAGAGCTCAGTTCACTGCAAGATGCAAAAGGATAGGTCATAGGATCATAAAAAAAGACACCTCCATGCCCAGAACCACACTGTACGCAACACACAGCCTAACATCAAGTGGGAAAGCAACGCGTCAGATGGGCTTGAATTTATTATGTATGTATCTTGCTCACAGCATCACCTACATACTCAGGTCTCTGCATCTTTTTCCCCACAATTCATCCCTCGTTCTTGTTTTTTTTTTCCAATCCCTACTCTGCTTCTAAGCTGATATGCTCAGCTACTACTTTTTGAACATCTGAAGACGCACATGAATCTCCACATAGCAGCTTGGAAAGTTTTCTGCAGTAGTCTGCATCAAGGGTAACATACATACCCAACAGGCTCTTGGTATTCTATTCCCAAGGGATAAAAAGAATGACCCTACATGTCCCCATCTAGTTTCTTCTAAAAATAACAGGCTGTGGAGAAGAAACATGGGTCACGAGATTTTTGCTTACAGGCATTGAAAATAAACAATGTGCTTTTTTATGGCTCTAAGTGGAAATCTGGTGTACAGTAATATGCTATCAGCCTGATCTGCTGGTGGATTGCGTTAGAATTTCACCTGAATGTTGCCATCTCTACCACCCACTGAGTGGTAAAGGTTCATAGCAGCTCTTTAAACTTCTACTTTGGAGGTCATGCTAGGGAGGATTTAGCTTGATTATAACATGTGCTGTTCCAAGTGGATGTGCAATCCATTTTATTAGCCTCTGATTCAAACTTTCTCAAGTCAAAAAAAAAAAGTATAATCAAGGGAATTTATAAGGGATCTCACTCTGAGTTATGTGGGTTTTTACAGTTAGAGGACAGAGTTTTACTTAATTTTCAGATGATTAGGCTCTTAGGAAAAAAAATAAAAAACAAAGACATGCTTAAGTCTTTTTTTTAAATGAGGGTGAGGTTTCATTGCTCTGGCTGAATAACTTGAGGCACAAGTTGTCTTTGCAAGCTCGAAAAATAGCCACTAAAAAGTCAGTTTCCTTGATAAATAAAGAGAGGAGAAAGATAATAATTCAAACAGTGATATCATATCGACAGAAAGAATTGAAGTCCCACAGTGACAAAGTTCTCCTGGATAGACAATAAAGGTGAGAAATGTTTGATCTGAGAAACTGTAATCATACAGCATCTGTGACAGGCAAACATTAATGGTAAATGTATCTCTCCCACTTCAGAAAAAGTTTCACCTGTTTTAACAAAGAAAAGCACTCCACAGAAACTGAAATTGAATACAGAGAATTTCCTAGAAAGAATGATAAGAAAAAAAACACATAGAGGTTGCTCATCCAAGTAATCTAGTTCATCCAAGGAACATGTATATCTGATTTCATTTCCTTGTTCTTAATTTAGGATACTTTCTGTGGCTGTATTTGCTTTTGTCAACTAGTAATAGATAGCTTGAGAACATCGTCTGATAAAAGGCAAAAGGAATTCCTCATGAAAACAGCTTTGCTATTAACTTAAGCCCAGTCGATACTTAACAAGTGTGACGCAAAGGATACAGGATCTGTCCACTAGTGTGTCCTAGTGTCTAAAGGCCTTTGTTAAATATATATATATATATATATAATATATATATATATATATATATACAAAATGAAAGCTCCCATAACTGGTAAAGCTTCTAATTAACTTAGATCAGCTAATCACACCAGTCAGTATTTTTACAAGTATTATATTATTGGTTGGAGAGATACCATGGTTAATGTCACCCTGTGGGAATAAAAGTAGGAGACTGAAAATTCTGTCATTTCACCTCTGCCTGCCCCTCCTCCCCTGCCCCTCCTCTAAAAAAATAAATTACTGTATGCATCATCCTCAGAAACAATTAGGTTGGATCCTCATTGTAGCCCAATGCTCTGTTCAAAGCAGAGACAGTTTTATATCTGTATCAGGTCACTGATGGCCCTGTCCAGTCAAATCTCCAAAATCTCCCAAGGATTGAGATTCCACAGTCTCTTTAGGCATGTATTCCCATGCTCCACCACCGTCATGGGGAAGAATGTCCTCCTATTTCTAGCTCAAATTTCCCTAGTTGCAGCTTTGTACTAAAACCTCTTCAATCCTAAAACACTGTCTTAAGATAATTTAGGAGGGGGAAAAAAAAAAAGAAATGAAAAGAGACGAAAAAAGGAGTCCAATCAATACTTCTTGACACTTCAGAAAATATAATTAATTACATCAATTCTACTTCTGGAATACCATTTTTATTATTTCAAAAAAAGACTTCTTTGATCTTAAAACCCACAAAGGAACTAGAACTTCAAATTTGTAAAGACAGTTTTAAAATATTATTTTATAGGTTAGCACTATTTTTAGTATATTTTGATTAATACTCTGTAGTTGATCACAAAAAAACAGCCTGGCTTAAAAGAAAACACCACCACCACCTCAATAACAGCAGTATACTCTTTTACGGACTGTTTACCTATCACATTTACTGAAAGTGACTGATTTACGAAGAATAAATGTGACCCACTGAGATCCTACAATCTGTGTTGTCTGGTATGCTGTATTACCATGAATGCTGACAGAAATAATATGTAACAGTCATCTCTGCTTTTGGTTGTATTTGTTAACCAGAGCTAAGGCATCTCAGACTTGATTTTTTTTTGAAGAGGTTTTAAGTGCTTCCTATTCTACAGGATAGATCCTAAGTAACCTTGGCAAAATGTGACCCACAGCCAGGACAGTTAGCAACAACTTCCGAAAGCTGGGAAGAATATCTTTCAGTTTAGAAAGGGATAGCTGATGAGTATCCCTTGAGCCTGGGAGGCACTAGTTCGCTGACTCATTTACTGAGGCATGGCTGTGAAACTAGACATATCTATTTTTTCTCACTTCTTTTAACATTTGTTTAACTGCTAATCCATTTTAGGCTGTGAATTACAAAAGGAAATGTGCAATAACAAAATGTGATTTCTTCCTCCCTCCTCCTGCCTCCAAAAGCAAGAATGACTTTTGGGGTAACACACAAATATCAAAGAAGGGCTGTCTATAACAGATACTGAAAAATACTAATAGGCAAAAGATATAAAGGCAGACAAGTAGGACTAGGGACGAGAGAAAGTACTACTGAGAGTAGAAATTACAGTGGGTCTTTTCCAGTGAGAAAGCAGGCAGATGCATTTTGAAGAAACAAGGGCATTCTTGAACAGGAAGGTAGCAGGAGGAAATCCATGAAATTTAGGCAGTAGAAGACAGGATGTTGCTAAACATCTGCAAGTTGAGGAAAAAACAAACAAACAAACAAACAAAATGAGCTACAAATAAAGACCTAGAACCATTTTAGAAGGAGGGTATATAAGAAATAATTTAAAAGGTTTTCATCCCATTTTCATTCATTAAATATTAAGGAAAATGATTAAAAAGCACACATGGAAGCATAAGCACATACATTAGCATATTCTTAATTACTGAACTATAACAGATAAAATGGCCACAAGTCCACAGAGGCAATCGTTTTAGCTGCTTACCATGCTCTATCAGAAGTGTGGTTTGTGGTACACATTTACAACACAACTAACAACAAACTGCAGATATTAGAGGAAAGGCAAATAGTAGCAATCACATTCTTAGATTCCACTGACATGTAAACAGCGAGAACATGCCTATAGAAAGCAGAAAAAATATTAATACTACCACATGGAATCTTCTTTAGTAGTGTCCTTCACACTGTGACAAGGTTTCAGAAAACAAGCTCCTGTAGTGTTTCTTATATTACTGAGTATATAGTTCCTATTAGCCCATAGGACGTGCTCCACTGTGAGGAATTCTATTTCAAATTTGAGCAATCAAAACGGGGATTGGAACACCTCTCTTGAGCAGAGATGTTCACACTTAACATGTAATGCTCACATTTAATGTGAACATTAAATGGTTTGCTTTTTTCATTCCTATAATACATTGGTGGCCGTATCATGTAGGTGATACAACTGTGTAAATTCTTACAAAGATAAAATAAATACCTGACTCTTGCTAAGAGCAAGAGTCTAAAGAGCATTTTGAAACCTGAAATTTCTTCATTCATTTGCCTTCACTTCATGGGAACTTCCTGCATTGCCTCAGCTGTGCTTCTTTTCAGACAGGTGTGATATCTGAAATTTTAGATCTAATTTTAGATCTAATCTTAAAATCTGTTTTTACCTTTGCTCTATTTTGTTCACTTCAATTTCAACAAAGATGATTCAATCTTTGTTTTAAACTTTAATTTTGTCAAGCTTTATTATATATTAACTACAGGCCTCTTATAGCCAGGTTTTCAAGGATACATGGAATGATGCTGAAAATTCCACTTGTCAAGAATAACAGTTGCTTAATAATTCATCAATTCAGTATCTTGCTTCTCTAATTTATTTTGTTTCACATTTATCATACAAATTTCAACTTACTATATTATAAAATTATTTTTAGTTGATTTCGAACTCTTCATATATATAGTATTTTACTAGTAACAAACCAAAGAGATACATGAAGTATGTGCAGGATCGACATCCTAATTTTAAAGATTAGCTTTCTTCAGAAAAAGAAAAGTTGCATAATAATTGGCATGAACGTGCCTGTAACTAGCCTTCCACTATGACTTCAAAATCCAAATGCACATTACCTAATAGTTTTAAAAAATCTCTGGTAGTTCAAAAAAGGAGCAGTTCTGTTTGCACCAGTAAGAAAAGCTGCAAGCACAAATACTACAAGCTGTTATCTCACTATAGTGCACCATGCTTTTCCTTTTAAAACTTTTGAAAGACTTGTTTTTTCCATACCTTAGGTTAACTAATAATACCACTCTAATAAAACTGAAGGCCTGATAATTAATCACCAAAGCATTTGGGTAAATTACTGATGAAAATATAGAACATTTTGGAATGTTCAGAAGGAAATTGCTGAAGAAAAAAAACAATAATAAGATGGAGACAATCAAGTAGGTTTTACTTTACTGGCTTAGCTGTATTGGAAAATAGCAAAAAGAACCTCACACTCACATGAATTAGAACTCACAATTCTTTTATTTGGTTCTCCGTGTTAGTAAGACACTATTCATTATGACTGTTTAAGATTGAATAACGTTGGACATCACCTCACTTCATATTGCTGCTCCATCCCTTCTTCCCCTTCATTGTGAAAGGGCCTCAGAAGGAGTCTCAGAAGAGAAGTGTCCCCGTAAGAGGGAAGGGAAGATTTCTCATGGATGTAGAAAATCCTACAGAAACAAACCATCAAAAAAGTCAGTCTTTCTCCTGAAAACAGTAATATCCAAAATTCAAGCATACATCACGAGAAAAATAAATCTCTAAATGGCATCTTGCTGGCTTCCTTGATAGCTGTATTATTATAGATGCGTCAAGCACTAAGCCATGGATACCAAACTCCTCTTCTGATTGTGGAAAATGGCTTTCCAAGGCAAGGAGTGAGATGCAGTGAAGGTTGTATTCTAAAGGTGAAACTTAGTTTCTATTACCTTTCCTGTGTGTAGAGTTCAACCTCTGCAATTGCTGATCCAGCATCTTTCAACAAGCATTATATTCCTGTGGAAATATTTCATGCAGAGGAAAATTTGTGTAAAAGTTTTGCAAACTCAAAACACAACCTTTCTGCTTGTTTTCTCTTTGATAAAACTTCAGTATCTGCCACTTCAACAGCAAACATTTCTGCAATTCAAACTATATTTAGGCTACTTCTCCCACACATTGCTGTAGAGATTGGTTGAAGGAGTAACTAGAATATGTGGTGCTTCTGTTATCTTTCTGCTTGTTAAATAGATGGGAAAAATAAAACACAAGCAGTCCAAATTTCTTCCTGTATCTCCTAAAATATCATAGTTCATATTAGACAGTACTACTGAATAGACGGAATCCATCAAAGAATGGTAGTGACAGTGCTTTGCACAGTAGGAATGAGGACAAGGAACTCCATATACATGTCCTTGGACAAACCACATATCTTGTGAGCACCAGATACAAAGTCTTTACAGCTGCAAAAAGAATGAACATGGCATTCCCACTCCCCACCATGGGATAACCAAAACCATCATTTTGACTGGAGCTTAAAGTGTACACAGTTACTGCTCAGCCACTTCTCCCTGTTTCATAGCACCTTTCCTGTTTTATCCATTTAATGTCATACACTGTATTTATCTCTCTAGCTCTTTCCTATTGAGAATGTAAGTAGTTCTCAGTTCTAATAAACTAAGCATCAAGGGAGCACAGTATCATTACTTCTATCAAAACAGGAAGTTTGCAGAAAAAAATAAGCAATGAGCAAAAGAGGTAGCAACACCTCTTGTAGTAAAAATAGCAAAAATATACCCCTGAAAGATCATGAAAAAGGAAAACTAATATATATACCCCTGAAACCTCATGAATCTGATAAATTATCATTTTCGGATTATAATACTTTATTCAAAAAAATCCAACCAAGTTTAACACATTCCATTTCTGTTCTATTCCTACGTTAACAGGATACCTCAGTTATACTGTAATCTGATCAGGACAAAATGTAGTCCTTATCTTATATAGCTGTATTGTGGTAATCCATATATTAGCACAATATTGTTCCTGCAATTGGGGACAAACACACACAGCACTACACAAGAAACAGAGAAGTTCACTGCTGAGCAAAAGCAACTGCACTTTTTACCGGCAGCTTTACAGTATGCTAGTTGACCAAAAATAAAAATGTATATAAAAATAAAAATATACATACCAGCAAAAATTTATGATGGATCAAAACCATCTGTTCTCACTCAGGCAGAGTTTGGGTTAGCACAGCTGATGGCTGTCAGTTCGGCAACCTAAGCCTATTCCTCCTCTACAGCTGATTTCTGCCTCAGGAACCAGATATTTTCAAAGCCAATGTTCTTGGAATAAGATACCTATACAGAAGCACATCAAAGAGCCTTTCAAGCAAAAAGAAACTGCAACAAAAGATGTAGTTCAATGTATGCAACACTTTCAAAAGTTCTTTCTCGAATCTTTTGTTTCTTCTTGCCTTTTACTAAAAGAGACCAGCTGAGATCAGACTTTGAACTTGTAACAAGCCTTTTAGATCCTATGTGCTTTCACTGCTTTCCATTATACCGGTTTGGCCTTTCAGGAATGGACAGAGTGACCTAACTCTGCAAATACATTCTTTTCCAAACTAAGAAAAAATATCTATTAACAAAACAGATGAATATATGCAATTTCAAATAACACATTGCTTCCAAATAAAAAGTAGACAATGCAACACATACAAAGCCACATTTTTTTATAAACTCTTCCCCACAACAATAGGTAGAGCTGACACACTACCATACAGATCCTGTAAGTTCTAATAACACCTATACTGCGCCTTGTTATATTACTTAAGAGCGTAAATTTGTTCTGGTACAAGAAACCATGTTCTCTTCCTTATGGCAGATCCACATTCTGTCTGAGGTTCTAGAAAGGAATCACAGAATGGTTGAGGTTGGAAGGGACCTCTAGAGATCATCTAGTCCAACACCCCTGCTCAGGGACACCCAGAGCACGTGGCACAGGATGGCATCCAGGTGGGTGTTGAAGATCTCCACAGAAGGAGACTTCACAGCCTTTCTGGGCAGCCTGTTCCAGGACTCTGTCACCCTCACAGGAAAGTTCTTCCTCACATGGAGATGAAATTTCTTGTGTTTCAACTTTTACCCATTACCCGTTGTGCTATCTAACCACCACCAATAAGAGTTTGGCCCCATGTTCTTTACAACTCCTCTCAGGTACATGTTGACATGTTGACCCCCTCTGAGTCTTCTCTTCTCCAGGCTAAACAAGCTCAGCTCGCTTAGTCTTTCCTCATATGATAGATGCTCAGAACAATCATCTTTGTTGCTCTACACTGCACCCTCTCTAGAAGTTCCACATCCCTCTTGTGCTGGGGAGCCCAGAGCTCCACCCAGTACTCCAGGTGTGGCCTCACCAGAGCTGAGCAGAGGGGCAGGATCCCCTCCCTCGACCTGCTAGCAATGCTCCTCCTGATGCAGGCCAGGATCCCATTGGCCTTCTTGACCACAAGGACACATTGCTGCCTCATGGGTAACTCGTTGTCAAGCAGGACTCCCAAATCCTTCTCCATAGAGCTGCTTTCCAGCAGGTCAACCCCTAATCTGTACTGGTGCCTGGGGTTATTCCTGCCCAGGTGCAGAATCCTGCACTTGTCCTTGTTGAACTTTATGATGGTCCTATCTGCCCAACTCTCCAATCTGTCCAGGTCCCTCTGAATGTCAGCACAGCCCTCAGAGTGTCGCCCACTGCACCCAGTTTGGTATCATCTGCAAACCTGCTCAGGGTGCACTCTGTGTCCTCATCCAAGTCATTGATTAACAAGTTGAACAGCACTGGGCCCAGTTCTGATCCCTGGGGTACACCACTGGCCACAGGCCTCCCCCTAGACCCAGCCCGGTCATTTATCATGACCCTCTGAGATGAGAAGCAGAGAAGATTCCTAATGCAACAATTGAACATATTGAATTGAACAAATTGTTCCATTGAAAATGGAACAATTTCTAAATGGAATCCATATCTAAATGGATAGTTCATAATCTGCTGCTTCATTGGAAAGTGAGGAGTTGAAGTCTATCCCTCCTTTCACATACATAGTCCTTGCCCTTACTTGGAAGTCATTTTAATCCACACGAACATCCATTCTTGTAGGCAAATAACAGAACTAGTTTCCATACTCTTCTCTATCCCATTTCTATGCCAATATTCTGCTGTTTTCCTTGTAATCTTGTCCCTGCAGGCTAGTATTACTAGCATATATTACGTACAGAAAGTCTAGGGATTTTTGCTATGCAGCAGAAAGCAGAAAATATGAAATACCCAAGATCAGCAAGTGCTGTTTTCCTGCCTCATCTCCATCTCTGCTGGCAGACAGACATATAAAAATTCTGAATTTAAAAACTTCTATACAGACCTCACTGTCCATGTAGTCTTTGCCCATCTTTCTATTTAAAAGGACTCTTTTCAAGTCTTTTTCAGCTCAAAACACTTTTCACTTCACACATTTGAACTCCTTTCACATTGCAGTTAACTTAGGTCAGGCATTTTCAGTCTCTGTGGTCAAGACATAACTTTTAAAGACTGTGTGAAAACTGAAGAGTAATTAAGAAAAGTAAAACAGTTTTCTGTGGTCCAAAATGGAATGTAGAGAAGATTTAGTGGCTGAACATCAAAAGGCCTGTCACCTGCTTAGGTGTGACATTAAAGTGTTCTTACAGAGTTTAGGATGACTACTAGATAACTAAAAGTGCTTTCAATTAAGCAACTAATAATCACCTGTAAAGTGAACTAGAAATGCTTATATGAAAGCACAAAAGCCACCATGTTGTTTCATGTATTGGTATATATTGTGACTACAAATACGTAACTTCTTCCCCAGTCAACACTACCATATTTCTCTGCATTTAAAACTGATTCAGAGTCAAACCTACCATTCCAGACTGCTCATCACCGATTCCATATCCTGCTGTACACATTTTTCATTCTTCCCTTGCACTTGTACTCATCACCCTCCTTTGTCAATAAAAATGCTACCTTTTTAAAAATTTTGTTTCTATGTACTGTTTTGTAAAGCATCTCGAGATAATCATCTCAAGTAATTAAAAGAGTTCTTAAATCCTTTTCATTATTTTATAACGTCCTCACAACTGATACAAACTTAAAATTATCTTTTGTTCTTAGCAGTCACTGAAAGGACTGGTAAAATTAACATGACATAAATCAAAAAGTAGCCAGGATTCAGAAATGGAGAAAAAAAGTCTCAGAGAGACTTCAAAGCAAAACAAAACAGATTCATTTATATAAAAGTGTATCACTACACCCTACTGGACAAAATTAAAATGGTTCCTGATATTATTGAGTCTTACGAAAAGCCTATTCATTTCACGTGGTCCCTGCTGTTGTACCAAAATCTCAGAGAGACTACCAGGTACCATGTGAAGATTCTGATTTCCTGAAGTGCCACAAGAGCACAGAACTGACTGCTTACTAAATGAATTTGTAAACTATGTTCTATGCACAAATAGAATTAACGTTTAGAGTACTAGGATAATTCACATTCAAAGGGTAATCAGCTTTAGATGCAAAGGAAATCTATGCAATTATAAATCCATGGTACCAAGTAGTATAGCAAAAAATTACTCAAGAATATTCCAAACAACAGAATACCTATGAATATAGCCCCAAAAGTTTACAGGAAGACAAAAAAAAGAAAAAAAAATGCAGCAGACAGCCTCTCAGCCCAGCCCATAATTTTGACCATTAGTTGGAAATAAGGCCATTTTTTTCCTCTTCACAAAATAAAATTTCATTCCAAGTATAGAGAATGACAGCCTAAGCAGACTGCATAATCCTGTTCATTTTTTCCTTTTTTTTTTTTAAAAAGGCTGAAACATATGACAAATAGCGTAACTAGGACTTATCCTCCTGTGGTGCAGAGATATGGATGGACAAGATAAATTCCTTCCAGCCTTTCCTACTCACCACTAGTCTAAGATTTGGTTATTTTAGAGAACTTTCTAAGGTGTACTGTGCCTGAACAGAGGCAGTGGGGAAACTGGAATGTTCCAGCGAAGATCAGAAATGGGGCGTAATTAACCAGACACTAAATCATACAGATCAATATATCTACTATATTATAGCTATCCTTTCAATGGTCAGAATTCAGGAAATCAGACTCACCATTCAAAGATAAAGTTCAGAGACACTGCCTCTCTCCTCTGTCCCCCTTACTTCAGTTACCATTTTGCAATCCGTTTCTCTTCGTACTGTAGGTTTCTCAGGTCACAGCCACATGAGTTTCTTCAGCTACTGCTGCCACCTACCAGATTTACTTTTCTGTTGCAGCACAAGGGCATATAGAAGAAGTTCTTGTTCAGCAGTCACATAATCATCATCCTTTGTCTAAGATGACATGAATGTTTCCCCATACATTATGCAACACACTGGGCATAATCAAGATCAATACTCAGCTTTGAAAGCCATTCCATGAAAGAAGGAGGAGCATGATCTGTAAAGCCATCTTTCAAACAATATTAAAGAAGAATAAGGCAATAATTTCTGCATATTGCTGTAAATTTTCATCTACTTTCCCCACCGAAGCTTGCCTGCAGACACTGCAGAGCACTAGAGTTTTTTCCCTTCAGTAAAATTTTGAAGTAACACATATGAAATCAGATATGAGACAAAGCTGTGAGCTAACATGAATCTGTTCTATGTATCCAAGGAAAAGAAATTCCTTTTCAAAATGTTACTAGAACTCCACAAATCTCCCCCCCAACAAAAGACACCCAACCACATGCCGGAAAATGTTACACCCGTGTCATATAGCAGCTGATGCACAAATATATACAGAAATAAAGGTATAGGCCTGCCCAATGCTGAGACGCAAGTGGTGGGTGTGTCTGAAAGGAAAAAGCATTGGAAATGTAAGTTTAACAGGTCTACAAAATTATCTTGCAAGTAAAATTAAAGACACAAATTATACACTCAATTATACTTGCGAAATTTGAAATCACTCTTTCATGGACTTTCATAGAGTGATTCCATGTTTATCTCAGTGTAATTGAGAGCAAAATTTGGTTCTAAAATCCATTCCACTCTAATTTGCATTTTATGGCATTTATGGCATTGCTGGCAAGTTTGCTGCATTCCAGGAAAATAGAAATTATGAAGAGGAAAAATATTTTTTGGTTTTTGATTAACATACACAGAAAAATAAATCTGAAACTGGAACTAATTCTTTATAGGTATATTGAGAAACAAAATGCTGCAGAACTTTAAAGTCTAAGTTTCATATTCTTTCATATTTGAATGATATTCCAATCATCTGATATTTACCTCTGCCTGCCTCAGGTTCTGCACGCAAAATAGAGTTTCTCCTCCTTAAAGGAAGTAGAAAATGTAAGTACCCAATACCTTTTAAATGGTTTGAAATCAAGTGAGGGAGATCCAAGGTTTGACTTTGGAGAAGGTCAAAGTATGTAAGCATTCAGATACTGCAGTGACGTCAACATAAAATGTCCTCTTAAAAACGCAATCAGCCCCAGAGCTGTTTTCTTTAGCAGAGATATTTTCCTATCATCTGTCCTCCTTACAGAATCCTCCTATACCAAAATTTATTAGATTTAACTTTGCTGCTAGTTTTTCACGCTTGCCAACTCCTAATAGATGCAGTTAAATTTTGTGCTCACTTTGCAACTGGAAGCATCAGATCTCTCAAAAACCTAAACTAAAACAGCAGACTGAAAGGAAAATTAATTTAAAAATTACAACAAAGAGAATGAACCAACATATTAGAAAACTATGTCTCATATCTACATCAGCTGCCTATTAATCTACTCTCAATGTTGTTTCAACTCGGCAAAGTAAAGGACAGTGAAAGACTTCTTAAAAGTTCAACATGTACAAAGATGGGAAATAAAGAAAAAAAGTAGGATTTTTTTTCTAAGTATCATTGTTAAAAGAAATCACTTGAGAAGTTCACCAGAATGAACTGATGGGGAAAACAGGAAGAAAGGAAAGTAGAAAAGTTAGCAAACTTATGAAGGCTACTATAAGATCAGAAAAGAGTCAATTTACCTGACAACAGGTCGATTTTAGATGTCACCAAACTGTTGCGTTTACCATTTTACCCACTTGCATTACTGGGGGGGAAAGTTTAGGAAGGAACATTCTCAAGGACTTTTCATAAGTTCTCACTCTTGCCATCAGAAAGGGGAGAAGGGAAGGTTTTCTCTGGACTGTTTATCTTTTTTGGCTCCTGAAAAGTTTTGCAAAGAACAGCGAGAAAGTGTGAACTGTTAGAAACTATTTCTGTAAAAAAAAAAAGAAAGAAAAAGAAATGGGGAGAAGTCACACAAAATAGTGCAATAACAATACCCACCCGAAATCCACGCATCAAATTTGTGACATCAGTTTCAACAAATAAACAAAATAAAACTTTTCAACTCAAAAGGGAATAACAAATTTCCAACAGCAAGCCAAGCTCCTCCATCAGAGTGCACTAGAAGTCATCCTCAAAGGTTAAGAGACTTAAAAGAAATTAACCAAAGGAAAAGGTAACAAATACGTAATTATAAATCCTGCAGTGTTACATTTTAAAACAATTCCTAGAACAGTGAAAAAAAAATCAAAAATCAAGGAAAGAAATAATAACCACCAAATAAAAAACAGTAGCAACAGAAGTTACCTGTCTGAGCACCTACAATTCCATAGAGAGGAGTGGGTCGTTTGTCTCACACCAGCCATATAGCCCATAAACCTTCTCAAAAAGAGTGAGCCATGAGAAAGATATTGTACATGCAATTTGCTTTCACAAAATCTCTCTAAGCCCTTACATATTTAAGTGAAAATGGTTTTTTTTAGCCATTAGGGGGAGAAACAATAGAGCAAACATCACTGGTTTCATCTGTAGGATTTTAAAGTCCAGTATAACATCTGAAGAAGTGTCTCCTTTGTGTTTGACACATATAGAAGTTCCAGAGGTTATTTCCTGAGCATCACACAGGAAATATAGTGTATGAATTGAAGAGAACTCTCCGAGAGCAATCATTAGCTTAGGAAAAATATTATTGTCCACATATACATCAAGCGCTGGCCTTCCATTTTCTTAAGGATGAGATGCTGCAGCATTCCAAGAAAAGATTTCATAATACATCAAAGTATTAAATACAGAGCTTAAGATACAATCTATACATTGATACAATAAGACTTTAAATTGTAAACATATTAAGTTGAACAAAAGAGAACCTCCACTGTTACAAACACTAATATTCCATCAGATTTAGTTTAAGTAGCTTATTTCTGTAAACAAGTTTCTAAATGGCTCTCTCAAATATTAAAAAGTACACAAATTGTTTTAACACTGGATTAAAATAGTGTTAATATAGCTGATGGTGATATGTCAACTACTTTTCCAACAAAAGCTTCCAAATCCAAATACAGTGTAAGTGCATAAAAGTATAGCATGTGTTTTTCAGCATATGGAACTAAAGGAAATGGAGCACATAAAGCTGATGTCTGTAAAGTTCACATTCAGTGGGAAACATTTCCTAGTTACCATGGCATTTTTTTGTTTTCTTTTTCTTTTTTTTTTCTTATTATTTAAAAGATTTTTTTTTCCCCAACACAATCTCTACACATCTCACTATTTCAGGAGCAATGAATAAGAAGGCAATGAATATATTAAGCAGTGTGTCCATCTGTGTCAATGAATCCTCAAGTAAGGCTCCTAAACATTCCTAACACCTAATATCCAAATGCACATCAGCAATGTTTCAAATCTTTTCTCTTCCTCCCTGACTCCTACACATACTCTTCTCCAAATCAGGAAACACCATCCACACAGGAGCATCTGAACACAAGGAAGTCAAACTTTTAATTCCTTTAATGCACTATTCACTCTTCAAAACAGTCTATGTGTATGTATTTCTTGGGAAATATAAGTACAAGTGGGACATTCTGAAAGGGTGTTAGAATTTTAAAGTTCCTGCCTGCACTTCTCCACAAAATAATAAGGGGACTCAAAAAACAATCCAGAATGTTCAGCTACTAGCTCCTTCCTCTAAAAGACATTTCCTGTCATAGAAATACAGACCTTCTATAGTACTTAGCGTAAGTTTACTTCCTGTTGTTTTTCCACATATGCTGTAACTGAAGAGAAGGATAACCCTATCCTGGTCTCAAGGAATAGAGGCAACCACCACGTTTAAAATTAAAAAGAGAGAGAAAGAGGTAGAATAGAAGAGAGCCTGAAGAGACAGCTTGTGCTCAGCAGCTAGAAACCCAGGTTGCTTTCCTGTTGTGTATGTTTGCAGTTCTTCATGCAGGCTAAAGACCTCTGTAACTTTCTGTTATAGTGTGTGCACTTGGAAGACTCAGGGAGCAAAGCATTTAAAATACTCTGACTGCTGAAGCTCCTTTGTATGCTGGACCTGCTGGTCCATTTCACCTGGTTAACACCAACAGTCAACCTTTCACTTGATTTTAATAATAATATTTAATTCTACAAAAAAAAGTCATTTTATTACATTCCTTTTAAAATAAAGAAAAAACAAACTGTACATAGAAGCATGATCAAACCTCCATGAAAGCAGGTTAATTCTGTCCTGTTTATTGCCTCTTGAAGACTCTCTGCATAGTGTCCATAAACTGTGTTTAAGGTCCAAGTGAAGATAAAACAGCAGAGCAGCAGAGTGTGAGGAAGGGCCACGGAGGCAGGCAGTGCCTCACAGGGTACATGGGACATTCTCCATTAAAGGATCCAGATCACAGCAGCATTGCACACAGACAACCCCCCTTCAGACAAACCCTATTTTCACAAGATTATTTTTCAGCTGTAGACATCTTGGGTTTTTTTTAGAAAAAGAGGCTTGTATTTATATATATATATATACGTATATATAGCTCTATAGTTCCAGGGCTTTATGAACCCAAAATATGGGAAAAGAATGAGAAGAGGTGAGGAAGAAGAGGAGGGGGAAGACAGTAACTTAAAAATGGACTTGGTTATCTCTGCTTTGGATTTCTGCTTTCCAAAACAAATCAAGCTAATGAGAAAATGTGCAGCCAGATGGATTGATGAAAATCAGGCAGGCTGGAAAAAAAACAGGAACTAAACAGCAAAACCTAAAAAGAAACAGAGCAAGCACACCCACAAGAACACACACAAGTGTGTACACACACACACCACAAACACACATAAGGGTCCAGAATCAATTTTTAATTGCTTGTGGACCTAGGTTATAGCTATATATATATTTTTATTCTGGTCATTTTTTTTTTTTTCTTTTTCATCCAATCTGCTGCATGTTTCCCAAAACTAAGAAATGGGTATTTCTCCCGAAGATATGCTCTTTGGATTTCTGCCAATATCAGCTTTCAAATATTTTCAGTGGGGAAAACATAAGCTTAGCAATACTGGTAATTGCATGAACTGCAGCGTTATCCTAAGTATCTCTAGGTGTCTAATCAAAGTTGTTTCAACCAACTTTTCCCTCCTCCACACCCTACCACATTTCCCTCCCAAAAGCAAAAAACAAAACAAAACAAACAAAAAAATGTACAGGCTTTAAGTCAGTGTTTTGTTACCAAACAGTCTGCAGTGTTTTCACTTTGGCCAGTGTTAAAGATGCAGGCATAGAGAAGGGAGTGTTGGACTAGCATGTATTAAAAAAAGAAACATTAACATAGCAGATCTCTCTCAAAAAGACTAAAACACTAACAAATACAAGTCAATGCAAGTTTGTTTCAAACTAGTGTAATTTTTTCACATTGGATTAAACATTATTTTGTACACCAAACATTACAGTGCTGTTTATCTTCTCCAATCATGCAAAAAAAAAAAAAAAAAAAGTCAAAAAGTGCCACTTTCACCACAAACGGAATATGACCAATTCCCCTACATAACTTGCAAAGTTAGGATTTGAAATGAGAAAAACACAAATATTAAAAATCCTCCATCAAAAGCCTTATAAACAAAATATGGACACAAAGCTTCCAATTGATACCAAGATTGCAGAAGTTACAAACTGTACTGAAAGCTGAAGTTCAGTGAGCTGACACTTCTCTCTGCCTCACCATTTGTGGGGTCATTTCCCACAAAGGCAAAAAAGGGATGACTTTAAAAAGATGCTCAACTTGCATCTCCCACTTACTACAGTGAGAAGAGGAGGTGTCCAGGAACTTTGAAATGACTGGTGTTAAGCACTTTGAACTCTCTCTGAAATTAAGAGGCACTCAACAACTTATAGGATCAAGCCTTGAAGAGATAGAAGAGGCTTAACTGGTGCCTTAATTCAACAAATTCTCTAGACAGCTGCCACATGGCTTTCTGAAAATCTTGTGTGAATCATACTTCAATGCCTTCTGTGAATGCACATACATTGCGCTCTATCTGGGGGCCAAAGCAGATTCCAAATAAAATTCCCATTCAGGCTATGAACTGAGCATCTTCAATAAAAAAAATACTGATGCTGAAGAATTAAAACAATTTTATGCGAGATGATACAGTAGGGGCAGCCACAGAATACGTGCCTTTTAATCTTGCTCCCTTGATTGAAAGCCCCCCCTTCTCCATTTCTCTGAGCTTCTCTGATAAACAGCATTGCAAGTTGGTTAAAAAAGTAAAAATTAAACAAAAAATAATAATAAAAAAAAGATTTACAAGAGTTTTGTTGGTCATGTATTTACATGTGGATTCACTCCACAAGCAGTTTGATCTCATTGGCTAATAGCTGGTTCATGTTGAATAGAGCCCCCGGGAGCTTGGTGAGCAACTCTCTCTCCGTGGTCTCAGGGTCGCTGTCGACAGAGCTGGAGCTAGCACTCATATTGTCGACAGCGGCACTAGCTGGAGGGCCCAGCTCTGGCTCGCTAGTCTCGCTTGCCGTGGACACCACGGAGAGCAAGGACATGCGCCGCGTCAAGCGACCGGGGGCAAGCAGAGAAGCGGCATAGTCCGCTATGATACCAGCTACATCTAGATTACAGGCCTTGTCAAAGGCAATGAAACCTACGTTGGCATTGGCCTCGCAGACGTAGAATGAGCCGTCGTCCTTCATCAGCAGGTCAATGCCGCACACATCCATGCCCAAGATGTTTGACACCTGGACTGCCAATTGTTTGCCTTGTTCACTCAGGGAGCACATCATACCTACACCACCTGAAAAAAAGTAAAAAAAAAACAAACAAATAAAACTCTCAAAGTATGAACTAGTCACAGGTGAACTTGTTCCTGATGGGGTGGTGCTTTTTGGTTGTGAAGCCCTGAAGGAATCCAGAAACCTGCAAACATACTGCAGATGACTCAGAAAGGGACTGACACGGACTGCCAGTATCTTTGTGTAACCAAAATTCTACCACACATGAACACATTTTCGCCCATACTTGCTCACCGCCAGCACAGCTTCAGTTAAGTTACCAGCCAAACAAGCCTAACCTTCCTTATCTCCTCCTGCCCTGAGAAAACCCTCTCTCCTACACTCAAAGCTGTCCAGAAGCTCTGTTCTGAGGATACTACAATCCATGCAGTAATTTCCTCTCCCTCCCAGACATGGTCTTAGGGAAAAAGGTTGCAGGGAGGAACAAGATAGATTGAAGCCAGCACAGCAGCTGCAATCAAGAAAGGCCCTTTTATTTGAAAGAGATTGCCTTCAACAGTTTTCTCTCTCAACATTATCATCTGCCAACTGACTCTTTCCTTTACCTCTCAAGTCTCTTTTTCTGTCTTCCTCCTAAAAGGATTCAATCAACACTAACATGGCATTGGCGTGACACTGTCACTATCATATCATTTGCTCCATTTCCATGTTCCGTTTCCTATCCCTATTGCCTGTCCTGTAGGGTCTGCCCTCTTTTGGGCAGAGATTATTTCTCATTCCATATTTACACAGTGCCCCTCTCACTCAACCCTCACTCTCATTTTTTTTTCTCTGCAAACCTGCTATAATACACACAACAAATACAAAATAAATCCTGCAGCTTATTTCAGTTGGGTTTGTCATTTCAGTCCCACCATATTCACAAGTTCTGATCAAAAACATGAACAATATTTTTCCTACCAAGTGAGCAGTTACTTTGCATCCTCCCATCTGTTGAGCAGCGGAGCATGGTGCCCACCACGCGACCTCCGACTACAATAACACGAACATCCTTGCCATGGGACTCTTTAACATATTTTTGAAATAAATAAGGGGCATCGTGACGGATCAAATGGCTCAGGTCTGCCAAATGGTGTTTGTCTCGTGCCAGGAACACAGCTTTGCCTGTAGGAAGAGAGAACGTTGTGAGACTGGAAGAACCTGCCAGTTCGACCTGGCCCCACCTGTGTTGCTGATTCAGCCCAAGTGAAAAAAGCTCTGACCAGTATGCTGCCCATTTTCAGAGGCTTCATCTGCAGTTTATACATGTTTACAGATTCCTGGGTACAGATCAGTGTTTCACTGTTTCAGTGCTTCTCAGTGTTTAAGTACTTAAATTGTTGAGGAGCTAGTAAGTATTAAAATAAAAACAAATAAACAAGGCTCTTGGATATGGGAAGTTACTTGTAATTTCAACCTGATAAAAGGTTCCTAATGAGAGAAAAACAAAAGAAATACTAAAAGAGCAGCAGAAATTTAATCACATAGTTTATCCATCAAAGACTGGGAACTATAGTCACTTAAGTTACTAGTGTGCCACTGCTAAACTGCTTTACTATTCGGAAATGTATGACAGCAGTTCTTCCCAAAACCTGCACCAGTTCACAGTTCTAGACGAGGCTATACAACGAGATTCCAAATATCTGGTATGAGGTAAATATAGCTGAATATTCCACTAAACACATACAGAAATGAATGGAATGCATTTCAGCTTAAAAAAAAAAGGCTTTTAGAAATCACTGACTTTTCTGCAAGCAAACATCCCAGGGACTTTTTGAGTTTAACCTTAAACCTGTCACTTTCATCCTCCACCAAAGATTTCCTTCTTGTCTATTTCAATTTTGTTAATATTGGTGAAAACGCATTTCTGAAACAGACTCTACCATTCTCCACCTCTTTTGTAGTCTCACACCAAGGCACTTCTTCTTTAGCTCAATTGCTTTTCCCTTTTGTTAAGGACTCTTAAGAAAAGAAAACGTGTCATATTAGATTTATGTTTTGCAATATGGCTGCAACACATTTCTGTGGCAGAATTGTCACTAAATTATGCTGTAATGTTAACAGAGAGAGCCTATCAACTGATTTTCATGTTAGCTTAACTAAGGGAATAGAAATGCAACAGTAGCAGAATTAAGAGAAACAATGTGCTAGGAGAAATTCCAACAAGTACTTCAAACTTCACCAGGCTCTACTTGTTAAGATTTAAGGTCTGCAGAACACACAAAAAAACCCACCTGCTAGAGGAACATAACCAGGAAATTGACTAAATCTAAATAACCAGATTAGATTTAGTCTAGATCAGTTCCTGAATCCATTTACTAGACGGCTTCAAAGACACTTGTACCAGTAGAAGAGACAGCACAGAGTAGGAACAAGCAGACTGAGACAGTGAAAAAGGCAGAAATGCTCTTTTTAGGTGCTGGTTTATGTGCTCTTGGAACTTCAGTTTAGGGCACTTTTAATTTCAAACACCAACTGAATCAATTTTAAAGCAAATTAAATCAAGTATGGCCTCCTGAGCAACTAACAGCTGAAACTGATTTTAAACTTGGTTTTGTTTAGTATATCAAACAGTAAAATAAATCAATCATTTTACATTCAACACTGAAATCAAGATTGGCATTAGAAAAAAATTCATCTGAAGTTACTGCATTATCATGAACAATGTCAGAGATTTTTCTGAAAAACAGAGATCCAGTTTGTCTCTAGTTAGGATTCTGATTTTAATAAATTCTCATATACTGTTTGTTAAAGTCAAGTAAAAGGAAAAAAAACAAATTAAGATGTACTAAATTTTCCTATTTAGAAACATCCTTAAAATCCACATGGGCTCATCACTACATCCCATTACTCCAGTTCAGATCTCTCCTCACAGAAGTCACCAATGCACTGTTATTTTGAATCTCTACCCGCCTGCTTTTGCAGGACCCTTTAACTGAGTTCCTGGGTTCTATTAAAATTGTCACTCAGTGTTTCAGCCTATTCAACGGCCAAAAGTAGTTGTTCGGTAGAATTTAGCCGTACAGAAAAGTCCAACACCCAACAGAAGACCTGCTTAACTATTATTCCTTGGCATCTTCAAATCTCCAGAGGGTTGCTCACAAGCATATACACCTAGCTCTCCCCTCTGACTTCACACCCACCTCGGTGACCCCGTGTGTTCTTCACCACCATAGGAAACTCCAGCACTTCCGCCTCATCAATCATTTTGGCAAAATTCTCATGACCACCTGGCAAAAAGAAAACCAACAAGATTATCTGCCAACAACCTGCTGTGGCCAAACTGGGGGTGTAATTGTCACATATTCCTCCCACCTTCCCTTCTCCTTGCAGAAGAAGCTAGCAGTTAAGAGGAAGAGGAATTTGGTCATGGAGCACAGTCAAACTTTGAAGGTCTGTAATCTCTAGTGTATTATTTCTTACTTATTTAGGAATAGAAGACACAAATTGACAAAGTCCTCCTGACCACACCCTCAAAAGGTTCAATCCAATTTTCCAAATTTGAATGCCCCAGCTGTACCATCATCCACCATATTTCAGTTTATCCCTTTTATCAACTCCTACCTTTGCAAAGGTAGCAGAAGAGTCGCATGAGCTACTACCATCCAAACTACTAACCAGGAAGGCAACACAGAAAACGAAGACAAGATATAACTCAGAAAGCTGCAACAATGCAAACCTTGTCACTCTACCTTCCCACTTTTCAAGCCTTAAAAGTTTCGTGTAATTCATTCTCTCTCTGAATTAGTACTTCTGTCTCTGTCATAACGCATTCATAAGTGCCTTAGAGAAAGTAGTTCTTAATCACCATTCACTTGATTATGATTGGTCTTTTAAAGGTTCTTTGAGGACAGTTCAATTCATAAAGGACTTAAAGTATGAGCAATAAGAAAGAGAAAGACAAGTGAGAAAGGAATGAGATTCCTCTAGATTATGTGCAGTGAAACACAGAAATCAAGCCATGACACTGGTCAGAAAGCCAACAAGCATCTACCTCTACCTGCCACAGACTTTAAAGCTAGAGTAACATGGTGTTTCAGCACATCCTGTTTTTCTTGACAAAGCCGGCTTGCAAACAGGAAGGGAACAAAGATTAAAATATTTAATTAAAGATTTAATTCTCTTTTCCTACAGAAATAAAAGTCCTTCCCTTCTCAAAGAACTAGAGCCACTATATTTCTAAAGAAAGCATATGTTACTTGTCAGATTAATTTTCATAGTAATTCAGGGAAATATTTTATCCATGAAGCATGTTTCAGTCAAGTTCCCATGACAAAATTCTAGAGCTGCAAATGTATAAAGGGGATGAAAATGTATTTCCCCAACAAGGAATGAAAGGATGACAGGAATCTTCAGTTCTCTAATATATTGTGATTATAAGACATAAAGCTGAAGGGCAGAACGGACAACTGATTCTTCTAACACTGTGTTAGAAACCAGACACTTCAAGAGGTATGAACAAGAAACAATTTTAATTATTAACTTTTCTAGTAGGAAATTTTACTCCAAATTGCAAACAATTGCTAGTTGTTAAACATGACAGCCTGCATTCTTTCTATCCCTTTGCAGCAACTACTTTATCTGCAGATATTTTTATTCATTTATTAGTTGCATCTATTTTCAGATTTTACTGAAGTCTTACATTTAATAGTGCTCTAGGGAATCTAGTTCCCCAAGCTCTTGTCTGTTTGTTCAAGCAATTGGAAAAGTGGTTTATTTGAAGAGTTCAAAGTGTGTCAGTACCAGTAAAAAGTAGTTCCTGGGAGGCTCAGGTACATTTTAAAGCACTCTTCCCCTTCCCAAAGCATCACAGCTAACCAATATAGCCAAAAAACAGAACTTGAGTGTCCTCACTTTTATTTCTGTCTCTCGATAATAAACATTTACTGTGGTACTACCCTAACACTAGACTCATATATTTTGTATTGCAAAAGCATAAATTATTGTAGATGACTACACTGTTCTTTGCATACAAAACCTTACCATATGAAAAGGTGTCTGGAAGAGGCACACCATGACCAGCAAGCTCTTGGAAAGTCCAGAACTTGTTGACGCAGTTGAGGATGGCTTGGGGGCGATTCATCAATCGACAGCCCATCTTCTCTAGATGGCGAAGGACTGTGATATCGCTGTCACTCTGGACCCATGGCGTTGGCACACGCACAACCACCACCTGTGGGTAAGCAGTAATGAGCTCCCCATTCACCCGGAGACCTACAGAAGGAAGGAAAACCATTCCAATCAACTATAAGGGTAAGAAGATGAACATGCAAAGAAATATTGCACTATATGGGATGACAAGAGAGATACTGGACTTCAACAGCAACACCTGAAGCAACACATAATTCTCACTAAAAATTTGCCTTATCATCCTGTGACGCAGAAGCAAGAATAAAAAGAAAGAAGAGGTTTGCTACCAAGACCAATGCATTACTTAGCCATGACCTGCACTCTTTCAGTGTATGATTCTAAAAAAACAGGGATGGGAAGAAAATTCTTAAACTGTAAGGAAGAAAGTATGACAGGACATAAAGCTATAAGAAGACAGTGTAGCAACTGAAGATGGGAACAGACAAACATCTGATATGCACTGACCTATCTTATACGTTTGAAAAACTCCCAACTGCAGCGCAAAATAAACAGTTCATACTGTTGCCAGCACCTAACGCGTTAAAAATGAGAAAGAAGGTGGACTGATAGATCATAGTGCATCTGGATTTCTATGCCTCTGAAATTCCAGCTATTATTCTGCAGATAAAACTGAAAGTAATTACCTGATCAGTTCTATTCCAAAGACATTAGTTTTAAATGCAGACTTACAACTACTGAAACCGCAGATATGCCATCAAGGAATATATTTTCCTTTTAGTTGCATTTCACTTTTATTAATCAAGAAGGGGGAGCTCTCTGTACTTCCTGTTTTCTCTTCTTCTCCCACCTAGGACATACTTCAGCCCTTGCCTTTAATACAACAGGGCAACCCCTTAAATTTCCAAATAAAGCTAAAATGTGTGCCCCAGCCTTCATGAGGTCATAAAGGTCCCAGCCTTCATGAGGTCACTCTCTAAGAAAGCAGAACAGCCATTTCCAATACAAATGCTTTTTCCAATTTCCATTGCCATAATTGTACAGAGAACGAGCAAACATAAGCAGACAAGTGCTCTGGCTGCTTATCTCATTAGCACCGAGCACTGCCGCATTGCAGCTGACATGACTTGTGTGTTTAAGCAAGGATGCTTCAGACACACAGACACACACCATTTTATAGAAGTATTTCAAGCAAGATAAAAAGCATGACATTGCTAAAAAACAGAGCGGAACGTGAACATCAGAAAATGGACTACCATCATTAGCTAGTCAAGAAGTTTTAGCAAGTAAAATTTTTCTCTTACACATATCTTATTTAGGTGTGTGTGCCCTTTGACACACACTTTTTGCCACCATAATTGCATATGTCCTAATTCACATGCAAGTTGTATAACAATACATTTTAAAAAAGACTACATTTTCTACAAAGTCTAAAAATAGCCATTGTACACCTCTGCTGTGAGCCAAGACTATAAGAGTTTTCTAATTCATAGTCTCCAGGAGTCTGTTTTGATATTTTTCTTTAAATGAAGTCATACCACATGCTGAAGTTTTGTATTGTAAAATTTGTATTGAAAAAGAAAAATGGCATTTTGAACAGAAGTGTATGCTTCATCTAGACTTCTGAATATCAGTTCAGTCAGGCCACCAGCCACCATGGGATGACTCTAGAAGTACACTCGTGTGATCAACAGAATAACCATTTTCCTTCAGATCCAAACAGTTTCTCTGTTCTGGATACTATTCTCCCCAAATGATTTTTTTCCTTTCCTCTCGCAGAAGACAGTTTATGAACAAAAAGGTACATGAAATGCATAATTTGAGTCACTACTACTGACGTGCCATAAAAGTGAGCTGCAGCTTCCCAGCTACACAGTGCTGCAAACAGAAGCAGCTTTGCTACAGTACAAATGACAGCCAGGTTCTGCCATTTTGAAAAATTAGCTTGTATGCAGCATTCAATCTGAGACTCAGCAGTTAATAGTCAGCTTAATGTTCATTTTTGTTGAATGGAGTGATAAAATGATATTTATTCATTAATGCATACAACTAGCTCCTCCAAATAATTCATTCATGAATACAAAGAGAGAGGAGAAAAAAAAAAAGAAATAATATAGTGTGGTTCAGAGGAAAACCAATGCTTTTCTTAAAATAGACATGGATTCTCTTGATAGGAATAGTACTCTTCTGATCCCAGAACAAGCAGCCAGTTATACCCATACATAGTAATTTTAGACATGCAGTGAATATGGCAATATTCACCTGAAAGTGGAAAGGGAGTTTTAGCAGTGCGGAACATAAACCCTTGGGATGGAATTTTACTAGGTTACAGGATATCCTTCAGATAAAGCTGAGGAGCATCAAGTTTATCTCATGTAAAAGCTCATAGTAACTGTGTAGATAAATATATGGATCATCAGCTGGCCCAACTGATCCTGCTGCTCCTCATCTCCAAAGAATACCAGGTAAGCTTAAAATTCTAAGTGATCAGTCTTTGTTAAACAGACTTATTTTGACACAAAGAGATTAAAAGCAACCACAAGAGCCCCTGGAAGCCCATATAAAAGGCAGCATTAACCACCACCAAAGACATCCTAATGAGTCAAAACAACTTGGGCAGTAACTTCTTCAGCTGTTACCAGCAAGAACAGAAGACACACTATAGCCTAAGAAAGTCCCCCAGATAGTAACATCCAACGTGTCAAAGCCTATTTGGAGGTAGCAACAGCTACAGCAACAGCAACAGCCTGTTTCCTCCCTTTAAAATCATACTATTTTATGAGGTGCATACATAAACACACAAAAGCTTCTGGACCCCTTCATTACACCCCAACATCCTTCATTCCCACATACTTTTCTTTATCACATTTTGTCTTCTTCCCTACAACTGTAGATCATGATCAAGGTTTCTCAGTATACAACAAAACATACAAGAAAATGCTGGACCTGAAGCCTCGACGAAGAGATTTAGAATGATGAATCTCACTACATGACTGGGGCAAACTAAGTACAGTTACAGACAATTACAATGATGACCTGTAGGACTTGTAAGGCAAATATACTTCTGCAAGTCCACCACAGCCACAGCCCAAGTACTTGCAGCCTTAAACTGCATGTTTGCTCCTCCTACAAGTTGCAAGCAGGATGATGATGAAGCGCACAACCCACCTGCCCTTCTTTCCTGTGCTTTAGACTCTATATGATGCACTCTGGCACTTACAGAATTATGAACGGCTAAAACAGGATCAAGATTTCAAGAAACTGTGCTCAGTTTCTGAATATTTAAATTCACACCTAAAGAACACTTTAAATGGTTAAATATTTCTAAAACTCATTCTATCCAGTCTTGTACTGTACACATATCCTTTGCAATCTCTACAAGAATAACTTCATTAGTAAAGCAACAGCTACTACAAAGTAACCTCTCATTTACCATTTTTTAGGTTATGTATGCTAGTGTTTCAACTAAAAACATATTTACAGAAAGAACAAGTTTTTAGGAGATGAGGTCTAAAATCCTGAAGATTTGTTAGGGATATCAAATAAATACAGAGGTTTTACACCTCTCATCATATCAAATACACATTTTAACCAAAATGTTCATAGTAATATCACATAACTTGACTGAAGGTACAACTGTGGAAAACGACTCACTAAGGCAGATCGTAAAATTTAAGTCTTCAAGCGACTGACCATGCAAACCACAGTCAAGCTCTTTAATAAAATGGTACGATACAAAGCTAAATGCTTAAAATATTTAATACACAAGCAGAAGGACATGGGCCAGACTTTTACATAGATGTGATAGATGAGAAGACTAGTGCAGTTGGAGATGCACTAAGCTAAGTGCATCTTAGCTTAGGCTAAAAAAAACAGGTAAGGAAAAGCTAAGGCTTACTGAGGAAATCCAAAACACATTAATATAATAAAACAAAGCAGAAACTTCAAGGAAAAACACTACATTTACTTGTACTTTTATGTTCTTAAAAAAAGAGCATCTATAAAAGAAATTTCCACGACCAAATCTTTGATTTTGTCTTTGATTCTGTACCCCAAAGCCAACTGATAAAAAAAAAAAGCCTTGTTTAAAAAATATATGTATACAAATAAAGATACCCATGGAAGTTGCAATCGATCATACCATGTTTTTGACCAAATGGATCAAAAGAATTGGAAGATCACACAAAAGGTGGGCCTACAGAATTTCTTTCTTCTGTATACTGTATCCCAAAACTAAGACATTCCAATCATTAAGCCTTTTTCTTTTGAACTGGCCTCCAAATATATTTGTCTTACAAAATTTATCTTGGAGTTAAGTGGCTACAAGGTGCCCAAACACAACAACATGATTTAAGTTTAATTAAACTTCACTAACTTGATTTAAATTAAGCTTTAGTGGCTGCCTCTGTATTTGGTAAGACTGCCAATAAATGCCAGCTGCTCTAAAATATCAAAGTAAAAGGAAGCAGGAAAAAGTGTTTCCCTTTCAGTATTCAAACAAATTCAATATGTGGAATCCATTTCTAACCAGTAGCACAGAGATGGAATAATGCATGGTTATTACGCTATACAGTGTTCTAAAAATAAAATTTGAGACAAATTTTCAAAAGAACTGAATACACATACACCAGCCGCCATCATGTTTCAAGCAGGAGCTAACAGGGACGGAGAAATTCCTTTTTCCTCCTTCTCCTCCCTCAAAAATACCTGTTTTTTTCTCCTCAGAGATCTATTTGTATGCTATCCTGAAAGTCTCCAGCTCTCTCAGCTTCATTATACCACGTTATCTATCTACCCACTCATGGAGTTTCTAATGCTTCCCAAATGAACAGTCATTCAGCAAGAAGGTTACTTTAAATTCCACTTAACCTACTAGGAAAAACAAGGTAGTCTTCCAGTACACAAACTCTTACTCATATTTTGAAAATATTGAGTACTATTCTTTGTTTGTTTTAATCAGCTCTAACAAAAAACACTGACTTTTCCTACAGACCTAGCTTCATTCACAGTCTCAAAACATCATGGCTACAGTGTATTGCTATTTCTGATTCATTCATCTCCCAGTATCTGTCAACCACAAGATACTGCACAATCTTTGTGCTAAATTTCTAGAATATTTAAAAATCACATACAGTTTACTTGCAGAGAATTAAATGTATTTTATCTTAATTGCCATACAAAAACAAGACCGAAGAACAAAAAGGAAATACCTCAAACTTCATCTCTAACTGCAGGTTACCAGCAGTAGCAGAGTACTAAATTCAAGATTATCTTGCCACACCAACCTCAAAAACAACTAAATCTTTAAGATATTTTTAAAATTCAGCCTTCTTTGAACATACATTCTGCCAAGAGAATGGCGGAATGTAGGAATGATTAACAAAAGCAGACTATATTAACAAAATACGATTATATACATGTAAAGAAGCAGGTCGAGGGAGGTGATCTTACCCCTCTACTCAGCCCTGGTGAGGCCACATCTGGAGTACTGTGTCCAGTTCTGGGCCCCCCAGTACAAGAGGGATGTGGACCTGCTGGAGAGAGTCCAGCGCAGGGTCACAAGGCTGATCAGGGGCCTGGAACATCTGCCCTATGAGGAGAGGCTGAGGAAGCTGGGCCTGTTCAGCCTGGAGAAGAGAAGGCTGAGAGGGGACCTGATCTGTGTCTGTAAGTGCCTCAAGGGAGGCAATGAGGAGGATGGAGCTGGCCTCTTTTCACTGGTGGTCACTGACAGAACCAGAGGAAATGGCCACAAACTGAAGCATAAAAAGTTCCACGGGAACTTAAGGAAGAATTTCTTTACTGTGAGGGTGACAGAGCACTGGAACAGGCTGCCCAGAGAGGCTGTGGAGCCTCCTTCTCTGGAGATCTTCAAGACCCGCTTGGACGCAGTCCTGTGCCACGTGCTCTAGGTGGCCATGCGTGTGCAGGGGGGTTGGACTAGATGATCTCTAGAGGTCCCTTCCAACCTTGGGCATTCTATGATTCTATGATAAAGAATCAAGATTGCTAAAATATATTGATTTAAATGTATATATCCATCTTCCAAAATGACTGCAAGCAAAGCCATTTATATCACCACAAATTTGGGCATATAAAGAGAGGTTAGCACTTTAAATGCAGTTTTATTTAAACTCCAACATTGAAAAAGCAGAAATTTTTGAGAAATTCACGTACTTCTTAATACCGATCAAGTTCCCTCTTGGAGTTGCACAGGAGAAGATTCCTACCACCTGACAACCAGAGTTTCGTGTTCAAGTTAATAAGCCGTCCCAGTTTTCGCCAAAATTCTGCTAGCATACAAGAGTTCTTTTGATACCTTGTATACACTTTTGGTATCTAGTACAGCTAAGCTCTTTTTGGCTCTAGCATACACAGAAACAGATTTTTACAATAGTTTCATGCTGGGTGTTTTAAGTTCATATTATTTCCCTTTCCACCTTACCTCCTAGATTTTCAATCCAAACTAAGAAATAATGTAATTTTACCCTATCAGTTTATGACGTCCCCTTTTGTCCTCTCCACATGAAATAACAAAATAAAATCTGTTACATTAAAGTGCACTTCTATAGCTCGGAAAAATATGGGCAGTAAAGAGACGAAACAGTTCCCTAGAACCCTACATACACCAGTCTTCTGAAACAGAGAAACAGAGTTCAGTTTCTATTTTTAAGTCACTTGATTTACATACTGTGAAAAACTTTCACAGAAGGCCATTATTACAGCTTCAAACAGAATAAAACCAACAGGCACATGAATAACACCAGTTAGGTTTTATTTCCTTTTCCTGGACTTGAAAACCTCTTATGCATTCCCTTCTCTAAAATCAACCCACAGAAGTGCCTGAAGAAATGCACAGGCTATTGAGATAAGTGAGAATCTTGGGAAGGAGGACCCATAGGGTGACTACGGACATTCTGGGTAAGAGGCTTTTTTCAAATGCAAGGAGGGGAGGGTAATCAGATGTCTCCATATATACCCAATAGAATTAATCCTAAGCAAGACTGATTATAGTCCAATCTGTGTTTCTATGCTACAATTTTAAACAAAATACATAGATTGCATATAAACTTAAAGTATTTCTTGAGAGTCATGCACAAATGCAAAGTAAATGGACTTATAAAACATGCTTTATGAAAACAGACTTATGAAAACATGCTTTAGATAAATACCATCAACACAAATTATTTCTAGACCACCATTATGCCCAAAGCATTTATTCTTTGGTAGCTTTGAAATCATGTAAAAATCTTAAGAGTTATTAAGCATGTATAACACATGATTAAGGACTTTTGCCCCAACAATAACTAAGTTAATAATAACAGCAAAGCATAGAACCACAGCAGTGTTGGAAAAGATGAAATTTCAAACTTCTTGTAAAGCCAGTTCCTACTTTTTCTCATGAGATTTTAAGTTCATATCATGCTTGTTTTTATAATTTGCTCCTGGGCAAAGTTAAAGGAATTTAAAATATTTTCTGTATTTTACTAAGTCCACAAGAAAAAAAAAAAAAAAAAAAACTTTGTAGAATTATATATGAATCTATTGAAATTATTTCTTCAAATAAACTGAGTGTTCAAGACTTTAAACCATTAAGTCAGAGAAGTCAGAGCTCCGAATGCACATGAATTGGTTTTGACTTTGAATGCTACAAAAAGATCACCAAATTCTTATACCTGTATATGCCTCTGTGTGTATGCATGCTATATGCTCTCTGCACTAACAACTGCTATATTTCTCATGCCTACCAGATTTTCCAAACCCCCTTAATGAAGAAAATGATTCTCCTAACTGAAAGACACTCACTCTCTATAAGACAGATTTTACTTACCTAGTCCTCACTCACTGTGTGCCTTTAAAAACGTATTTCTAGTAATTGCATGCCAGATGCTTTTCTTGTAATGTAAAGACCCCCCAAAATAGGTTTCATAATGAGCTTGAGATAATCTAAGCCAGAGCTGCCACAGACACGCAGAGTCTTGTCTTTGTCCACACTGCCAGCAATGTGTTCCCATCACCTGTCCAAAAGCTGCAGAGATTTAACCCAGCCAACAAAGGGTTGTGCCCCTACAGCACTGAGTTAAAGTGGCTTTCTAATTGCCCGCCCTAAAGCAAGTCAAAAACCCTGGAGAAACAGGCTTGTCTTGAGAGCAGCAGCTCAGGTCTCCTGGAAACGGCAGCTGTAGGGCATGGTTTCTCAAAGCAGACAGAAAGAACAAACAGCTTTCCCGCCGTCAAAGGAAAACACTCCTGCCCCCTACTGCTTGCATCGTGAGCCCTCACTGGCACTCACCTGGTTGCACCGTGGCCAGTTCAACCCACCTGGATGGCAGAAAACTGACCCAGAAAAAAAAAAAGTACTTTCAGTGATTTAAAATTAGAAGAGGAATGGATAACCTGGGCATGGGAGAAAGGATCATATGGCTGGAAATGGAGATAAGGAAGGGAGGGAGAGAAGGAAATAAATACTCCCCCGCTTTTGGATGCCAGGTGCCAGAGAGACTTTTGATAAAAAAAAAAAAACTCCCTGAAACAACTGCTCAACACAGAGTGTGCTTTGTACAGAATCAAAGACAGACTTCTGTACTATAATCCAGCCATGATCGCTTGTTTTCTACATGGCTGTAGGGGAGATCTCCAGTATCTTGTATACTAAGATTCTTTTTTTAATTTTAAAAAAGGCTGTCCCTAAGCGGTATCTCAGAACATTCCTGGGTCTAAAAGGCATGTTCTGAAGCTATAAAAACACACTGAACTGACAGAAACCCCACTTGTAGCAGATCTCTGTCCTTTCATATCATCTATCCAGAACTCACCAATCCAGAAAGCCTTAAAAATAATGAATACTGGACACTTTTCTACTGAAGATGCAAAAAGCCAAAACCTTAATTAGTTCCACCCTAACATACAGATCTTAAATACTATAAATACTATTAAATGCTATAGAAAAAGAGCAGCAATGATATAAGTGTTATCTTACCAAAAAAATCACTCCACTTTACCTTTTAATCTCTCCTTTATTTTTCATATGTCTAATTTCTATTAATTTTAAGCAGCATATGAAAAAAATAAGATTACACCTGAAAATTTTTTTTTCCCTCCAATTAAATGAATCCAAAACTCTCTCTGCAGTGCTAAAAATCTCCTAAATACATTTGAAACGCATAACTTAGACAATCCATCTCCACCATTCAAAACTCTTCTTCCATCTTTACTTTACTTGAACAAATTGTTGCATGGAAGCATGGTACTTCTCCATTTCTAACAAAGATATATATCCTTCATATCTATCTCCCATATCAGAAAAATCTAAAAGCATTTCTACATTGTTAGTAATTTCCAATAAATAATAACCAACTACAGCCTTCCCAGACATTCCTTAACATATTTAATTCCCCTGCATTTGGAGAATGGAGAAGTTCCCTATCTTACTGTTTTGACTTGTCCCTTTGGTGTAAAGACAAATTAAACAAGCTTGCATTAAATTAGTGAAGTGTAGGCATTTATTTTGGAAACAAACATATGCTTCTTTAAGACAGAAATGTAAAAGATATTTTAGGAAAAAAAAAAAGTAAAGACTGACCCTACAGCTTGCAGAGATACATCAACTTTCCTCATTCCAGATTCTCTCACTTCTTTTTTGGTGTGTCAGAGAAATAGTTAATTTACTCAGGTATGTGCTAAACAGCAGTTTGAGTCCTCTCCATGAATACAGTGTTTTCCTGGACCAATAGAAAAGGAAAAATGTTCTAGAACAAAAGATATTAACTAAGTTTTCTTAATTTTGACAAGACACAATATAAGAACAGATCCCAAGCAAAGTCAGAGAAGGAAGACTTCCATTATTCCTTCTTCTCTCTTTACAGCATTAAAACTACAGTGCTGTAGCTGCACATGAACTCCATGTCAGTTTCAGTAATGAAAACATAACTATAACCCCAGGGCACTGTTTCTCACCTGTTCTCAACACAGGAGCTTCCAGCTAATGCCAAATGTTAGCTAATTAAGACATTTGCTTAAGATATTCCAGAATTGTCCTCCACACAATCCCTACTATCTTCTTTTAAGATTACAAGGAATTACACAACTATATAGTCCTCCTAAACAGATAAGTAAAATAAACAAAACAATGTAGTGATAGTATTCTATTCACAGACGGCAAATTAAAGAAAGTACCAGCTATAACCTCCACTGTCACTTTGTTTTGACCCTTGAAGAAAACTTATTCAAGAAAGCAGGCTGTCTTACCAGTATCCTCTGGTGCAGTCCTCAGTTTAGAAATTCCTGCAAATTACCATCTATACTATCATCTGCATTTTGTCTGCTCTTCAAACTCAGAAGCTCCATTTGCCTTAATCTGTTCTGAGGAGCATCTGATGATCTGATGACAAAGCAGTTGCAGAGACAGAAACTGAAGCTTTTAACAAGCATTAGGTATAGAAAGTTTCCTTAACTCATTTAGCTCAGGCCTTCACAGAATCCTCTAAGAATCTTCTTTAAATATTTGCAGATTACATTTTCTTCAAGTTCCCCCACTTTACTGGAACACAGTCACCAAAATCCCATTACAAAACGCAGCTCTTGATCCATTCCCAGCAAGAGAATTGTAATTTACATTTAGTCCTAGATTCTGTCTCCAATACTTAAAATGATGAACTGTTAGAGTAAAGGTTCAACTGCACATAATGCACCTTGGAAAACCCAAGTCAAAAAACGAAAGAAATAAGCACCTTCTGAGAAATTCCCATGTGAAATGATGCTGGACAAAACAATTCCCAGGTGAAATGATGCTACACTAAACTTAAAGCTATAGTTCTAAGACAAGTTAAATTAATCTGTACTGCTGCTGTGGCAGTTCTCTTCTCCAGCCTCACGTAGTCCTACTTCACAAGCAGTGCCACCCATTCGCTAGCACTCATAGGAGTGTGCATGCAAATCCCTGGTGAGTAAGCAAGCTTCCTACATCAGCAAAATTCTGCTTGTTCTTTTGTCAGATTGTGTTTCTGCAAGTACTGCAAACTGAATGAGCTCAATACAGAATCAGATGAAACCAGGTGTCAGCACAATTGAGGAGGCAGGATCAAAAACTGTTTAAATTGTTGTGATAGTGTGTTCTGAGACCACAGACTTCTCTGTGCTGGGATTTTATTCATCCTGTATGTACAGATCTATGATCACTACCCTAGTTGAGCTTCCAATTTTGTAAGCACATGCCTGTCAGGCAGATATCTCTTTCTCCAGTTGTTACTCTTTCTCTCTTCTCCTAGTCAGGGAGCACATTTCTTCCAGTGGCTCACAGGCTGCTAAATAAGAAATTGTGAAATTGTTATAAAGGCCCAGGTACCAGTCTCATTCTAGCATAATAAACAGTAACAAGCATTAAAACATGCAGTTTCTATATATGGCATTCTTATGATTTGAAGGCACAGAACTTATTAACCTCAATGCATCCACAAATGCATGCACTTTCAAAATCCTGCCTCACCTTTAGTCCAAAGAATGTAAAGGGAGTGCACAAAGAATCATTTCAGTCTTAGGCCAGAATGATCCTGAGAAGACTGAGAGAAAACAAAAGGAAGCAGGATATGAGCACACGTATCTCAAAAACCTCCAGTCACAATAGGTAATTTTTATTCTTTAAACTTATATTTACACTGTGACTCTAACCTATATTCTCTACTCATTGACAACTCTCTAGCGATTGGTCTCCAAATCCTTCATGGATCAAATCCTGCAACAATCTTATGTGCAATGATATCACACCCGAAGAAGACAGCATTACTTACAGAAGGCTATCAGCAGATCTAACCGTGCTTCTCAGGAAAATATGAAGAGAAATAAATTCCTTAGGAACAGTCGCAAAGTCAGGTGAGTCCTATTCACGCAATAGCACCAAGAGGGAACAGCAGACGAAAACAGTTACATCTTGCTGCAAATCAATCTTCCTATCTCACAAGGTTTGCTGCTTGCAAACCAAGAGGTTTAAATGTGTGATATTACAAAGATACTACTGAGATAAGTCCAGTCTTGGGCTATTAGACTTTGTTGCATATTCAGGTGCGCATCAATGATGGAGAGAGAAAGAACATATCTAAAGGTACTGTAGGGCTTTGGGGAGTGTAGGGAAGCTGAGGGGTCAGATTCCTTGATCCCCTCAGTGAAGGATAAAGGTTTGACCAGGAACACAAATGGTCAACACTTGGTTGCATAACTGGTGTCATGGGCAAGGCTTTGGATTTTATCATCACAGACATTGTTTGAAGAATGGGGACTGCTGAGAAGAAACAAAACCTCTCTGACAAAGTAGGGAAAGAGCATCTAGGTTTGCTAAGATAGTGAGAAGAGCTTTAAACTAGGTTCATCGTGGGATGGTGACCACTCTGAACAAAAGCGGTGACACAAGGAGCACTGAAAAAACATTTCAGAGGCAGCATGACTGGGGAGACTTTCACACCCTCCTAGACAAAGTAGAAGGAAGTGATTGGAAGTTCATCTAAAGCATCAGTCCATGCATGCTGCATTGGGAACAAAAGAGGAAGAGGAAGAATATGTGCACTTGGGAGTCTTATGATCACGTTGAGAAATACAGAAACAGGTTGTATAGCTTGCATGTCTGGAGTGCTGTGGTTTGGATAAAGGCTCTTTCAGAAAAACACGTTGTGAAGGGAGTAGTATTTAGGCTCCCCATAAAGCAGCAGATCACATATGTGTGATTTTGCTTTGTAATAGGTAATGAACTAGCCAAGAGCTTACAGGCCTGGATCAGAGAAGTGGCCAAATTGGTTAATGCTGTGATGGACATCATCTACTGACTCTCTAATGAAGAAGAGACAGATGAAGCCTTCCTTAGAGAACTGAAAGAGGCCTCATAATTACAGTATCTCATACACACAATGAGGAACTTTAACCATTGCAACATCTAGCATAGCACAGATAATGCAAATGATTTCTGGAGAGAAAAAAAAAAAAAAACCCTGAGGACAATCACTTGACAGTGCTGACTGAAAAGCTGAGTAGGGGGCTGCTCTGCTGGACCCACTGCTCACAAATCGGGAAGAACTGGTCAAAATTGTTAAGGTTAATGGCAGCTTCAGCTGGGAGACACAAGTGAGACTAATAGCAGGTTATAGCCCTGGACTTCAAGAGAGCAGATCACACCTTGTTTGGGGAAATGTCTGGAGGGATCCTGTGGCTTGGTTGAAGAGGCAATTCCAGATGGAGATTAAAAATTAAAAGGAAGGATAGAGAAAACAGTTGCAGGAGCGAACTAACCAAGGGTAATACTAGGGCATCATTAAAGCATTTAGGCACAGTACTAAGTAAGCAGAGCTCAGATGAATTTGAAATTAGTGGGGGATGTGAAGGGAAACAGAAGAATTTCCACAGTTAAAAGGGGACCAAAAGAAAGGCTGAAGAAAACTAAAGTCTTCTGCTCAGCTGGGCAGGGGATTTAGTTCCAAAAGCCACAGAAAGGGCTGAGGAGTTCAGTTATTCATCTCTGCCTTGTTCTTTACTGGTAAGGTCTGTTTCTGTATTTGGTCCTGAAAGGGGCTACTACTCACAGTACAGAAAGAGCAGGTTAGAGAACACTTGGGCGAACTGGACTTACACAAGTCCTTGGGACTAAATGGGAGGCATCCAAGCGTGCTGATGGAGCTGCCTGATGACACTACAAAATTGTGTCTCTGTCACCTTAGAAGAGCCATGACAATCAAAGGATGCCTGAAGAAAGGCAAATACCAAACTCATCTTCTAAGATTATTCTTAGTAATTGGCTGCCAGTTGGATTTTGTATTACTGATAGTGCTCCACATAGGTTAATCATCAGGGTTGATACTGTGCTATGTCCTCATTAACAATCTGAGCAATGGGAGGAAATACATTGTTTGCAAGGTTGTGAATTACTCTAAAATGAGGAAAGTCTCTGATACACTGGAGGACAGGGCTGCCACTCAACAAAATTTGAGGAGGAATAGATTGTACATCAAACTGCAGTCCTCCACTACCTAAAATTGGTGTGTGTAGGGGTGAAGAGGGCAATATATGTAACTTTTGAACACTCTTGCGACTATGTATCACAACTTTTCTCTTGCCAACCCCAGGATAATCAAACACAGGAATAGGTTGCCCAGAGAGGCTGTGGGGTTTCATCCTTGTGTTCAGAACACAACTACATAGGTCCTGAGCAAACTGACCTAACTGAAGTTGAAAGCATCTACTAAGGTTTCAGAGTTGAGAAAGAAAAATGGGAAAAAAACAACAACAAAATAAAAAAATCCCTGACCACAGTGAAACTTAAATCAATTTAATAAAAAAAAAAATACAGATATGCAGTCAATCCTTGTCTGGAAAGGACAGTAACAAAGAGTGTCATAAAACCATTAAGTTGCAAAGGAAACAAACGAGAAGATTTTCTCCACTGTGACTCCATTCTCCTGGCAGAAGCAGCCACGGCCCCAAGGAGTAGTCCCTCTAGGCCTCTAGGTACCAACTTGCACGCGAGCCTGATTTTGTGGAAAAAGTAAAAATGGTTCCAATCCTTTAAATAATATTAATGTGGAACTACTGAAGCTCCATTTCACTGGTAATAAGCAGAGACAGCAATAGATGGACTGTAATTCAGCCAAAGAAGAAACAAAATTTTAGTCCAAGTTAATGAAATATTTGGAATATGATCCAAACCAGGGAACCAGGAACATAACTGAACCATACGAGAAAATGATAAGGTCTCTTTTATTATTTTTTTTTTCTTCATCGATTAGAAAATGGCATGCTGCAGGAGTAGAAGCCACCCTCACCAATATTAGAAGATGTGGTACAATCTGAACTAGATAGCTCTACATTCTATAACTCTGTGCTAAAACATGTAAAAAATTGTAACTCCAAAATCAAAACAACCAATGGTTTATATTAGGCCAGCCACAATCTTATTTACTATTATTTTCCTTTCTACTATTCCTCCTTTCCCACTGAGGAAAAAAAAAATCCATCTTAAAGCACTGTGTCGTGCCTGGCTATATAAATAAGAAGTAGCCCAATCTGTGTGTCCATTTATCATCACAAAAGGTCTATTGCTTCCTATTGACACACAAATTAAAGATACATAATTATATATATAATCTGAAGATATTCTTAACTATGAAAAATACCCACAACGCATCTCATTAAAAAAGATAAGCACTGAAAGCAGCGCTGACAAAAAGCCCAAACAAACAAACAAAAAGAAGAAATAAGCCATTTCCTAAAGCAGATGAGAATTACAGTAACAATGGGGACATTCCAGCTTACAAATTCACGTAATAAGTATGAGAGAGAACAAGGTGCAAGGACAACCTATCCAAACATTTAAACGTAGGAAAACTCCTCAGTTTAAGTGACCACTTCACTTGTATCTTGAATGTAAATATATCCATGGATCCAAACAATAGATAATCGTTGTATCACTATTATTTTTCACATGTTTACATTTTCCAATGTAGGGGATGTAATAGACGGTGTTGCTTTATTGAGCATGTGGGAACATTTCAAACTCATCCCTATGGGACTGCATATACATTCACAAAATATATGTATGTATACAGTATTCATGAATGTTAGAAAAGGTACCAAGGATATGATTGGAGCATTTATTTGCCAACTCATCCAACCTTCAACTACATTAACACTTTTTCACCCCACAGGACTTATCCAATGCAGTGCACAGGAGGTAAAGCACTCATTCAATAAGCACTTACTCAGCACTGCATTCATTATATTTTGTTCACTGCATAGTCCATGGATTAGCAGTGTACTGAAATCCACAGAACTATTAATTTCTGCAGGAGATTTTTCTGTTGTGTTTTTAAATAGCATTTGAGTGTTCCACATTCCTAGTATATTTTCATGACACCCTATGCAATCAGTGGGCATTATACTGATTTCCCATATGGAAAGGAAAAACTCAATAATGATATTAAAAGGAAGTCTGAATGCCAAATGTGAGACTGATTTATCAATTTCCAACATGGTTCCAACTGATGTTACTTATCAATATAAGTATTCAACATTTCAAAACGTTGCTCCTCAAATCCAAACTTTAAGCACTTAAAAATGGAAGAACATACAATTAAAGGCAAGATCTGCTTCAGTCAACACCAATGTCTATAATCAGGGAACCTACAACCATCACAAAGGGATCCTACAAACCACCTTTTTTTCCCCGCTATGTAAGAAGTTTCCTTCCCAGACCAGACCTGTACATTACAAGAGGTTAAAGAAAAAAAAATGCATATGATCAAAAAATAGATTTAACAATTGATTTAATAATATTTATAATAGAATAATTATAACTTATAATATGGTAATTGATTTAATAACTAATTGTTGATTTAATGTTGCTATTCTAATAATTTATATTGACAGCTAATGAAAACCTGACTTCAGCACGTAGCATTTAATAGCACGCATGTCATTGCAGTAGAAGAGGGCATTAGGGTTGTAACATTTGAATTTATCACACAAATCTTTGAAATTTATGCAGAGAAAGTTAAGGATCAAAACACCACAGCCTCTATGTGGACCAGCACTTAAGCGGAAGGGAATGCTCTTCTGCCAGTAAATACCAGTGAAATCCACTTGCAAAGGAATGTTCCCCTATTGGAGAGAAAAGCTCTGGAAACCTGGATTCTATTCCAGGCTTTGGAAGAAATGCTATTATTGCATGCACCTTATTTTGCCTAAATTTCTTACTCTCCAGGCAACCTCATAGGATCAACCTCAACTCCTCTACCCTATCAAACAAAATCCCTGTGCTTCCATTTCTTATCCGTGCTACCTTCATTCTATTCTCTTTACCTACCCAGTTCATTTCCAGGTTTTAGCTTTCTTCTACTGTCTGTAGTAGGAGGGTTTGTTTTTTTCCCTAAAATTTGGAATATCATCCTAACCATTCAGTTTCTGGCCTTACAAATTGTTTTTCTGTTTGCATCTCTTCCTGAATAACTTTCAATGGAAAACACATTTCCACTTGTTTCCAGCTCCAGTTTATGTCTTGAGTGAAGGGGAGAGGCCCAATTCCTTATCCAGTCTCACTGCAACCATTTCCTGCTACCCTATTTCTTGTCCCAGCATGTTTGCAAAAAGCACCCTGCCTTCCCACCACCAGATTTTTTTCCTCACTGACACCAGAGTTTCCAATCTCTTCTTCACCTGCCGAATCTCAGAAGAATTTCACTCCTCTTGTTTCCTCCACATTTAAACGGAGCAATTTACTCTTTCCTAAGGTCTATGTGTCAGTGGAAGGAAGTATAAAGAACGTAAGACGTAGACTAAATAGTAGCCCATCCCATAGCAGACAACAGCACATCCACAGGAAATCCTCTTCCGCACAGGGCAGGCGTACATTTCAGAAGATTTAGATGCAAAGCTTTGACAAGGCTCTCAAAGACGCCTAACACACTTTCTTTAAAAAGTAATAATTTGGGGTATACCTAGAGGCAAACAGGAAAGTTTAGCAATTTTCCCCTTGAAATGAAACACTCTCCTTCAATGGAAACATTTTGCTGAAAGCTTCCAAAACTCTCCCCACTTCACATCCTAGCATAAAAGGGGGAGGAGGGCAAGGATTATAAGCAACAAACACTGTAACTATAATAGGAAGTTTCAGATGATTTTGATCTTAAAATTGGTGATGATATCAGACCCAACCGCAATGTCACAAAAATATCTCAGACAATATGCTACAAAATAAAGTCTATCTCTAAGCACAGAACCATTAACAAAAACATTTTTTTCTGATCCAAATCAAGCAAAGTACCTTCTTTGTGAGTGCCACCTCCCTAACCAACAAATGACACTTTTGTTTTGTTTCAGACGTAAGAGAAAAAGGGAGAAATGTGCCTCTCTTACTAAAAAGCAGAGGAAAAGGCCCTACAAATTAGGATGTTTCTTTATTTTACCATCCTGGATATTTGAAATTAAACTTCTAAGTAAATACCCACACTTTCACAGAAAGTAAACATAATGCCACTATACCAGCAGTTTCAAAAGCTAGATCAATCATTTAGATGACAACACATTAAAACTGTATCTTGAACTAGAAACCCTGATCTTAGCATATAGAAGCAAGAGAGCTGGTAGCAATCAAGTCACAGAAATAAATCAAGCCTTCTGCTTGACTGGTCTATTGGTTACCCATGTATCTTCTGGGCTTTGGTAAGTATGGCAAACCACAACATTCGCATTATAAGAATCTGAGAAGACTTTAATCAATGCTTCCAAAAAGCATTCAAATTTTCAGATGAAAATTATGTGGAGACTACTGAACTTGATGGTTGTATAGCTGAAAACATCTATGACCTCAATCTCTGAAACCTGTTTATCTACTATCTAACCACATACCTACTCTTGATAGGTTGGAATCTTTTGCACCGAAGCACTATATAAATCCATGTTCCATCACAGTATTTGGCATTGTCACTTCATAAAATATTGTTAAAACTGTGCTGGGATCATTTGTCTGAAAAAGAACTAACAAAATATCAAAGGCCATCATTCCCTTAAGAACCAAAGGTAATTAGTCCATCTGAATAATGTTTCCACATCACACATTTGTGTGACCATTTTGTAAGTACTGTTTACAATACAACAAAAAAAGAAGTAAAAAATAAGAGTGATAGTTTCATTAGCGACACCTTTTATTTCTGGTTCTGCTATTAACTCTAGTCTTTTCATGCAGTAGTGGGCAGATATAAAAAGGGAAGAATAATTGAAGAAAAAAAAGTGTAATTAAGGGCAATAAGCCACGGTGAAAAATATTTCATTAAACCTTATTTTTTATTATTATTTGGTTAAAGTGATCATATCTAATATTCAGAACTCAGAGGTAAACTGGTATTTTCACTACATTTTATGGACAGTGTTTAAGTTACAGGCACTCCAGTTAAGAAACACAAGTCTGTATATGGTTGATCTATCACAACCCTGCAAAATTGTGCAGGACGCCTCTCTCTGTCACAGTCACAATCACTATGTAGCAATGTCACTCACTGAAAAACAGAAGACAATCTGACATAAAAGTGGAAAAAAATCTAAGCTATTTCCATTGCTTCAAGAACAGATAAGAGCAAAGACTTCTAATCCCAAATCTAAGAAGTCTACCACAATTAGCACTTTTTCTGAGATGGAATCTTTCATATCAATAGCAAATTATAGTACCTCCTAATCCCTCAACGCCAATTGCATACTCTCCCCTTCTAACTGCAGCTTCTGCGGCACACTGTGTTTGTGCAATTATGATCCAACTTGAAGAACTTGGCCATTTTAAAAAACATATGGCATCAGAGAGAGGGTGATCTGGTTTAAAACTAGACCAGTTCCTAGATCTTGCTTAGCATGCACACAGGAACAGAGACTGCTGAAAAAAATGAGACAATCACTTCAGCTAGTATTCCTGCTGAAGAAAATATGAAATATTAGGCTAAATTTCAGTTGCAATGTAGAAATATCTCTAATGTTGCTTTTGTCCTTTTTTAACACTATTCTTCCCCCAGGTGGTTGTTTCTCAGAATCTTCACGATAATTCCAAACATGGCAGATTTCTCTAGCATTTTTAGATATGATAGCCATGTACGTTCAAGATGACATGCCATACAAGACTAGTTCTCCTGAGTGTTCTAGAGCATGTGCAAATGAAAACACTCCGTTGTTTACCTATCCATCCAAAATGACTATAATAAAACATTCCTAATAAGAAACATTCTTATATCTCTGCCTTATAAAGGTTATGTATTGGACTGAACCCAAATCTACCACTTACGGCACACTGGCTTTTACCCAAAACACCGAACAACTTTGAGAAAATCAAATTTATTTTTAACTTTCATTTTTCACCATCAGCTTAAGATAACAAGAGGTCATTTAAGATCAGAAATTCCTGGAGGTAAGGATGAAAAGCAAAAGGACACCTAGAAGCACAGAGGATGTAACCATTCTTCATACATACATAAGAAAACAGCAGCTCTTCCCAAAACATGTGGCTACTACTGAAACACAGTGGTAGTAAAATACTTTTCTAAGACAGTAAAGCAGATGAACGCTGCTTCTCGTTCGAACTGCTGGTTCTTATGAAGGACATCTGTTTGAGGTGTCCTAATGCTGGGACAATTAGCCATGTATTTCTAAATACAAGTACCATTCCACAAATCTCTCTATATTCCCTATTTTCCTACTAGCAACACTCACAGCGTAGTAAGATTTAACACAAATCATATTGGCAAGGTATAAATTTTCACAATACAAAGCATCAAAGTTACTGAGACAAACTCTATTTACTAGTTGTAAGCGAATAAGTATGTTCACTCTGTCAGACTTAAGCCAGTAATTACTTGCACTTGCAAAATAAAAGTAAGAAATAAAAAGTACTACTCCAGTAGTAGAATTCTGATAACAGATCTCAGAGCATAGATAAAAACAGAGCAGAAACACACAGTCTTAGCAGTAAAGAGCAAGCTGTTATTCCAGAATCTAAAACTTGAGGTTTTGTTTGTCTCAGTGATTTTGAGGGGTTCAAAGCCCAGCACTTTGACCACCAAACACTTTGAACACCAAATTCACCAAATTCAAATTCAAATTACTTGGTAATCATTTGCACACACTGCAATTCCTTTTCCAGCTTTTACTATTGAGTTACAAACAATTTCCCAACCCTGCAGAGGAAGTAATGGCTTTTTCTACTTTCCTGAGCAGTACAGAACAAGACAGCTCTGCAATGCTGGGCAAGGTACTATCGTCCCCAGAGCAATTTGCTGCACACTGCAGGAAAAGCTCTCACAATAAGGTGCCCTACTGGACTAGCAAGTGCCAGAGAAAATGCTGAAACAGTCCAACTTCACTCTTCTTTCCTTAGCTTGCCACACAGAAATCTTCAAATTTCTCCATTCTTGTTTCCAATCCCATACGACTCAGAGTGAGAAAGAACCGTATCTACTCCTTACTAGTTCAGACCAGCTTAGAAATTAAGGATAAATCACATGAAACAAATTCAGACTTTTCTTAAGATCAGAGAGACAGGTCAGGGCTTAAGCTGACCAGTGCTGCAGATTTCAGGCCCACGCAAGAACCCCAGAAGTTTATACCAGCAACTTTCACCAAATATAAAATGAAAGAAAAAGAACTTCTAAACACCTCCTTTGCAAAACAGAATAAAGACAAGTAATCAATTCACAGATACCATCCACCTGACGAAGGAAAAAAAAAGCCCATCATGCACTCAGCATTACTGCTAACACACAGAGCACACAGAGGTGTGCAATAATTATTGCTTCTTTTTTTATTTCTCACTTAGGTCAATCACCTGCTTTTACATTCCTAGCTCAGAAGCCAAGGAAGTAGTGGGAGAGGGAGGAAAAAAAAAGTTTTATGTTTTAGGGTATTCCAATCTCACTCAGTCCAGCACCTCTAAACATTAAAACTTCCTGAAAGCAACCTTGCTCAAAATTATTTTCCTCCCCCGAACAGCATTAAAAGCATGGAAAAACTAAAAACTTAAAATATAGTAAGCAGAAAGTCCCCACTTCAGCTATCTCAAAAATCTGCTAGTTAGAGAACAAAGAATTTTATGGAAGACGTTCTTGGAAATAATTAGTACTAATAAAAACTACCGAAGGAAAATTCCCCTGAGGGAATCCCTCACCAGCAAAAACTTGAACTCTGTTTCACTGTGAGGCAGGGCACAGTATTCTGGTGTGATGGTCATTACTAAGCCCTTCTCACTGGCAAGAAGAAAAAAAAGTAATCAACTCTACTGAGAAAGAGAAGATAAGTGAATGATTATATTTTGTCTCTTTCCCACTTACTCTAATAGCATACTCATTCCCGAAAGGCTACACCCTCCTCATCTCCCATAAGACTCCAATTTGTGTTGTCCCAAGGCTGTTACACCACTGAGTTCACAAAACCCAGGCTTTTTTTTTTTTTTTAATTATGCACTTAAGCACAACTCTCCATGTTCAGATGTATGTTTGAAAATATCTTACTTAGGTACACAGGCACCACCACCCAAACATGCGTGCACACCTAAAATGGACACAATCGAATATACTGTCCATAAGCAAACTCCTCCATTTTGAAGTAAAAAGAGGAGCCCCATTCTCCCCTACCCTTTTTGACTATGTATGTATTGTATGACCACAAGACGAGTTGGTGTAGTGGGTTATTCCAACAAAAAAAAAGTTAATTATTTGGGTGGGGTTAGCTTTCCATCAGTAGAGCCAACTCAACTCAACTACAAACACCAGATCCAATTTGGCAATTCTATATCCATTTGAAATAAACAGCAGGTAGCTTATAAAGAAATCAGAGAATTTGGTCAAACTTCTGGAATGATTAGATTTGCAGCAACATTTGCAGCAAACTCAAAAGGACAGAAAGACCTCACACAGCACAGCAAAGTCCTCATACACATCAAGTAGGCAAGCTTGGAAAAGGATGACAGGAACAGAGCTACTCCTTTCAGCTGCTTATCATCAGACTGCTTAGCTTCAAGAATGTAGCTGTAAGACTCTTAGTCTACATAGGCACCCTAGTTGGAGCCAGCTTAAACGAGATCCACTGCAGTACCGCCTTCACTTTCTTCCAGACGAGCATTTTTGTCTGCTCCAGTGTGCTAACACTGTGCATGTCTGATTCAAGACCAATTTCAGCAGGTTTAGCCCACTAAAGCAGCAGAAAAATATGTACTCTTTTCAGCAGCAGTTTTCTGCTGATTTTAATCCATCTTTTACCCCAGAGATCTAGAAAGTACTACTATCTGTGTACAGAGAAAGAGGCAAGAATGCATGGCAGACATGGAGCAGCAGTTAGTGCCTAAGCCATAGGCTAAGAATGCTTTCAAAACAGCGTAAAACTAAAAGCAGACATTTTTCGTTCTTTCTAAATTTAAGGAAAACTTTTCTTTTTTTTTTAAGCTTGCGTTTACCACTCCTCTGGAATCATGCTCCGTTGAGGAAACTAACTTACGATTGTTAAGCTGAATACAGTTCTTCAGCAGATCAGAGTGGTTCTACTGACAAATCATCGTGTGACTAGTACTACCGGAGCTGCACATGTGCTAAGAATGCTGAATAATCCAAACTTTCAGCTCTGAGAGAAAAGTGATCAGCAGGCCCTCCATGCGGATACGTTGTTGGTGTGCCTGGGAACCAAGTCACGTTTCTAATCCAACCCTGCACTGTAGCAGTAAGACATTAAGGAGCCTGAAATAAGCTTATCATCACCTCTCCCTTTGGCCATGTCAGATACATAGTAAATGAGGTAAATCTTAGATATATACAGAGTTGGAAGAGTCTAAGTGACAGAAGTTGCCCATGCCTCAAGGCTTCAGTGGTCTGACATCAATGCGCTTTTACCATAGGTGTGTACATGGACTGCAAGGATGCGCAGGATGCACCATATATTGTGGACCACACACACAGCCAGGTAACTGGGACACATTCACTGCATTAACTCCATTATTGTACAAAATTTTACTCACTTTGAAGCCCTCCCACAACAGCAGTGAATACTTTAAAGAGGAAAAAGAAGCACGGATATTTTGCCTGTGTCCTCAACAGAAGTCTAAATCAATACATGGGCGCAGACATAGGGGAAAAAAGAAAACTAGAAGGAGGAAGATTCCTCACGTCTTTCCAAGAGAAAGAATGTTGTCCAATACAGGAAAGGAAAAAAAAACAATTTTTCTTTTCTTCTCCCATTCCATTTTAACCCATTCTTCTACTACATATCTCTGAGTGAACATTTTGAGTCAAATAATGTTTTATCTTTGCTTTTCTGCTTGTACCAGATGCAGCATTGGGAAATAAGAAACAGAAGAGAGCAGAATTGGGTGCCTGAAGTCTACAAATCATTCTTGTCACTTTTAATTCCCCAAATATAGACAGTAAAGAGGGGACAGGGAAAACAAAACATCACCAAGAAATAAAGGTTGAAGTAAAATACTGAAATGCTGAAGAACCAATTATGCAGCATAGAGGTTACAGAGTTACGGATGGTTGCCTTAGCAGAACTCATTGTGCACTGGACAGCACACACAGGACAAAAAATTGTTCATTTTTTGACAAGACATTTCCCCAATTAAATAACATCCTTCTGAATAATTTCAAGTCTCTGATAAAAATCAGACACTTCAGAATTAAAGACAATGTTGTAAAAAGGTACAAACTTTGAACAAAGTTCCTCTATAAAATACAGACAGTTTCTTCCTGCATGGATTTCCCAGTATGGAACAAGGTATAAGCTCGTGTGGCAACTTCTCCTTCAGAACTGAGGGTACTTATATATTCTCTTCCCATACAGATTTATTCTAACGCAGCTTGAAGGAATTTTTTTTCTTTTCAAGATATCCAGAGGTGTTTTTTGTTTGTTTGTAAGTGATATATGGGGAAGAGAAGTGCAAGAAAGACACAGGCACAAAACACAGTTCATCTGCCTCTTTTCTTTAAGAAATCCAAATAAAAAGAATTTGAAAAGATGTAATAGCAAGTGTTACACAATTTAACATCAGTGGTGCTAATATTCTTCCTGTAACAAGCACAGTATCTGCATAACTATTTCACTTTTTACTTCTGACGCACCTTAATGTCTTGCTTTTCATTTCTAAGCACCACAGGAAAAAAGGGAGTTAATAGAAAAACAGAATAAAGTGTTATAATTTCATTTAAAGTACAATAGTTTGTAGCAATAGTTTAAAATATTATGATGTATATACTTCATATTTTAGATTTCTCTTTTCAGCATGCACACATATGTACAAAAGTATGCTTTAGCTATGAATTACACATATGTACAGAAGCATGCTTTCACCCAATTTGTACTGTGTACTGAAAAATCTTTTTAGCTGATTTCTAACACGTTTGCTATTCGGGGTCAGAACACAACAAAGAAAGGTCCTACTGAAACTCTTAAGTAGGATCCATAAACTTAAAAGATGTCTATGCAAAAATGAAACTAAGGAATTTCTTAACTCAGAGATCACGTGTATTCCTTGTAGTCCTGAAATCAAGAAACTAAAGCAATCCTCCTTTCTCTACTGGCATCCTTAATTACAGTAAATCACAGTAAATGCTAAAAAACATGCTATCGTGCATGCCTGTGTGATCTGGATTAGATATGGCTGCCTGTAACACATGAATTCATTATCAAAGAGTATACAGGCTCCATTTTAGAATCTTTTTACAAGCACTTTCAGCTAATTCCCAGCCGCAGCTGATCCTCACCAAGATTTCCATCCTCAATGGTCAGCACCACTTCATCCATCACCAAGGCCCGAAAATCCAGCTCCTCTTCACAGCACTTGGCTTTCAGTGCTCTCAGGATCTCCTGCTGAGGGTAATCTTCTCTGATGCGACGGTCTGTTAAGAACCACAGTCTGGGAGCAACTGAACTGCACATCTTGGACTTGTCTTGCAACCTTCAACGTTTCCTTGCAGTGGAACTTCTAGATGATGAAGATGAGGAAAATTGTTAAGAGTGCAAAGGCTCCTATCTTTATATTCCCCACTGTCCTGAGTTCCACTCCTCTTGTTGTGTCCTCTTTACACAGGTCTGCCCTTTCTAAGGGGATATAACTTAAAACCTCCATGCAGGAGAATAACATCTGTGTCTACCTATAGCAGAACTAACAACAAGAACAAATTCATTTGCAATCAATAGCTACCTACTAAACTTCAAAAATAGATTTTGATCCTTATTTCATCCTTACTGGATGAAACTATTGATATGGAGAGTGGCATCCCCTTTTGGTCCATATTAGGAAGCATGCTATTGACTGAAAAAAAAATGTTAATTTCTGAAGGCCACAGTTTAACTTCAGAATAGGGATACTTCCTTGCACTTGAACAGAGCTCAGACTCTCCCTACATGCTGCTAAAACACCGGTGACAGAAATGATGACCCTCTTTTTATCAAAGACAGATTGTGTCAAATTCTTTATGTGAAAAAAGCAGTCCAGAAGAAAGGGGGTGGGGAGGTGGGGGGGCTAGGGGGTTGAGGAAAAAAGTCTTAAAATAGAAAGCATTAAAATAAATAAATAAATAAATAAATTTCCTGAAAGGATTTTTAAGACAATGAATTGCTCTAATGAACTCTTATCTATTTGGAAAATATTTAGTATTATCTAAAAGATATAAATGGAAACCCAGTGGAACAATAAGCATTGACATAAAGTTAAGAATACCCAACATTAATACACATAGCCTAAAGTAGAATCAAGATTTGAATACAAGTGTTAGCCCATCTCCAATCACCTTTGCACGTAAGTACCATTCCCCCTGCCCTGAGTACAGAAAACTTACTGTTTTCTAACATATTTTAAAAGCTGCAAAGCAATTACAGATACATTAATAGCCTACAATACATTCATCATTTATACTTAGGTAAAAAGAGGAAGTAGCACAGCAGAGGGAAAGATATATAGAAAAAAAAAATAAAAAGCTGTTAACAGGTAGACATCATTTTTTTCACCAGTAGCATTTGGATGAGGTTCAAGCAGAATCGAGTTTTGTCCAACACTCCTAATGACTGGATTTGGCGTCAGGAGAAAAGCTAAGTGCAGGTAAGGCCATAGATCTGTAACAACTTTTTTTGTGTTTGGAAGAATTCTTGCAGGTTTTTCTGTTTGTTCTGGATTAAGGTTACCACAGTAAGTATTGGGGTGAAAGAATTGTTCTGCTACAACCAGAAGAACAAGTTGTACATTTTGTAATTAAAGTTTGTAATTAAAAATAAAGTTTTTGCTATCTGTAATGATTTTTTTATTAAGCATCAACAAGATAAAGTTTTAAATGGAAATTTTTACTCTTTATATTGAGAACCCTGATGGCAACAGGAAAACCCTACAGAATTCCTGACTTTGTTGTTGCTGCTAATTGCCAAAGCATTAGAAACAATGACAAGGACTACAGTTCTTCATAATATCATAATTGCAGATGAAAAGAAAACAGAAGCTGTGGAAAAGAAATCACAGATGCAGACCAGCTCGTGACAGCAGTCAGGATGCTCAAGGGAATGCAGGATAAGGAATGTTTGCTCCTTGGGGGAGAGGGAAAAAAAAAAAAAAAAAGTGGGGGAATGAAGGGAAGAAATAAGTCGTGAAGAACATCCTTTGTATCCAAGAGCTCTTTTCTTCCCTTTAAAACAACAGAAAGACAAGGCTTGGGCTTCAGTGGCAGACAACTGCCAGGTCCTACAGGCCTTTTTGGCTTTCATATTCTCAGCAAGCAATTTCTATAGGTGATGGTTTACAGAAGACTTGCTGGGGCAATATACTTGGCTAACAATTGTGACAAGCCATCCTACTCAGAAAGGGTACTGCCACAGCACAACTCAGAAGGCTGAGTCACTTGACAACGTACTTCTGCTACTAGTATAAATCACTGGGGAGACCAACCAGCCCCACCTACCGTCCATTCTTTGAAAACCAGGCTCTACCCAAAACTAAGATTAGTCCATCACATACCAAATAGAGCTAAAGAACACTGAACACATAAATATATCATAGATACAACTCTCATTTTTATATAAGACTCCTAAGACTGAGGATCAGAAGCCATTCCAGACCTTCAGCCTCCTCTCTCAGTAATGGTTTTAAAATTGGTACAAAAGAACACGCATTTCCTCTCCTCCAGCCTTCTCTCCATTTCTGGTTGCTATTAACCCCACCCCCCCCTTTTTTTTTTTTTTTTTCCCCTCCAACAGGGATCTGCTTGCATTTTTCTTAAATCTCTTTTCTACATAGTCCCACCTCCACTCCCTTGTACCTGCAGAGATTATGCCATCTCTCCCTGACTACTATTTCAAAACCTCCTTTCTGTGGGGAGGGCAAGGAGGAAGTTGAAAAAAAAAATCCTTCTTCTTCCTCTCTTATTTTTTGTAAGCAGCTAAAGCATCAATCGTCAAGAAGAGTTATCTAGATACCCCAACTAGCATCCTAAACCACTAAGCATATGAAAAATGCCTTGCATATACATTAGTCTCCTTCCTACTACTTTGTCTTCTATAAAATATGTAATGTTTAGAGGGAAGATGTCACACATACATAAGGCTCACACCTCATCGTGAAGTAGACAGGAAGCATCCTCAAGGCTGGACACAAAGATAAATAAATTCACTTCAGATCAAGGCATAAGTCACTGTCAGAGATAGAAGCAGAAACTAGTAATCGTAACTATCAATCCCTTGACCTGATATCCATTACCCATTTTTTTCACCAAGAGAAGTAACCCCCCTCGACCCTAACATTCTATTCCTAAAAGCAGGATCCACTTGTCAAGTTTCAGCCTCTCCTTATATGTATTTTGATTGTGTATGTAATCTCACTGAATAGAACCTATAATTTACCTATTAACCCAAAAATCTTAACAGTCCTTCCCACATTCTCAAGGAAAGGGTCTGTAGGAGGAAAGCCTGCCAAGTAGTCAGATGCGCAAAAGCATTAAGATTTCAAGTTGGATATAATTTCCAGATTTTTTCCGTGAAAACCAAATCCACTCATTGCAGTCTAGAAGAGATACAGTTTAAGACAACGCTGGGTGTGCATGAAATATTTCCCAGTCAATGTGAGTATCTATCACTTATAAGTGCCTCTGTATAAAGGAAGGAAAAGAGCAGGAGATTATCATCTGTCTTCAAAGTGAAATTAGTTAAAATCAATTTTTTACTCAAAGCTACTACAATTAATTCATGTGCAATATTTCAAAAAAATAAGTGAATTGCAAAATCAACAACAGAAGAAAAAAAATACCTGCACAAAACAGAACAAGAAATGTAAAAGGGTAGAGCCAAAGCAAAAGCTCTGCAATAAAGGTCAAATCAACTGTCAGACTAGCCAAGCAATCACCTGCTACATATGCTTCAGAAAGATGCTCTGTGGAACAAATTCTCAGCAATTTATATAAGTTACAGAAAATGGAATCCTCAACTTTAAACTGTAGCATCTCTGCACTAAGAGGGGCTTCACTTCAATATTCACACAGCAGTTTCCTCCTCTACATCATATACGTCTGTATTTCATTTCTTCATGCCTTGAGCTATAATACACCTTTTGCAGACGTTCTCATGAAAGCATTCACTATGCTACTGTTCTACCTCAATTCATGTAGGAATATCTTTTATGGATATAAGAGGGAGTTCAACCCATCAGATAAGCTGTCTAGACATAACTTGAAATCTGAAGACCACTTCCTTAAGCAAGTCTTCCATCCACTACGGAGAGAGTTTCAGAGACCTAACTCCAAGAAAGGGAGACTGGTTTCCATCATCCATGCCCATTTATTTCTTGCCCTGTCTGCATCACTCAACAGCAGAGAGAAAAAATGATTAGTCTCTTTTTTATCCTAATGTATTTTCCTCTAAGCTAAAAGATATATACGAGATATAAATGCATTTACATATTATTGACAAACGTGTGACTTGAAATGTACCTAATTCATAAAAAGATGGTTCTATATCATTTCTACTCAAAACACAACTGACCAACGAATTTGTACATTAAAAAGACTAGTCTGTTTCTTTCCTATGGGACTGAAAAACTATATTCTGGAAGTTTTGCAACATTAGGAAACAGTATGGTCTAGCCATTTCAACCGTTTTGACTCGTGATCTGATATTGCAACCTACTGTTGACTGTAGTGAGACCTGAGAAACAAGTTATTGAAATGATTATATCATGAGCCCCTCCCAGAACCACTTCTTTTTTTAGTCCTTGACTCAGATTCAGTTGCAGCGTTGTGCAGCTAACTTAGCTCCTTGAATGTTCGCAATTAGTAGGGAAGTAAAACCTAATGTTAGGTTTAGCATACCTCTAGGAACATTTAATCCCTAAGCTCAGGTAATGATAATGAAAATCTCACAAGACCTATGAGGGTAGCAGCCATGATTGCCATGGGAAACGGAGAACTAGGAAAAAAAAAAAAACCATATCTTCAAGCACTACTTTAGTGTGAATAAAATGGCACTCTTATTTATCATGTTTAATAAAATGCATATCCTTTTAGTACCTTTTTTCCTCCAAATATACTGTTACTTGGGCTGGGAAAAAGTATTTTGCATTTCTTTTTTATCATAAATTAGTTAAAGCTTTAAAATTGAGTATGTAATCCCAGTCAACCAATTGTCTCTACTATTATGGCAATTTCTAGAATGCTGTTTTAGAGGCCACACCTCAAGACAATGAAGATCTAAGAATAATTGGAATATGCTCACAATTACAATAGATATGATAGCTCAAGGCAGATTTGATTGGTAATGGCAACAGTATGGATTACATTGGTTAACAAAGTGCTGCCCAGCATATGAGCCATCATACATGGTCAATCAATGAATGTCTCAGCCTCACTTTAAGGAAAAGAATAGAGCAGTAGTTGAAACATCCCAAAAATAAAACTTTTCTGTCATAGGAAGAACAGATCTGAAAAGTTCACAGCTGTTCTTATTAAAAGGAAAAATTAGTTCTGTGTTCCTCATACTGATAGCAGAATGATGATCATCTAAAGAAAATCTTAAAAAAATATATATGGACTACAGGTAAGATATGCAGAGATAACGCACAAAAAGACATCTTGAACCACTTATTAAAATTGTTTAAAAAAAATAAACTCAGCAAATCAGTATTATTGCTGACACTGCCACTCCATGTTTACACTTAGGGTCAACCTCAAGAAGGAAAAAAAACCCCACACTCTAACAGTAAAATTTTAAATTGTGTTCTTCATAAAACTACCACATAACAAACACCCTCTAAAATAAATAAATATATATATACACACACACACATATTTTACATAGCATTTTCAGCAGCAGTACAATCTGTATGGTACTGCTGCATACCATCTGCTTTCTGTACATGCACTACAGAAAGTCACTGCAGGCAGGTGACTCCCAAGCACACCTCTTAAAATACAGCATGGTATCCAAACCCCTTCCCTTTCCCTGTGAGATTTGTAGAGGCTGAAACAATCATAGGAGAACAGAATATATTTAGTACAATAGGTCTTAAACAGACTGCATAATAGTAAAGCAGAAAATTCCTACAGTTCTCCCCCCCCATACACACACTCCCACAGACGGGCAACTGCATTCTCTCCTATGGCTTTCACCTGCTCTCTCCCATCCTTACACTAATATTGAAGATACCAGTAGCAATCCTGCCCACACAATTGCCTCTCAAACACAAGCATCCACACCCCGAGTCCTCATTCATCTATTTTCATGTTTGCAAGTAGGTGATAATATTCCTCATTCACACTCCTTCAGTTCCTGATCTCCACTGAACAATCCATCCTCTTCCCTCTCGGCCACACAAGGCTGATCCCAGTTAACAGTCGCTCTCCTACTTTGATCTTGGGATTTTTTTCCCACAATAGGCTCTCATGTTTTCCACCCGTGTGTGTGGTTGAGCAAATTACAACATCGCTTCTTCCCACATCCATTCAAGGTTGTCCCAGCCCAGGTTCCTCTGCAATGGGGTTTAATACACCCCTCTCTTTCCTATCCGTGTGTGCACAGACAGTTTTTCCTTCTCCCTTCCCCCATCACACTCCCAGTCTCCAAGCCTGCCTCTCTCTTAGCGTCTGGAATGGGGGAAGGGAAACAAGCACTGAATGAATGGACTAATGTGACTTACCAGAAATTTGGTGAAGAAGGGCTGGAAAACAAAAAGATGCCAAAGATGGATGCTTCTTTTAGGTTACCAAGAAAGTGCTGCTTCAATTCTGGCTCCCTCAGCGAGGTCGTGTGTCCAGTTACGTACCCCTTTTCCCAGATCCCCTACTACCCAAAGAGGGTGGCACTGAAGTCTTCTGGACACCTCCCTGCACTGCAATCCAAAGGATGGAAATGTACCACTGCAGTTCCCAAAGCAAGGGGGTGATGAGGACAAGGTCCTCTTGGTACTATACGGACACTGTTTAGGTAAAGCTTCAGGGGCCGACGTAGATTTCTGGGGGTTGGAAAAGAGAAAAGGGGGAGTAGATGAGTGCTATTATAACTCTCAAGTTGTCCTCTCCTACTGCAATGGAGGGATGCGAAAAAGGCAAAAACAATACTAGGACTTTTCAGTGTGAAATGGAGTAAATCCAGCAAGCCCCTTGTGTCTCTACTTCCTGAGAACTAATCCCCTAAATGAGGCTGAAATCACCAACACCTGGGGAGAAAAAGAGAAACATACATATTAGCCATAAACAATTACATAAAGGTATCTAAAAAACTACATTTCTATAGAAAAAAAAAAGTGACAGACAATAAGAAAAAAAAAGAAATGGAGCAGATGAGCACAAGTGGGGAATCAGTGTGTCTTTAAATAATTTATATGAATTTTCTCACATATAAATGTATTTTAAAAGATAAACTAGGTAGTTAAGTAGTGTGTTTATTTACAGAAAAAACATTTTTTTTTCAAAGGAAAAATAAGCCTGTAACTATAAGTGAACAAAATAATTCAGGTTTTAAAAAAAAATGAAGAAAGCTGTAGTATTATTTGTGTGCTTCTTTAAATCCCTCTTCCAGGAAAAAAAAAATGGAATTCATGTGAGGAGATTAGAGAGAAGTAGGATTCAGGTAGGAAGTCTATTTATACGAATGAACCCCCTGTTACCCAAAGACAGAGTCATTTATACAGGGAAAAAAAAAAAAAAAAAAAAAAAAACGCGCATAGCAGGTCCAGAAGATGCTCGTTTAAATGATTAAAGATGAACACTCGCTCACTTTGGAAGCGCAGCCCATGGCAGATCCCAAGAAGCTAAGTCAGCAATATGCAATTATCTCCTCAAACGTTAGAAAACAAAAGGAGGAAAGAAACCTGGTCGCAAGGACTTCGTTGCAAGACCCAGCCACAGCCGCGCGCACTCGCGCACCCCCAGTCACGTGAGGCGCTGCTCCCCGCACACGCACGTTTTCACACTCACGCGCGCGCAGCCCTTTTCCGTTGCGCTCCGTTGTGGCTGTTTACACACGCCGATGGGCGCGAGCAACGCGCGCAGGGCGCGCAAACGCGGGCACGCAAGCGCCAGCACCGAGCCGGGGCGTAAATAAACGCTACTGCCCAGTCCGTACGGGCGCCACGGCGACGTGCGGAGCGCCAGACAGCAGCGCGGGGCACGGGGCGAGGGCAGCGCGTCGCCACCCGACGCCTGCGAGCCCGGCGGGGGGAAGGGTGCACACAAAAAGAGCCCCCCACCCCCAGCCCTTCCTTCCCCCCGCGGTGACTGAGGAGATCACCAACCTGGCTCTGGCCTCGCCTCGCCTGCCTGTGCCCGTGCCCGTGCCCGCGGCGGGGAAGGCGCTGGCGGCTCTACGCGCTGCCCCGTCTCGGCGCGCAGGGATGCGCAGTCACCACGGGCGCTACGCGAGGCAGCGGTCGCGGGGCGTGACGGCTGAAGGGGACGGTCCCGCCGCCCCCCACCCCCGCCGCTCCCCCCTCGCGGCACACGGAGGAGCCCACCCCCGGGCCGTACCCGCTCACGCCGGCATCTCACCCACCCCGGGCACCGCCAAGAACCCGCGGGCGGCTGCGCCACCGGCCGACGCCCCCCTCCGGCACCGCCCGCGGGGCCGGGCGGATCAAAGGCGGCAGCGGGGCGCGGAGGGCCGCGCGGAGACTCGCCCCTTTCTCCCCGCTTCGCCCCGCGGGCCGCAGGCGCTCGGCTGCACTGCGGGAAGGGCAGCGGGCTACGCGTCCACGCGGACCCCTCCTCTCCCCCTCCTCCCCGCGGCTGCCGAGAGCAGACAGCGCGGCTGTTCCCTGCACTGAGACCCCCGCCCCCCGCGGCCGCTGCTCCCGCCGCAGAGCCGCCGCCGCCTCCCGCGCTCGCACTGGAGCGCCGGCCGCCACCGAGACGCCGCGGCGGGGAGGCGG
>VWPW01025334.1:207619-307195 GCA_013389825.1 Crypturellus undulatus
CCCCCCCCCCCCCCCCATTTTCTACTCCTCCTTCTCTTTTGATCAGGCCACACTAAATCCTTCCTGTCCTGACGCTGGCAATGTGTCTCCTCCTTTCTCCATCCCTCCCCACTCCTCTCCCTGCGGTGCTCCCAGCCCTCACTGCAGTGCAATCCATCACTCTGAGCCAAGGTCTTCATGAAAGGGGAGAGGGAAGCCTGGCTCTGGGTGAGGTGGGGGGGTTGTCAGAGAGTGTAACCGTCTCCTTCGCTGGGAAGTAAGAGAAGCTCTCGGAATACAGCCCTTCTGGAATTGAAACCTTCTGTCTGCTTCTAGCTATTTTATTTGTTCATTTAGTTATTTAGTCTCTTTGTTTTCAAAGAAAAAATGTTTCTGCCAACATTCCAGTGAAGGTGACTGAGAGGAAACCGGGGAGACGGAAAGCCAGAGACACAGAAGCTTATACAGAAAGAGAAACCAGGAGAAAGAAAAGCACAAGGGGGAAATACACGTACAGAAGAGAAGAGATACAGAGGAAGAAATGCAGAAATAAAGGGGGTGGGGGGGAACAGTGTCAGATAAAAACAGGCTGTATGGAAAAAGAAAAAAAAAGAGTGAAAGAGGGAGGAATACCAGAGATGGCAGATGGAGAAAGGGAGAACTGAATATGATTGCAGTAAATAGCTAAAGCAGACTGGCTAAAGAGATGGATAAAAAAAAAATAATGTTTACATGTTTTAATAAGCAAACCTAGCACATGTTGATCTGGATGCAAGTATTCTATACAGCTACATGGAAATGAAGCTCCAGTGCCTTTTTATTCTAAGAACAGTTACAAATCAGGAAATTGTGAGTGAACTGTTAAGTTATTGTTTATAAAAAGATATCTGCTTTCTCCCTTCTCTGCATTTCTGTCAGCTTATCAGGGCAGATGCATTGGTAGGTAAAGCCAAGAAATTACCAGAATAATAATATCAAACTAGGTATTTTAGCTACCAAATATTATCACCCATTTACAGACACTCTGCAAAGGTACTGTTTATCTTGGTGGAGAATGATCTGCATTTGGTGCTGTCTTCATCTATTTTAAAATGTGACGAGTTAAATCAGTATAGACCCTTTAAATACATGCATATCACATTAGGACAGATTTTCATTAATATCATTTGCTTTGGTTTCAATCTGCTATCAAATCGGAATAGTAAGTGACTGTGCATGGGGAAGGGCAGAAGAAAATTAATCTGGTCAAAGTTAATTGTATTTACAGGAGAGAGAGAGATTTATACCAATGTAGTTGCAATAATGCCTGAAATCTTTGTTCAAATTCTTCTAATGTCAACTGTAGAGAGCATCAATGAAGATTTAAAAGGTAAGTCGCTATGGAGGGATAGGAAACAGAGGGAGGAAAACCTGAAAGGTGGTGCTTTTTAGTTTTTTTTTTCCCCCACAATATAAACTCTCATAAATTTGTCTCTTAACACACATCATCATCTGCATTTCTTATAGATAGCTGCTCAGTACAATTGCCCTTCTCCTTTCTTATATTTTTTAGAAGCAAGGTAACAATTGTCAGTGTTAATACCGAGGACTTCAACAGTTTGCATATTTTAAGTTCCCCTCTTTGCTATTTAGAAGCAATTTAGCTATTTAGAAGGAATATCCTTTTTTTCTTTTTTTTCATTACTGTTGTCTGGAACTGATCCTACAGTGTTACCAATCCATCTCCATTCTCGTTTTGCGTGCATCTCCCTCCTCCTAGTGCAACCTTTAACTGAAAGAGGTTATACCTGGTTCAGGTATTGCTAGCTGTTATGAGTTGATCACACCTGGTACTTACCTGAAATTCTCACTATCATTAGGCTTTGTGAGAATCACAGAACTCAGAAATTCAGAGTTATCAAGTCAGAATAGCCTATTCAGAATGTGAGTTTTGAAACCGCTCTATTGGGGAAGGAAGCATGGGGCATGACTCATTATTTTGGAATGTTAGGTCTGGCAAATCTACCAAAATCTTGAAGTACTAACAGGAGATAAAATGGCACAAAAGGCTGAACCTCAAACAAGACAGGTACTAAGGTTATGGGAAGTCGCAGATGTGATTATTTCTCCCTCGTGATTATTTCTCCCTCGTATCAGCTCTGGTGAACCTGTTTGAGCAGGTTTAAGACATCACTGCTTCCTGATGTCTGTCTCACTCCTCAGTCAGAGGTCATGGTTTTGAAAATGGAACATTCAAAGCAGTTCTTTAGCAGAACCTAGATGATTCCATTTATAGTCTGGAGAACTAAATAGGATTACATGCCAGTTTAGTAGTTCAGGTGACAAACTGCAGTTCAGGAGAAGGTTCTTCTGAATCTGTTGAGGCAGCATTTTATGGGTAAGATGTACAACAGACAGGAGCAGTGACTTCTTTAGCTGGCTATGCTTAATAGTCCACCATAAAATCACAACACTAAGATGGGAAGCTACAGAGGTTATGATGTCCAGAAGACAAAGCGGGAGTAGGACCAGTTATGTCTTAAACTGCTACTGGTATTCAATGTATGACATGAGCCTTGTACATATATTAAACTTGAACTAGTTTTAACTAAAGATGTTTCCTTTTGGTCCAAATTCTACAGGGGCACACTTACCTAGAATTACAGGGAGAATTTATGTATTTGTTGAGCTTTAAGTGCTACCTCTCTCCTTTAGAGAGCAATCTTGGAAAAAAAGGTCTTGAGAAAAGCCACGCTTCAGTTTCAGTTCAGCTGCTTAGAGAAAACAAGATGACACAGAATATGTGAAACAGCCAGGAGGAATGACCCTAACAGCATGGGGCACCAGGAATGAAAGATAATTGTGGTATTCAGAACTGGAGAAAGAAGAGTGAAGGTAACCGTGAAGCAGAGTGGTACAGAAGCAGCAAAATCCTGACAATTTCTCACTGCAGTCTTCTTGGCCTTGGGAAGCCAGAATTATGTGGCCAAATATTTCAACACAACAGCAAAGAATCCTTGATTCTCTGTATGCATACTCCGTTCTTCACAAATATTGAACTGATTTGGTGGTGTTGACTATGAATTAATTAATTTCATGCACTCCCTGAGGGCATTTTGTGACTGGAAGGCTGCCTGCCTTGTTTGCTGATTCGCAAATAAAGAGGTGAGGAATTCCTTGTTCTTACAGATAAGACAAAAAAGGCATGGTCACTTTTTGAATAGAGGTGGGTCACATCCAGGCTCCTGAACTTTGTGGCGTTCCCATCTCTGAAATGGTTGGGATACAAAGTAAGACCTTGTCCCAAAAGTGGTTTATTAACCCCATATGTAGAGAGACAATAGACACACGAAGCAGAGATACTTATTTCATTTCTGTGAGGAGATGGGCACTGTATGGTAACTCCACAAAGCTAGCACACCTTTTGTGATCGCCTTTTGGTATTCATTAACATGTTTTCTGGAAATACTTTACACAGATCTTTTCACTGGTTACATTCTGATTGCATCAGATAACAGTTCTGCATTTGCGTTATAATGCCTTGGCTAATTATCATAGAGAGTGGGAGGGGAAGCAGTAACCCTAATATCATAATATTATCATCTCATTATTTGGATAGGGGAGTGCAAGTTAATATGTTAATAAGCTTTAATGAGCTATAGGTCATCCTAAGTTGAATGCCATCCTTGTCTAATTGACTCATCAGGTTCTTCGGAGGGAAAGACAGATCAGGTCTTGAACTCCTGTTCCTTTGGCAACCTCTGACACACCAGTGGAACAACCGAAGGATGATGCCAGATCTCAGGTGTTAATGGAGCTCACTGGCAGTGAGAAGTCATCAGTGAGGGTCCAAAGAAAACTCACTTCACAGCGCCAGTTCTAATGAACACCCAGTGCTACATTATTGGACTGGTGTATTCAAACATCTTACAACAGTTCATTAATTTCCCATCACTCTGATGTAATTTAATGCCCAGTTACTGAGAGCACATGTGAAGGCAGGTGAGTTGTTAGAGGAAAAGAAATCAGATGGCTTTCAAATGCTTCTCCTAGACCTTTACAGATAAAGTACACTGGGATGACTTGTCTTCTGAGCTGCAGCTGTCTCTGGGGTGAAATGCACCCGGAGATTTAATTTCCAGGAATGCTGATTTTGTGTCTTATCCAAAATATCACAATGCTGTTACTACGGCATCATCCTCTGCCATAGTACTCATCCCTGGCAACATTAAGGGATCAGTACCAAATTTTTACTGAATCACGCTCTGATCTTCTGATCTATAAACACCTAGAAGCACAGGGTCAGTGCAGTTTAGGGTATGTATGTATGGAAGTGCTGTTTACTATGGCAGAGTTCTTCACACCATACTATGGTGCTGATACTGGCCTTTTCAGAAGGAAGAATGCTTTACCTTGAGTCATCTGCTGGAACACTGTGGATGTCCCCAAGTTCCCTTTTCCTGGAAACTGCATGTAAAGCAGAAGACAGTAAGGTGAATGAGAAGGAAAGGGTAGAATAACATTAAATATTGAAATCTCTCAGCAGTGAGGGCCCTCCTGCAATCTTTGTGAATGTTATTGAATGGGAATGATAGAAAAATAAGATTATTTCTCTTCCTCAAAGAAGCAAGCTGACTAGAAAAGAATGGATCCGGGATACTGACAAATGGGCCAGCTAGGAGAGAGCCTTTATGTCAGGTTAGGGCCTTCAGACCCAGAGCCGCCCGCAGCTCTTGGATTCCCTTGGATGAGGTTTCAAATGCCGGTGTGCTGCAGCTCCCTCTAGTGTCCGCAGAGAGCAGGAGCAGCAGGACGCTTCCCTTTATTTCCCTGCGGTTTGTCTGGTAGTAATAAAACCCCGAACTGCCCCTCCCGGCCGAGATTTCCTCACCAAGGGCTTCCCATTTGCACCAAGCTGTTCAAATGAGAGGTATATTGTTAGAATAAGTTTGCATGGAGCATCCTGGGGAAAATACACACTTCCAGCTTGGGAAAAAAAAAAAGGAAAAAAAGATTTCAAGTTCAAAAGCACTCTGAAGGAATCTTGCCCAGGACCAGAGGTGAATCTTGCTGTCTATGTGAGATGGCGATACGCTATGAGGGCAAAATGTATGGCATCAATGACAGTTTCCAAATAAATACATTTCAGGATGGTCTTCATCTGCAGTGTCATAGTTAGCCAGTTAAACAGTAACAACGGTTTGAATGTTTTTCCAGAGACACAGAGAAAAACAAAAACAAAACCAAGCTACGTGGAAAAATGTAGCCCTGACTGTACATTGACTATACATTGATACAACCTGGACATCAGTAAAAAGCGAAGGATCTGAAAGGATTTCTCAGACTGGGAGCGATTACAATTTCTGTCAGTTCTTTTGTTTGCTTCCAATCCCTGGAAGTGTGAATGGTGGTGTCCAGCTTCAGTAAAACAGGTCGATGGTGCTTCAGTTTGGTTGCTGCTCTGGTAAGCAGGGAAATGTCTAGCATTTTCTTTTCCCTCTATTCATCTCTTGCTGCCTCTCAGCACTAAGTTTTTCCCCCTTAGATTTTGGAGGACCAGAAATGAGGGCGAACAGATAGTCATTTTGTCTTCTCTTGAGCACTGCGATCACCATCTACTATTAAACAAGAAATGCTGGTTATAACGTATGTCACACACAAGTAACACTTTCCAAGGTTTCTCTTAGCAGCCAAGATGTGGTGAAGATTTCCTGAGTAATTTTATACTAAAAATTGTTGGGTTTTATTCCTAGCCTGCTGTTTCTTGAGAACAAATGAGGGTTACCTAGCTACTGGCATAAGACCAGTATGTGTCGTAGCTTTCCCTTCCAGATTTTCTGTCTTTCATTGCTGTGTGAGGGAGGGAGATTCAGTCATTTTCCAGCTTCCTCCTCCAATAGCCTTGCCTTCAGGCCTGAGATTGTCCCTGGAAGCTCAAAGAAGGGGCAGTGTCCAACTAGTGTTTCCACAGACCCAGAGAACCAGGAGCAACAAGGAGGGGAAAAAAGAACACTAAGAAAGAAACCGGAAATGGATATCCTAGGGCTCCTGGAAGAAGAGTTATGTGAGAATGTAAGTAAGGCTCGTGGACCAGCCACTCCCTCGTTCATAAAATGGAGAGTGCTTGGAGCAGCTCAAGGGAGTTTGAAGGGTGGCATAAATTATAGTTGGCTTTTGCTCTTTGTCTGCCTTTTCCCTTTCTCAGCTTATGTCCGTTCCCTTTTGCAGAAGTCGGCCCATATTCCAGCCCCTGTGTGGTGCCCGACCCCTGAGCGAGGCCCTCCCAGAGGAGCCCAGGCCCTGGCAGCGGCAGCGCAGGGAGGGGGTCGCTCAGCAGCCTCCGCCGCAGCTTGGCTGCAGGGTGACGTCATCACCCCTGCTGCCAGCTGATGGGCTCTCCCCTCGTGTGCCTGCCATCAGGGAAAGCCTGTGTCTTCCTCCTGTGCCTTTTTGTTCGTTTGTTTGTTTTTCTTTTCGTTTTCCTTTATTTGTCCGTCCTATTCTCTCTGTTCTTCTGCTCTCTCCTTGTGATGCATCTGTTACCACTTAGGACTTTGACATGCTTTGCACCTCTCGCTTAGCTGGAGTGTCATAGCAGTCACAGGGACAGAGCGCTGTCCTTCCCACTCTGAAAACCTGAGTCCTGACTATTTATATAACAGGGACCCCAACATGAAGTACAAAATAATCCTGCTGGAGTAAAGGGCGGAGGGGCATGTCCATTCTCACTGTTCATTAAACACACTGTCCCCACCCATTGTTCTGGCATTAAATCCTGTTCCATGGATGATTTTGAATTCCTCCTGGGCAGCATCACTTGCAGTACGTACTAGACTAGGCTATGTGTCTGGAGTTATACAATCCAATAGGATTTTAGGTGAAAGGCCAGAATTCATTCCGTCACCATGGCAAACTGAATCAAATTATGATGTGCCCAAGCCCTTAAGTATTTCTGGAAATAAAACAGATTTTGCATTTGGCAGGATCAAGGGAAGTGCTGGGGGCAAGGACAAAGAAAAATGAAGGGGACAGCATCATAAAAAGATGCAAAAAGATTTGTAGAGGAGAAAGCAGAGACAGTAGGCAGAAAAGATAAAATGCAAGACTGAGAAAAAGTGGCTAAATAGGAAGAATAAAGAGTAAGTGTATTTCAATCCTGGACTTGTCAGTCAGCCATGTGGTTCACATACAAGCACATGCTACTATGGCCAAGCTCTGGAGCGCTCTAGACGTGGGAAATCTGAGCACTTTATACTTTTCTAAACCATGAAGTCTTGGTCTCAAAGAGTTGTCAGCCTGAGGTTCATCAGTAGAAATATGAAGTATACGGTCATCGGGCTCAACATGGTTCCTGCTCTTCAGAGAAACGGAGAGATAGTGAGAGGTTTGTATGACATTCCCCATGAAATGTCTCAGACCGAGTCAAGGTCAGACCAAGACCTTGCTTCAGACCAAGGTTATTAACTCAAAGTGCTGCAACTGGTCTAGCTATAAAACCCCTTTTTATATTTAGGTAGAAGGGGAGAGCTTTTTTTTTTCCTTTTCTTTTTTTATTTTTTTTTTTATGCAAACGGATGTTTTTTAAAGGCATTACTCAGAAAAGTGCTGCAAGATCTCTGGACTGGTAGTGGGAAGGCTGTTCTCAAATGTATACTATTGGAAAACTTCATATTATTTAGGAAAGAAATGGTACAAGCTCTGCAGATTTTCAAGAGAAACAGAAAAACAGGGATAAAAGAGAGCCAAAGGAATGGGGTGCAATTAGGGGCTAAGTGGAAAAAGAAGGACAGCCGTAGTGATGTAAGGAGAAGAGGGAGAAAGACAGCGTTGTGCAAGGAAGACAAAATAAAATAGAAGGCAAATATATAATGTAGACAGAGGAATCCATCCCTGGTCCTGGGCCATCCTGAGGGAATGGGAGGAGCAGGCTCCTTTTGGATTATAATAAACTCTGGAATGAGGGTGTGGGCAGCTGCTCCTCACCCCCTCCCCTCTCATTCCATTTACATGATGACACAACATCCCACCACTTCATTGCCCTTTCCTTTTTCTTTTCTTTCTTTTTTTTTTTCCTTCAAATTGTATTTTGAAGACAACCAAAAGAACATTTTCTGGGAGTGGCTGTATATGATATACCCAGTGGCCAAAGTGAGGAGAACAGCTGAAGGGGGAAGACGGAGCGTCTGCTGCTGCTGCAAGGAGCAAAGACTGAGGGCTGCAGTAAGTGACTGGGAATCTATCCATTCTCTCACCATTCCTCAGAATAAGCTAAAAGGAGAAGAGAGTGGAAGAAGATAACAAAGGGGAATTTTTCTTTGTATTGTGGGAGGGGGACTGGGGAGTCTTTAGTCACATGGATGAGAAAAAGAATGAAGACAGGGAAAAAGAATGTCTAAAGAAAGGAGGTGCTAGGAGAAACAAGGCATTTGGAGTTCTATGTTCAGTCTAAAATGTTTTAGCAGCAGCTGGAAAACTGGCAAGATTACAAGAAAGCTAGGTGGGAGGGAATTTGGGAAGAGCAAAATGTCCTGAAAGGGAAATGAAGGCAGCAGGCAAAAAGTAGTTTTGGACTACAGCTCCCATGCCTTAACTTTCCTCTGACTGCTGTCCTCCACTCCACAGGGATGAAGACCTCTGGAACCTGTATACTGCTGTGTCTCTTAACACTTTCTTTGTCCCCAGCTGGTGAGTTCTTACTTCAAGGAGAGGATTTCTTCCTCATCCTGACCCCTTGCAGTTCTCTGCAGAGACTAAAGTGCAGTGACCTAAGGAGAAAGACACATGCATGTAGATGGAGATGAAAAACTGAATAGGAAGCTAATGGTGGAGGTAGGGCTATATGGAAAAGTTTGGGAAACAGGGACTGGTCCCCATATGTGCCTACACATATGCAATAAGCAGCAGGGGTCACAGCAGACAAAGGTCTAGGGTTTGCACAGCGGAGATTAGGTAAGGAAAATAGCCAGAGACAGATTTTAGAAAGCAAGTTAGCTGTGGTTTGTGATTATTATAGACTGTGCTGTATTGCACGTGGCTGACAGCCTGTGCTTCTGTGATCTGAGGAGCACTTCCCAGTGCTCCACATAACTTTCTCTGTTATAGTTGTGAAACACCTACTGTCACTAACGGTCTGCTGAGATGCCTCCAATTCCAGGTCATTCGGTTGCCAAAGGATTTTGTAGTACTTACTTTATATAGTTGTTTGGACAAACTTAAGCTCAGGAGTCTAGACCTTTATTTGCTTTTGTTGTTATTGTTCTGTTTTATTGCTTCACATCTTCTTTTGAAATTTATTCATTGAAAATTTAGGAGGGTTGAAATTTGCAGAAGAAAACAAAATGAGAGGATAGCGTCAGACATTAGAATCATATTGGTCAGGACAAAGAACAAAAGAGGATTTATTCCAAAGACTGGAGAAAGTTTCACCCAGAGAAGGCCGTGAGAAACAGATGACTGCACCTATTACGTTCAGATCAGAGTATGTAAATCTACTATTCTCAGTCCTCCCTATAGTGAAATAGTTGGCTCCAAATGGACCTCTTTTGTTCTTCAGTGACTGCTTGGATCTGAGATTTGACTGAAACCTGTTCATATTCCCAATAGCACTATTTTTTTCCTGTAAACACGTATAGTAATTACCACAAAGAGTTTGTGACTATGAAGCAGGGATGGGAGGCATCCAAGAGATGAGTTTGTAGGTGGCCTACAGAGTTATAGGGGAGAAAAAAAAGGTTGTGGACTTCCTGATACATAAAGAAGGCCTGAAAGGAAGATTTCTTATTTGTGTGTATTTTTTCCAGGTGTCTAAGGTCTGCTATTTTTGTTTTAACATAAAAATAACAGCAAAATAGTAGGAATCACCAACTGGTCTCTCATCATCTCTTTTGCTATGTGTGCAGATATAAGTTTGATGAATTAGGGTGATAGCTTTTTAGACAAGGGTGAAGTTAGTGCAGCTTGGAGAGTAAAATCTTTCCACCCAAGTGTTTATAAAATATCAGAATTGGGTACTGAAACAAATACAAATTGAAGTGATTCAAAGTCTGATAAGAAATTCACCTTTTTTTTGTCCCCTTTTCTCACATGCAGAGGTTGCACTACTTTGTGGCCCATCTTTTGATAATTGGACTAGTTTTCTAATAGTCTCCTAGACATGAAAAAGGCTAGTAAGACATAGCTTTTCAACATTAGAAAAGGTTTCTAAATTAGAATTTGAGGTCTTGTATCAGAAACAAACCAAGAACATTCTCATTTTTCCTTTATGAACGTTACTATTAAGAGATTAGCTGGAACAGGAAAAGTCTGGGACTGCACTACACTGTGTGCTTAAGTTATTAGGCATGTCTGGCTCTCCCTGGCCAGCAGCGGAGCCCTTGCTGGCAGCTGGGTGAGGAAAGGAATAGCAAGGTGCTGTAATGCTGCAGAATGGGACTGTGTAGGGATCCCAAGTGTATTTCTGCTGCCTGCAAGTATCTGCTCTTGGAATGAGGAAAAACTAAGGCTTTAAAACTCATGTAATCTTTACTCTTGCAGTGTTTCCTCTAAAAGTAGAAAGCTAAAGGCTGAGTTCATAGGACACAGCAGCGTGTACTATACTTTGAGCTGGTCCTGCGCGCAGCTCTGCAGAATTCCAGATCACCAGTCTTTTACTGCCAACTCTTTCCTTTATCCCACCTCCAGTTATGTAGACATTTCCCTTCCCTGTGGCTAGCAGGAAATATTTTCTTATTCCTGGCTGCTGGAGGAACAGTCTTCATATTTGGACAAATGAACAGTCTGTCTCAGTTTCAATTCCCCCTTTTTTCACACAGAATGCACAGCAAAACTTCATCATTCTCCCTCTCCTATTGAACCAAGGGTCTGGAAACAGACAACTCTTCCATGCTGTGCCCCATACCCAGGAAGGACAGTGGAATAGCTGATTATTTGTGTAAGGAGCTACAAAATCTGCAATCTGTTTCTTACTGTGCCAGTGACTTTGTGACCTTAAGTAAACAATTTCCATCATTCTATTTCCTCTTTTATAAAATAGAGGTAGTGATTTTGATGAATCTCCAGGGCAGGAGACAAGGTGTAAATATTTTTCAAAATGTATCAAATGCTGTTGCACAAATGGAAATTCTGGAACCAGACTTGGAGGTACTAAAATCTCATGCCTGTGCCTGGCTTTGGACCTTGGCAGAAGCAACAGGGATAGAGTCTTGAGACTCTGTGTCCAAAAGTCTGTAAAGAAAACGTCCTGCTGACGATGGAGGGTAAAGCAAAGAGAAGAGCGTCTCTCCCTTCAGCAGAGGGCAGTGGTGTCTCCTGGAAAGACAAGCATCTCACAGCTCTTTCACAAACCTTCCAGCCTGTATAAATCCATCTCTTATGTCTTTTCATCACTCCCTTCTATTTCTCTTCTCTTGCAGACTGGTATCCATGGGCGGTACATGGGCAAGATTCAGAGTCCGTAACTGGTAGGTGTTGCAGGAGTGTTAGTCCTGGACACTTGCTCATATGATCCAAGTGTCCCTTGTAATTACAGCCCGTTTCATTGCAAACACTGCTATTTGCTTCTTTGCCTCTGCCACTGTGAAGTTATCTTTCAGCCCTTTAAGACAACTTGCTAAGTACTGTATGCTGGTTACAAATAATTCACTAGTATTGGAATCCAGAGCACTTCGCAGATTTTCATGAAGTTGTATTCACAGCAAAGGTTTGTGAGAGATCCATGAGGGCTGATAATTCATTAGCTGTGAGAAGTCAGGGCAACTTTTCTGCTGCTTAGGAACATCCTGAGCAAAAGAGTGTACAAATGCTAGGGTTCACTAGGAGGAGGGCTGCTGACAAAGGATGTTTTGAGAACTTGCCTAACTGTACTGTTGAGGGTAAATTACTTTATTCCTATGGGGCTTTTATTTTTTTTTCCATTTCTGTGACATGATAACATAAATATGTTTTTGTATCAGGCTTCAGCACCTAAAGGAACCACAAGAGCCTGCTTTTAATTCACACTGAAGCTGTTGGCTTAGCCATCAAATATCTCAGGTACACTCCTGTCAGATAAAATGTGTGAGGCTCCGTGGAACATTGTTCAGCAGCTGCAGCCGGTCAAAAATGTATCCAGAAACCGTCCCTTTCCTTCACACTTTATCCCTCAATCACACACACACCCCAGTTTTGCTATCTGTTACTTTTCAGAGGAAATGCTGACAACATGTCTTTGCAGTCACAGCTAGATTTGGAGTTTTCTCCTTTCTTCTCTACAGTGTCAGCTGTCTGCCCTCATGCTACAGGAGGCACCAGTGCCTTCCTTTCAAATGTTTTCTTTCTTAGCAAGCTGATCACTGTGGCCATGTCCAAGAAGTCAGAATATGAATCCATAGTTCAATAATGCAATATGCATCAGTAAAGAAATCTAATCCCAACCAGTCATTGATGGGGGGGAGGGGGTGAGAAGGGGGCACTTCCTATTTATACATTAACTGCATTGGATCGCAGTGTCACATAAGCCTAGCATGCTCGCCAAGATAATTCAGGCTATGTATGGTTAGCTATGCAAAGGGCACAAACCCATGGCATGCTCTCTCAGGACATTCTGTCTTTTCTAGATGATCCTAACACTGACTTGCTCATCAGCACCTCAGGTAAGTTCATATGTCAGCAATTTCAGGATTTTTTTCCTCCTGTTCACCTGTATACTCTCACCTATATAGTTCCAGGAAATACTCATTATGCTCAGAAAGCCCTTTGTCCTTCCCCTGACATCTAACAGTACTCTTCCAGCATCCATAGCTATTTAGAGTTCCTGTCTGTGCTCCACAGAGGAAGATGAATTATGGTTGGATAACACTGTGTTCTCCAAGGAAATGCCACTTTCACCTGGTTCTCTGAAGATGCTTGCATTGTAGGAAAGTATGAAATGTGAAGGCTATACATTCTTAGCTTCCAGAGGAGGTTGAAGGAAGAGACTAAAGGAGTAAAAAGCGCATGTGTTCATATCTTACAGGGACATATTGCAGGAGTTGACAGAGTGTGTGGTTTTACAAGGTGGACTTATCCCGCTAGGCTCTCAGTGGGTAAGGCAGGAAATGGCCAGACTCAAAAAGAAGCCTCTCCTCTTTTTCCTCATGACTCATATTTGGAGTCCCCCGCTGTTGACTTCTGTGATTGTTTCTCTGTCTATTGGGGCTGTGAGGTGCAGAGATCAGGCAGAGCAGGGAGAAGGGAGAATAGCTCTGGTCATTTGATTTGGGGAGTCCTACATTAGTTCAAAAGACAAAGGAAATGAAGCAATACTAGGCTGTTGCTGGGAAGTGTGCTGTGTTTGGAGATCTGAGAGGGATGTCCCATTCTCCCGGACAGTACAGTTCCATGACCTCTCTTCTGCCCTGTGACTGTGCTCATCAGCTGGTTGGATGATCGTCAATCAACCATTAACTGTCACAGATGCATGAGGATACTGGTACTGGAGTAGAAAAGTTGAGGCCTAATAATGTATACTCATAAGGTATGATCTTCCTGAAGGGAAGTGACAGCAAACTATGTGAGTCTCTTCAGTGTGTGAGGCCTGCCAGTCTATAAAATGATAGTTAATGGCCTTTTGTGTCCTGACTAAACTAACTACAGATAACTTTCATCTAAATCTGAAAAATAGGAAGAAAAAAAATAGAACCTGGTTCAATGTGAAGCCCTGACAGCAGAGTCAGCCTTTTTGATCATTTTGTAGAATGATCAAGAAGAAACTCTTCATCTTGAGCATATACTATGAGACCCATATCCGCCCTACAGCAACTCCCAACTCGAGGACATCCAGGATATTCACAGGGAAAGCTTACTGTTACTCTGACAAGTCAAATAGACACCACAAATTGTAATGGTGTTTTGAACAACATGTGGGATAGCTGCAGATCAGGAATGAAGATCAAATGACAAAACTGTGGGAGGGGGAAGAATCTGAAAACTCAAATCAAGATCTTTCCAAAATCTTCTTTCTCCAGCTGCAGCTGTAACACCACTTGTCCTTCTTAGCCCTGGTGAGTTTATTCTCAATCCGTAGACGAATAGCTTGGGTTCTCCTTCTTTCTCCTCACCTGGTCTTTTGCAAAGTTTGAATCCTACCTTCCCCGATTGCCCCCAACTGAAACCTTGAATCCCCAAATACTGTCTTTCTCTATGTTCATATGTTTTCTCTGTGATTCTGGTTAACACCCTGATACATGAACAAGAGAAATACAAATCTGTTTAAAGTTGATGAAAACTTGTGTCTGTTAAGTAAGTAATAAAACATACGGTTTTACTTTGGTCCAGATCGGTTGCTTTATCAGAGGGAACAATGAATCAGCTTCCTTTTGTGCCATTATCATGGACACTAAAGGAAGGTCCATGGATGCTGTTTCTTAAAGAAATCACTGTTCCCTAAAAGGAGCTAGTCAGGCTCCTTCCCTCCTTGTCTAGTTGGGAGTTACAGCAGCTAACTATGATTATCCAACCTTTTGCTTTCTAACTAAAGATTTCCTTAGAGGAGAATGTAATGCTGAACAGGCGTGGTAACATTTTATAGCAAAGCTTGCCAGATTTTTAGCATTATTGGCTAGATAGCTATCACCAGAATCATACTTGGTTTGTACCTTCTTTCACTGTTTCATGTTAACAATTTTTCCATATTAGAAATTACAGTGGAGGGCTCTTGAAAGAGCTTTCCAGTCATTTGTTTCCAATAAACCGATGTATAAGAAGGAATAAAGGTAAATCATCCTAACTTTGCTCTTCTGTGTCTTCCAGTTCAATCTGACACTGAAGCTACGACAGCTGCATCAGGTACATTTAAGTTTGCTGCTCACAGCTTCTTCCCAACTGTGCTTTCACCTACCCTGTTACCTTTGTAGTCTGGTGCCCTCCAAGGCTCACTGGAAAATTCACTTCAGCCCATTCCTTGAATTAGAAGGAGAGAATGAGAGTAGTGGAAATTGAAGTCTTCCACCAAGTGGCATGCCTAGAGTGAGAGGAATTGGCAGACCACCAGACCAGACACACCTGGTCAAAGTCCAGTCATTGTCAGTGGCCAAGGGGCAGCATTTCTGAGGGAAATGCAGGAAACCCTGACATAGATCCTTGGGTTTGATTGCCAGCAAATGAAGAGAACTGGATTTGTGTCCTGAAGCATGAGCTTGCAGAACCATTAGAACACATGTTTAAATAGATGACTACAATATTCATTTGGATTATTTGTATCTACCCCTTGAGGTATGCTTTCCCTATATTAAGGACCTTCCCCAGGATGGTTTTGCACTTTACTTAAGGTCCTCTTATTTTTCTCTTATGAAGCAAGTGGCTCAGAATTCCTGCCTTCTTTTCTTTTTCTCTAAAATATCCCCATCTCTCACAAGGAAATGGAAAGTAGAAGCAAAGTACTGCCTTCCAGGCCTCTATTTATTGACAGATTGAGTACACCTGACAGTGTTGCTTAATTGCACCCTCGCGTGTGTTCTCAGATTGTCGGGAAGAGCAGTTCCCTTGCACACGCCTCTATTCTGTTCATAAACCAGTGAAGCAGTGTATCAGCTACCTCTGTGTTACCAGGTAAGAAATCTGCGCTCTCTGAGAAAAGCCATAATACTCTTCAGAAACAACATGTCCAGTTCTGCAATTGTTTCCTTTGGAGACTAGAGGTTCCCACAGGAAACCAGATGGTGAGATGAATCCCATCCTCAGAGTGTCCTTTTAAGGTGATTAATTAATGCAGCATAACAGTGCAGCATCTGTGTAGCACTAAGGTTTTGTAATAAATCATATATTTATTATCATTATTGTCGTCAGGTAATGCATTTGACTATATCAAATATTTGACAAATATTTGATGCATTTGACTACCTTTATATTGACAGCCTTTTTTGGACTAACTACAGAATTCAAGATTTGCCACCTCATAAATAATTATTTACACATTTGTTGCCTGTATTCCCTTCTTTGTCTCCTTGGGTATCTGCAACATCTTGTCTTGATTTTGGCGTGCTCCTTGTGATCCCCTCAGTGTGCGTCGGATGTACATAATAAACAAGGAGGTGTGCTCTCGCATCGTCTGCAAGGAGAATGAGGTCATGCAAGGTGAGTGATAGAAAAAGCCAGCCTAGAACGGGTTAGAAGAATAGACATATCCATCCACTTCCAATACATATGCTGTAGATTCCTTAGAATTCATTTGGGGACCTTTAATGCAGTGTAGCCTTGCATGACATATACGTGCCATGAGAAGCACTGGGAGGTAGATTTGCAATATCAAGAGGTTTGAGAGCTTGATTCTGTGTTGGCGTTGCCTTATTTGACCAATTAGTGAATGATGTTCTACTAATTCTGAACATATCCTTATTCAAAATTATATTCCTTTGAGGTTAAAGAGTGAGTCTCTTATTTCTGTTCATGACTAAAACCAGGATCCAGTTCAGATTTCTTATGCAGTCCTTGCTGCAGCAATATGTGAATAATTTTAATATGAGTTGTGCATTTATAAAGCCATAAAAACCTGAATAAAGACCTAAGGATTTGTTCACCTACCTCATGTATGAGGATTCAGCAGTTTGACAGCTTCTGTAGATAGAATGAAGGATGTACTCCTAATTATTCTGGTGGTGAAGAGCTTGAAGGAAGGTTTGACTTTCTGTCACGGTGTATTTATCTGCTGTGTCTTCAGATGAGATCTGTCGCCAGCTGGCTGGCCTTCCTTCTCGGCGTCTCCGCCGCTCTGCACGGGCCCTGAGCCTCCCTTGCAGACAACTCCTGGACCAGCAACGCAAAAGGCCTGATGCTGCATAAAATACCAACAGTAGAAGAGAAGGGAGAGAAGAGAAATCATCTTCCACTCAGAAAATCCACTGTGTATGACCAAGACAAGACCTGCTTACCTTTTTTCTTTTCCCACCATTTTCTTGCTGCTCTGCCTTCCCCCACATCCTGTTCCTCAGGTACTGCAGTGCACGAATTCCCCTCTCCTATTCTGTCATGGTGGCTGCTGTGATCCACTAAATCTGCTGACAATATGTGATGCTGCCTTCTTTGCTCCCAAACTCTCTTCCAGGCCACGATCGGCTCAACTCCCAGGCATGCTTAACTGTGCTGCATCTCCTCTTGCTTTGCCCCTGCAGAGGGACCAGAATGGAGACAGGATGTACCATGGTACAGATGCACTAAATTGAGTCTAATGTGGAGAAAAACATGCCTTTATGCCCTTGGCCTAGGCCTAGGCCTCTCGGCCTTTGTCTCTTGCATGGCCTCAGCATGAGTCCTAATGTGCTTGATCATTCTTAGCCTTTCCAGTCCTCCTGAGCAACTTGAGTTTGTGGTGTGGTAGCACAATGGTAGCTTCCCCTTGTATCTGCTGGCCTCAGAGAAGTGACAGGACTGGAACTGAGCTGTCCTCAATCCAAGACAAACTCCATTGTCCCTGTTCAGCAGCAGATCATTTTTAACTACCTCCGGGAAGTTTTTTGTCTCAAACCCATTGACTCCCTCACACACAAATGTTAACAAAAAGAGGAATACTAGAATTAATATGGCATTATATTTTTTTTTCTCAATGTGAAAAGAAGATTATACTGAAGAAAATGCTTCCTCTCCTTCCTCCTTTCCTCTACTCCAATCTCTCCTTCCTAATGACACTTCTTGATAACAATTCCAGGCATTCCAGGGTAGGAAATATGGCTGCCTTAACTCCTAAGCCCAAGAGAGCTCAAGAAAAATGTGTGTCTAGGCAGAACTAGGATCTTGGTTCTTCTGGACTGAAGGACAGGGCAGAAAAGAGCAAAAAATTGGGAAAGAATGTGGGAGAAAAATCATTGTCTGAAGCTCTTGGGTTTTCTTTTAGGTTCTGTGGCTGTAGTGCACAGAGCCAGGTAGTTGTGGGGAGGTGGGAATATCTGCAGGTCATAGAGAATAAACACAGGGCGACTTTGAGGAAAAGTTTGGTGTTCTGGTACTGGATGTCTGGCCTGGTGGAGAAATTCGTTTTCCAGATATACATGTATTTTTGATAGGGAGAGATTTGATAGGGTAAGTGCGGAAGAACCAAGTTGTCTGAGGTTTTTTAATCACTCTGTGACTTACAGTGGCACCATCACCCATTCTGTGGAGCACCTCAGCTGAGCAGCTTATTAGCTCACTACTGCAGAAGTGAGGCTGGACCTGTCTGTAGGATCTCTGACAAGTTTTTCCTAGCTCTAACAGAAAGCCAGTTTGCTAGAATATGCATCTAGCTACTTCATGTAATACAACTTGCTGCAGAACTGCATGCCATTCAGCTTTAGAGGAACAGTGGTTTGCTACACAGACTCAGAGTAACACAGTGTAAGGGATAGTTTGCTATGTAAAATTCAGTCTTTTTTTTTTTTTTTTTTTTAGCAAAACAGTTAAAGTAAGGGCTTCTCCATCAGAGTCAGATTTTTGCTATATTCAGCAAGAGGCTGTGTTACATCCTTTGCGTAGAGAAAGATACCCCTGTGCAGAGGCAGATCTGTTCTGTGTAAAGACAAGATTGTCCATAGATGGGCCAGATCTCTATCAATCTGTTATATAGGAGAAAGAATTCCAAGTTATGCAGTTCTGGAATTCTGTCCTTTACATAGGGGCATAGTGCTCCTACACAGAAGATGGTGCTGCTCTTGAGTACTTGAAACTCATGAGACTAGGGATGGAGGAGGAATTTCTCTACACTGAGAATATGCACATCTCTGTAAAGAGGAGGGCACTTCAAGCTTGATCTCAAAGCCATTAAAGTCACCAGCAGTCACTGACTTCTATGGTGAGAGGCTTGTGGATTTTGTCTGTGTGGAGGAAGCCTGGGTGGAGATAAAATGTTAGGAGCTCTTGGGAATTGGACTAGACCAAGTCTCCACACCGTAGTTAAATATAAGCCTTTATAGATACAGATGTATAGCTGTATAACATAGCTATTGTACAGTATATAAAAATTTTATCTTTCATACAGTTTGGAAAATGATTAGAATTTTTTCTGCTACTTGCTTCCAGCAGTGATAGCAAGAAGAATACTGCTCAGAAGAATACTGTTTTAATGTTAGTGTCCATATAATGCATAATGCACCAAAATATTAAAATAAAATTTTATTTCCTGTTGTTATTGACAAGTTTCATGTGTTTGGGTTTATTTATCTCTAGATGCACATTTCCTGTAATTTTGTGTGCAGGTTTCACTCCAGCCTGAACCTGCAATCCTCATTAGCGCAGTTTTGATATGCCACTCCCCTGGTTACCTCCTGAATCACAAGTCTTTCTGAGAGACCATTATTTTTTTCTAGAGCTACAGATAATAGTACTCAGCAGCTTCTTTTTCATGGATGGTTGTGCTAGTTTTTCCAGGCAGTTGGTAGCTGCTGACAGTTGGAGCAACAATTCCTCCCAGTCCATGAGATTCATGCTAAGGAGACATGTTCCCACTGAGGATGTGCCCCGCATTTCTGATGAAGAATTACCATCTCCAAGTAAAATGATAAGATGGTTGAAATAAAACAAAAGCTGTGATATATCATCTTGTAAACAAAGAAGAACATGTTCATTAGAGCACAAAATAGCGACAACTGAAAGATCCATTGAGATCCCTTGACTAAAAAATATACATTTAGGTCAAGAGGATTATGAAAACATCTATTTCATTGAATCTCTGCCTTTCCCAAGATTCAAAACTTACTGTGTGTTATAGATTGGCCACAAAGATGTAGCACCCAGAGCAGAGGAGATTCCAGGGAGCTTTCATTCCTGTGCAAACAGTCAAGAGGACCGAGCTGCATTTAGCTGGCATTTCTAGAACAAAAGTGGCTGTGGCCCAGATTAGCCATTAAAGTGCTTCTAAGAGTGGCCCATAATTCTTCAGGATTGGAGCATGCAATGGACCTCATTGCACAATACTGTCTCTTACAGTCAATGTTTCTCCCTGGCTAATGCTGCTGAGTTCCTGTCTCAAAATACTACAGTAATAACTGTGTCAGCCAGAGTGGCCATAAATGTTGCTCACATCCATATATTCCTGACACCATCTCATGAGTTTTTGTATTCTTACACCCTGCTTCTGGTGCCTTCTCTTGTAAATTGGGGAAATGGTTTTAAAAACAGTTCCAGCTAGGTCTGTTTCTTATAACCTTTGGCCACAAAGAATGGTGCTAAAGTCCCATTTTAGAAGTGTGACCAAGAGTTCATAACTGATTTTCATAAACTGTTCTAACCTGGAGCTGAAGTTGCATGGCCTGTAGTCACTTCCCACACAAGGACTGTTTTTGCTCATTTTGCAGTCACCCTTCTTGGTAACTGATCAGTGTTGTCAGCTTCAAAGCTGCTGTGGCCAGTGCTCTAATGCCTAGCCCTCAGTCTGAAGTGTTACCTTGTTTGGCTGGGAGCTGGAATTCCCCTTCAAGGGGAGTCAGTCACACGGACAGGCACTGTGCCTAGAAAGCAAAGGGAGTTTCACCCTCTCATTTCTTCTCTTCTTTGCTCTCTGCCTTTATTTCTCTCATTCTTTTATCAGTCTTTCTTCTTTTTCTCATGTTCCTCTCACAGCAAGTAACAAGGTGAGGAGGACAGTGAGACTAAGGTGGGAGCTATCACATAGAAGCTTCATGTTGCATAGATCTCATGCACAAGAGTCTAGGATGTGGACAAAGCATGGTGTCATCAGGTCTCTCATCTTGGAGAGATTCCTAAAGAGCATGCTGCTGATTAGGATATGGGCTTGTCCTTTACAGAGGGGAGAGATGTTTGCAATGCATCCAAGAAGAAAACTACCAATGCATAAAGAATAGCTATATTGAAATCAAAAAGGGATTTTAAATTTTAAGGTGAATGATTCCATAACATTTAGTCCTGCTTCACACAGTCTGACATTGTTTGACAGTGTAAATTTCTCCATATGTGTCCAGCTGTGATCTTCACATGCTTAAATGTAAGAATAAATGTACATGAAACTACATTTTTTGAAATAAATGACCATATGGAGATAGTATACCTTCCCAGTTAGGATCATAGTTAAATTTTTTTGGAAGTTAGCAGGCAAAGGTAACTTCAAAGTTAATCAGGACCTTATCCAATTGAGTTCTGAAAAATCTCCAGGTCTGCAACCTCTCTACTTGCCTGTTACAGTGCTGCATCATATTCTGCAATTTCCTTATGTCAAATCACAAATTCCTGGAACTTCTGCCCTATGAGGAGAGGCTGAGGGAGCTGGGCTTGTTCAGCCTGGAGAAGAGAAGGCTGAGAGCGGACCTGATCTGTGTCTATAAGTGCCTCAAGGGAGGCAATGAGGAGGATGGGGCTGGCCTCTTTTCAGTGGTGGTCACTGACAGAACCAGAGGAAATGGCCATAAACTGAAGCATAAAAAGTTCCACGGGAACTTAAGGAAGAACTTCTTGACAGTGAGGGTGACAGAGCCCTGGAACAGGCTGCCCAGAGAGGTTGTGAAGTCTCCTTCTCTGGAGATCTTCAAGACCCGCTTGGATGCAGCCCTGTGCCATGTGCTCTAGGTGGCCCTGTGTGTGAAGGGGGGTTGGACTAGATGACCTCTAGAGGTCCCTTCCAACCTTAGGCATTCTATGATTCTATGATTCCTGGTTTGCATCTTGTGTCTACTACCTCTTCTCCTTTTGCTTTGCACCTCTGAGGAGAGTCTTTTTTATTTTCCTTTGCGGAGAAAAAAGTTAGTGAAAATCAATTATTCAATCCATGAATGTACATACAGTGTCCCTGGATACAGGGATGTCCCTGAATCTGCTCATTTAAGATTTTTCTTCTACTTCTTTGATACTACCTGCTTAGCCTTAATCACTTTGTATTTCTGTGCCTTGATTGTGGCAGCCTTGGGTTTCACTGCTGGGCTCTTTGCTGTCATTTGCAGTCAACCAGCTTTAATCTTCTTCAGACTCTTGATTGTTTTCTTGGCCAACGTGGCTTTCATTTCCTTGTCTTTCCTTGTAATCGTCACAACCACAACTATCCTGGACTTACTGGCTATGCCAGTCATAGGGTATGTCCTCCTTCATCTTTACTGCTTTTGTGGCACTTTCCCCTTGGCTTTTTGCTGAGACCTAAGCAGCAAGAAGCTCCTCTTGTGCTGCCCTTATCCACGAGGCTACAGAACTTCTTCTCTATTCCACAGATTCCACTACTTTTTCAGAGTTGAGAGAGTTGTTCTGTGCTCCTTGGAGTCAGTCATTGCCTTCATAATCAGCTTAGTCATCCTGGTGCCTGGGGACCTGCAATTTGGATCCTGTTCTCAACTTATTTGGCCGCTTAGTAGGTTCCTTAGAGACCAAGGCAGTGGTGGTAGGTTCAGCAGAGGAGTTGTTTCAGATGTGTGGGCCAACAGAGCCTAGCCATTTGAGTATGCTGCTTCTTGTAATGGACCTCTTGTACCTACAAAGCATTTCCATCCTCAAGGTATTCCTGTGAGACTTAACTGCTCTGACCTTCCCTTGGCAGCAGCAAAGTGAGAATGCTTACGCCTTGCTATATCTCTTGTCTGGCACCCAAATGCCAGAGAGCAACTGAGGCAAGCAGCATGGACCATTATTATGGATTAACTCTAGGACAAATAAAATGTTTTCTTCAACTGCAAAGCACAATGTAGTCCTAGCCTCTAGCCTACTCCTTTCTGCAGAGAAAGGGTTCAAAAGATGTTCTTTTCTGCCTGCTAGAAGAGTGAATGTAGTAGTCTCTGACTCCCTGCACTTTTCAACTTGAATCAAGCATCATCAGTACAACATTTATCTTTGATCCATCGGGATAAGCATCTGAACCCTTCATAGCCTCAGTAAGCCCCTTTGCCTCTTCTGTTCCCTGAGAGTCCCCAGAGTCACTTCCTCGGGGCAGATTTTTACCCCTCTAGTCTGTAATCTCTTTTGGTCTTGTCAGCATTCTTCAAACTGATGTGGAACCAAGGTAGCCACTTGAGGGTGAAAGTCCTCACATGATCTCACAGATTGTAGACTATCTGCACAGAAATGATGGAAGACACAGACGCAGACACAGAGGTCCCTCAGGGAGTGCAGACTAGACAAAGGGAAATGAATTGCTGTATTCACCTGGTCCTGGAAAGAGGAGCAGAGTGTAAGGGGGAGACCCTGATTTCACTGATCATCTCCACTCTGACATTAGAAAGTAGAGTTTAGATATGGCATCCCACCCTCTGGATGCCACCAGTGACAACAGCATAGAAGCAACTCTGCATGCTGGGTAGGAAGAAGGCAAGAACCACAAAGATATCTTGAATCTGCTGAAGATGCTTGCTTTGTTGATAAGAAAACTTTGTTAGACTCAAGAGCACTGTTCTCAAGGACGTCCAGGCAAAGAGCTTGTACAACTGCAGGGAATGCTCAGCATATGGTGGTTAGGCAGGGAACATGCAATGTGATGCTCTGTAGTGAGCTCTGAAGCACTTAAGCCCCAGTATCTCTCAGAAAACGACCACTACAAAAAGAATAAGCAAATTGAAATCAGGATTCACTACCCAGGCCCCAGGTGCAAGTTCTTTTTGCAGAGTAGTATGAGCTGCAGCAACTGTTGAAAGAGAAACTAATAGGAAGCAACTCAGGTCTCTGAAACCACAGCCACAGTTAGGAGGTGAATCTCATTGTGAAAAACTGTGGTGCAAAGCAGAGTTGCTCCCTGTGACTAGCATGTGATTGCAGAGATACAGAGCTGGAGAATTCCACTAAGGAGGTGGAAGATATGTTTGGGAGCAGGACCTGGGGTAGCAGGATCAGGACCTGTAAGAGAATAGAATAACACTGTAATGCAGCCTGCAATTCCCTGTGCAAAAAGAGAATGCTATCTGCATCTGTTCAACTTGAAGTTAGGAGCCAAGTGAGATGGGCAGGGTGTGCTGGAGGCTGGAGCTGCATGCACTGCTATAGAAAGCAGCAAGATGCAAGCAGCTTTGTCAGGTACTCACCCACCCCTAGCTCCCAGCATAGCGAAGCTGCATTTTACTTTGATAACTGACCCTGTGTTTTTCTTACTGTAAATGAGAAAAACTGCCAACCATGTCACAGCCTTGAGCTAGCAAAGACACCTGAAGAGTCTGTGAAGGTACTTGGACTCATCATATTTCTTACCTGCATGTATGTTGGAGAAGTTATTCACTAGCTCTCAAGCTCCTCAACTCACCATACCCCGCTTTTTTTCCTTCAAATGGCACATATGAGTCACCAATTGCAGGGGATAGACCTCCTGCTGCCTGTGGATGTGGTGAGGTCAGTTAATACAGGAAAGCTGTGTGGTCACAAGAAGTAGGATTAAGAGTCCAGGCTCCAGGAATGAGCCCAGGGCTGGACTAGCAGGGACCTGAAGAGCAGGGATGAGAGGCACTCAGAGGATTGCGGTTGAAAAATGTGTACTCAATTCAATAGTTTCACCCTAATTTGCCTCATCCCCCAATGCCAAAACAAGCTCAAGAGTGGAACAAAAATAAACCACAACTTGAGCCTCCAGGTAAAGATTTTGCAGTGCAAGCCTGAAAAGCCAAATTACTAGTAAAATGCATAATGTATGATTTTAGTACACAAAAAGCAATCAGATACCCTCAGTTAGGTATCAGTGGCATCACCTACAATCCTGCAGCATGTAGTAGTGCACAACGTGGGGGTCACACACATTCTTAGAACTTCTGTATGTCTCCTTGGTGCTGTATATTCCACACCATGAAAGGCAGCGCTTTGCTATGCTGCTTCCAAAACCTTCTCCCCAGGCATGGCATCCATAGACGCATCACAAGAAAAACTGGCAGGTCTAGGGACAAGGCCTTTGTGCCATGATTTAGAGGGCAAGCTGATTTAAGGGGTTCTGTTTCCCACCTAGGACTGGAACATTGGGAGAGCTATGTGAGGAATTGCCTTACCTATGTGTTGGGTTTGTCATTCAAAATAAGGTGATGAATCGTTGTAGAAAGAACACACAGTATAATATTACTGCAGATAAATTTATTTATTTGTCTGTGGATAACTGCAAGGGACTCTACTGTTTCCCCGCCTGAGGTCCCTTCTGCAGGTCTGTGGCCATGGTGTGTCAGCACTTGCTGTGCAGAGAAAGTTTTTCAGCTTGAGGTTTTCACTTGAGGCGACGGGAAGCAGGTGGCTTCATTTCTTGCACTCAGTATACAAAATAACCAAATGATGATATTGACTCTTGTTTCGAAATGTGATTTCTGAGCAAAGGGTGAATGGAAAAAATAAATACATATTTATATCAGTACACACCAGCACACAACTTCCTGTTGACTAAACAAGCAACCTTTCCTTTGCATTGGGGCTAGATAATTACTTTTAATTATTCACATTGTGGCTCTGATTTCTTAGCTCTTTGCTTTCTGAATCTTTAGTAACAGCGATGATAATACGTTTCCCCACACATTCACACAGTCCTCAGCCTGCTGCTATTTTTCTGCTGTTCTCATTTTAAGACAGAGCACAGGGCTCCAAGTGTAAGAAATATGAAGGAATGGTGGACCATTCTTCTTTGATGCTGATGAGGTGGAGTAATGTGTCTTGCTAAACAATATTCCACATATGCCAACACAGTGACCCTCCCTAGCTTTCCACGGTAGCCTTATTGCAGTATCTACTTTCTTTAACTGGCAAGGGCTTCAGTCAGAAATAGAGGTGAAATCATCTTCAGTAAAATTGTCCTTACCTTCCACCCCCAGTCCCTTCTCCAAGTATCTCTGCACTGAGCACGAAGGAAGGAAAACCCAGAAAACGTCCTGATGTTTATTAGCTCCCAGGAAAAAGGGCCCAACCATATATTAAAAATTTAGCAATTCAGAGCCAGAGAGGAATCTGAACCAACAGTTAGATCGGGCATCAGGAATCTTTCCATGATGTTTTGGCAAACTTTGTATTCTTTAATTTTCTGGAAGCGGAGTTGACATTGCTAATGAGCAAGTTCTTGTCTTGGCAAGAGGCTGCAGCTGCTGCTGTGGACAGAACATAGGAGCCGAGAATCTCTCCCAAAATGTCGCACTAGGCTTCCTATGAGCCATTAAAAGCATATCTGCCCGCTGACTTAAACCAATGCCTTTCTGGTCTTGAGATTAGAGATGAAATTTGAAAAAGACAGTGCTGCTACTGACTCAGTGCATGATCACTTCTAGTGTGAGGAAAGATACTGGTCTGAATAAAGGGCACACATAGGTATTTGAACCTGAAAGCCGTGACAAAGAGTGACATAAATACAGTTCTTCTAGTTGCTTGTTTTGTTTCTTTTTTTTTCTTTCCTTCTTACCTCCTTGCAGAGCAAAGAGACTCTCAGCAACTAAGGAACTGAGCTGACGTTTTAAATCTGAAAGGATGAATTCCAATCACAGTCAGGGCAGAAAGAGGATTTAGTTAAACATTTTACAAAAGATGACATCTATTAAATCTTTGAAAAAATAATACCTTACAACTTTCATTTGTAACAGAGATGAAGCTGGCTGTGAAGATTTTTTTTGACTCCATTAAGTGGGGGAAGTTCCATGTAAAAAGCTCGTGCAAAAGTGCTCGGTGTTTGACTACAGAAATGAAGAATCAGAACGAGAATATTGCTAAAGCTGGCTTATTTTTTTCTGAGGAATTGCCAACAGTTGTGATCTTAATAAGTGTGTTTCCAGGGTGTGTTGCTGTTTTTTATGTTCTGTGTAACAAACATCCTTTGTGAATTATATTATTATTATTTATTAATTAATAACATAATATAATTAATTGGTTTTGGTTAATTATAATAATTAACAATAACAATAACAACAACATGAAAGGGGACAGAAGGGCTCTTGGACTGACCCTGGAGGATTTGTCAGTAGGTAATACCACAGCAAAGACTGAAAAGGGACATCAGTTTCATTAGCAGGAATGTCTTCTTTGACTCCCTTACATGAGACACAGATTCATACAAGGTGCAAACTGTTATGGCTACGTAAAACACTAGGTCCTCAAAAAGGCTAAATGCAACAGCTTTTGAAACCAAAATTGCAAAATTTTTAGCTAACAAAATGTGTATCCATTGAGCATCTCTCTTCTTTGTGCAAAGCCATGAAAACATTTCCTCGGGAATCAGGACATTCTCTCCCTAGATCTTCTGGGAGTTCCTGCTCCTTTTTCTGAAGAATGTGTTTCTGGCTGCTGTCAGAGTCAAGGTTACTAGACAAGAGTACTCTGGCAACTCATCTCTTCTTGTCACATTTTTGCATATGCTGGTTTCACACATCTATAGCATGCTGAAAGCCATTTAAATTAATAAGGAAAGTAAATCAAGCAGAGAAAAAACGAACTGCTCTAGTGCAAGGTAAACAAAAGCCCTGTGCCTCATCCCTAGCATTAAACATGTTGCATTGGAGAAAGAAATGGAGTAGTATCCACTGACTGTCTCCTCAGCAGCATTCCTGGCTGAAGTTGCTTCTCCTTCAGAGGCCACGGTCACCCTAGCGTGTGCTGCAGGGCTGTGGAGAGGATGGAAGTCTCTGGGGCAGAGAGCGCTGTTGGCAACGCAAAGACTGTACATCCTGCACATGGGCATGACTGCATATAACCACAAGCCTGCTGAGTGCAAGCATCTCTCTCATGAGACATCAGAAAAAGAGTCCTGGCAACCCCTTCTGCAATTTGCAGATTAAAGTGTCAGTTCTGGCTGTAAACAGCAGGATCAGGGCCTGAGTCATTCTCTGCTGGTCTTTTTGCATACAGCTTTATGATTCTGGCCTCATTACTGCTCTTTTTGTATTGACATAGCTCAGTCACTATGGTATTTAGATGTCAGATCAGGGCCAAGAATCCTATTTCTCCTCATTGCAGTCTGGCCTCTCTCTCAAGGTGGGTATCACTCTTCTCCTCTCTTCACCTGTGGTGTTTGCCACATGCCACCAAAAAGCCAGGCCTTTCAGAGGAGCTAGAGGAGAGGGGTGACAGCATCTCAACAATTTTGTGTTCCCTGTGTTCTTCCTAGCTGGATATGTAATGGACTTTACCTATAATAAACAGGCTCCCTTTGCCCCTTCTCAGTGAGGTAGGTCAGTGTCACCATCTCCACCACACAGCTGCATGAACAGAGGCCCAGAGGGATAGTGTGGTTTTGCCCACACTCATGTTAGTGGTACACAAGCTCCCAGGCCTTCTGCTAACCACTAGACAATGCTTCCTGCCTCATTATGTTATTGATATTAATTCAGAATTATCTGTCAGAATGGGAGGACCCAATGAAAAGTGCTGTAGACGGGAGATGACCAATAAGAGCTGAGCATCTTTCAGAACTGATGTGCCTTTACATTTTAACCCTTGCTCTTTAGTTCTTGCACCTCCAGAGATCTTTCTGACTCCTCCCCTAACTACACCCATCTGAAACCCAGTGAGGGGAGGGAAGGGTAGACAGTGGTGAATGGGAAGAGACGCAGGACAGTCCACATTTCTGTACATCAAGTCAGAGAGCTGTTCCGACAGAGCCTGTGAGTCAGCTTCCCTGCAGTCCTATCACCTGAGAGATCCTGACATCATGGATAGGTAAAACAGGTGTCTGCAGCTACTTGTTCAAATCAGAATTCAGAGTTTTTCTCTTAGAATTAACCTGTTCTGCATCTGGTGTTCACTGTTCCTCTCCCTTTCTTCATCTGACTCACTGTTCTAACTCTGTCAACCTGTCCTGCTCTCACATCTTCTAGCTCTGTGTTTCTGTCATCCTTTCTCTCTTTGACTGTCACCCAGTTTTCTTTTCCCTCCGTGTCATTTCTCTTTCTCGAGATTATTCTCTGATACTTTTCATTCTTCCTTTCTAGAAAGAAAGAAAGATAACAGAAAGATGAACATTCAGATGCTTTATTTTGCTTAAGCATTTTGGTCCCTTCCCACTCTTAATTCTTGCATCAGATTTCTGCATCATTTTGATTCTGCTGCTGTCATCCTAGCTCTTAGGCACAGACCATTGCAACAGGTAATATCTCTACTTGTATTACACTTACTCTGCAACCTAGATATAACTAATCAGTCTCTGCAACTATATATCATTTCCATAACCAGAGGCCTTTACTCTGATTTAAGTAGTGGCTTCATAAATTTTCACTTGACAAGATTGTCTTCACTTCATTTTGATATTTAAAAATTGCTGAAGTGATCATTATTTTTTGTTTTGTTTTGTTTTGCTTTGCTTTGTTTTGTGGGTGGGTCATTTCTCATTCTTCACACTTTTTTATATTTTTTTTTGCAAGCAAACACCGCTCTACATGATCAAAAACATGGAATATAGAAAAATGGGGAGAAGGGAAGAAAGGGACATCTGTTTTCTCCTTTTGTGACACACTCTGGCCAAGTTTTGCTATTCATCTGGCTTATCATACCAGCTCCATAATTTCTGGGCTGTCTCCTCTGAAGACCTTGAGAACTGTCGTACTTAAAGAAGGTCCCTTTCTAGCACCAATCAGTATTGAGGGGGAGCCCTCCCTCCCATTCCTGCAATTACACCTGTCTGAAAGGGAGAAAATTTTGGTGCGCCAGTGATCAACAACTTTGTGAGATAAAGTGGAGCAATGTGTTCAGGTATTTTAGTGTATATATACATGTGCACATATGTATTTGAATACATATGGTATGGAAGACTAGGGCTGCTCCAAGAGTGAGATGTGCCTGTGGGAAATAAATCAGAACTAGTAATGAGGAATATACTCTACAAGAGAAAACTTGGGAGAGGCAACACACACAATGGGAATGCCAGAGTGATGTTGAAGTGTAGGGAGACCAGTCTGTGCAACTCCTGACACGACCTGCAAGCTCAGCAGAGCAGGACTGGGACAGGGTTTAAGTGACTGACCTCCAAGAACTGCTTGAGATTGCTGAAAAGATGAATTAATTAGCTGCTTAGTAGGAATTTTCTGCCTACTGAGTGTACACGGGACTTGCAAAGCCTTGTCTCCTCAATGGACTTTCTCTTAGCAGAAGACATGTCACAACTCCCATGTGATTTCCTTCTCTAGGAGCTTATATGTATAAAGAGTGTCATAAATGACTATGGACAAATTTATTCTTTTTGTGTAAGCAAGACAGTGTATTTGCACTGCAGGCTGCAGATGTCAGGAAAGAGGATGTGTGCAAGCGACTTGTGAATCTGTGAGACAGTCAGGGTAACAAAGGTGTACAAGGAAATATTGTGTCACTGATAAACCAGTGTTTTAATAAGGAGCACCTAAGTGCAATAGGGAGTGCTACATGAGAGCAAAACATGGATCTGTGCATTAGGGCAAGAGAATGAGTGTGAGCAGCTCTGGTGTGGTGGCCATTTGCGAGATGGGAATGAGTCACTGGAGAAGTAGGTAGGATGACTCGGCTATCTGGAGATTAACATCTGCAGTGCGCAAGTTTTATGGTGACAAAGGCAAACAGATGAAGAGCATGTGCATATGAAATTTTTTCTTGCTTAGATCCTCAGATTTAAATCAGGAAATTCCCAACCATCCCAAAGTCTCTTTTCACTGAGGATCCCCAAAAGCCCATCCCCCTATCACTTACAGCTGACCCCATCTCTCTGATGAACACCAGGCTATCAGAGGGAAAAGATGACAGAGGACGGGATTATTTTTAACCCATTCTCTTCTGTTTTGCATTGCTGTGCTGTATCTCACCTCAGTGAGTATCTCACCTCAGTGAACACAGCTGTTCTCAGATGTCTTCGTACTTGGGGGAAAGGCTGTTAGAGAAAGGTTGTGACTTTCTTATCCTCCCAGTGCTCCTATTCCCTACCTCTCTCCAGCATGGCATGGGAGCATTCTAGGCATGGGACCAGACCCCTGCCAGACACTCTTTGTCTAATGGGGGAACGGCACTTGTGGCACATGCTTATCCCATTATGCATCCTTTTAGCTACAGTATGCCCTGTCTCTTTGACCCTTCCAATCATGCTCTTTTTCTGGCTATGAAACGTTGTCCAATCTTATCTAAAGAGGCTCTAGCTTGATCTTTCCCTTGCTGCTGAGACTTTTCAGGATTTCACAGAGTGAAAAGAATATTTCTTGATGACTGAACTTGACTCTCTCAGCTTTCCAGATCTTTTCTCCTCAGACATCTTCATCCTCTGCCCTCCTTGGTATCCATCCTTTGGATATTTACAGATAGTTTCACATCCCACCCAGCTGCAGTTGCTGTTTGACTAATCACTGCTAATTCATCTCTTACTGTTTCCACTCACAAGGTCACCTGCTTCATCCACACATTCACATCTGCACCCTTTCCCCAGTCAACTACATGCAAATTGCTGATGTTCTTCTTGTACTGAGAGATCTGGACATGACATGGATATCTTTGGAGCTGAGCTCTCTACAGAGATATGGCCAGCTTCTGGGTCCAGAGTGGGCTAGATCCAAATCTCTCTTGTTTTCTTCTGCAGCCTCCTTATGAAGAGGAAGAACTTCCTCTACAATTTCAAGAATATGCGCTGGGCTAAGGGCCGTCGTGAGACTTACCTCTGCTATGTTGTGAAGCGCCGTAACAGTGCCACTTCTTGCTCCCTGGACTTTGGATACCTGCGCAATCAGGTATAGGAATACCTCAACTTTATGTTCTTAGACCTGTAGATCTACACTGGACCCTCTCTAGAAGCTCCACATCCCTCTTGTACTGGGGACTGAGACAAATCTACCACTTTGCTTAGTCTTCCCCAATACCTTACTGAACTCATTCCTCCCTCCTCCTCCCTGCTTGAAATCCACTTCATCCCTGCCTCATACTTTGCCCCTTTCCCTCTTTTACGAAGATGGGTTGCCATGTGGAGGTGCTCTTCCTGCGCTACATCTCAGCCTGGGACCTGGACCCAGGCCGCTGCTACCGTATCACATGGTTCACCTCATGGAGCCCGTGTTACGACTGTGCCCGACATGTGGCTGACTTCTTGCGGGCTTATCCAAACCTGAGCCTCCGCATCTTCACTGCTCGCCTCTACTTCTGTGAGGATCGCAAGGCAGAGCCTGAGGGACTGAGGCGCCTGCACAAGGCTGGGGCCCAAATTGCCATCATGACTTTCAAAGGTGAGATGGGAAGAGGGGAAAGAGATAACTGAAAGCTATGGGGATTAGATTTAGAAGGTGGTGAGAAAAGCTTGGAAAAGGAGCCAGAAAAGATGATTACAGTGATTTAGTGATCCTAGGAGAGATTATACTCTCTCCTTGGGAAGTCTTGAGCTCCATAATTCCCCTGTGCCTTGCACAGATTACTTCTACTGCTGGAACACATTTGTGGAGAACAGAGAAAAGACCTTCAAAGCCTGGGAGGGGCTGCATGAAAACTCTGTCCGCCTGTCCAGACAACTCCGACGTATTCTCTTGGTGAGAACCATTTCTACCTCTCCTTCCAGCACCCCCCCTCAGATTTTTCCTCTCTTCCTTTGTTACAGTTCCTCTCTCCTCTTGCTGCCCCTCTGAATCATCTGTCATTTCATCCTTTCCTGGATCTTCACTGTCCATGTCTCTCATGCCTTTCTCCCTCCATTTCCTTCATATCACCCTCTCCTCATCCACTTCTTCTTTCACCTGTCATCACCTCTCCATCCATTCCTTCCTCTTTCCCCATCTCCATAGTTTTCTGCTCATTTGACAATGAACCATCATTTGTATTTTGTCCTCCAGCCACTCTATGAAGTAGATGATTTACGAGATGCCTTTAAGACCCTGGGACTTTGAAGCAAAAGCCATCAACAATCAAAAGACTACATAAACACTCGTCCCTCATCTCCATCTCTGTTTCTCACAGTAGATGTTTCTCTTCTTCCCTCTTTTCATCTCTCCTCCTTCCAGCCCCATGCCCAGAGAGATAAGACTTCCTGACACTGCATTGATCTTCACATAACGTTAGAGCTTTGGGGAATATGTCTCTTAGAGCTGTACTGCAATGAGTGTCCTTCTTTGTCTTTATGGACGTGGGTAGTCTCTTGAAGACCACCAGCATTTTAAGTGGTCTAGCCAATGTCATAACAGCAAAACCAGCCCATAATTGAACAGTTTGGCTGAGAACATTGGACTGAATCCTGGGCAACACATGTAGCTCAACTTGAAAATCTAACTTGAAGCCAGCAGGTTCAGTAAGATAACTCTGGACTGAAGGCAGTGTATGACCAGCAGCAAAACCTAACTGCTCATGAAAGGCTTGTTGTGAGACTCCACAACCGAACTGTCTTCCCAAATTGTCTTTCCATAGTGCTATCATTACAGGAGAGGCTGAAATCAGAATATTTGTGAAATAATCACAAAACCTTCTGTACAGGCCCAGTCCCTATAATATCTTCTATCCAGAAGGGGCTGAGTTTCAGTAGCTACATATCCAAGTTTATGCCCTGGGAGAGGTTGAAACTAGTAGAAGATTCTCTGGCTGACATTTTCAAGAGTGAGCTGCATTTCTGAGTGTCCAGAAAGACATATTTAATGCAGTAACACCATTCAGTTTCCATTCATTGTATTGACAGCTATGGCATCTCTGGGCCATTGCTAATCAGTGTCTGGACCTTTCATCCATCTAAGAAAGGACTTAGCCATGCACTTCACCACTGCAATGTTTTCCCATCATATATGTTTTGGTTCAGAATGTGGAAAAACACTTCATTCCCACATTGTAATGCCCCTTAAATTTAGTTTCTCCATCATGTAGGTTGAAGCTGTAACATTTTATATGATGCATTGGCACCCAGGTCAAGCACTGTCTGTTCTTGATATATCACAGGGCAGAGAATCACAACTTCCACTGCTGTGGGAGCCACTGAGCAGTTGCTTTACGTCAGACTTGAGATATGCTACCTCTGGAGATTTCTGTCTTCTGCTGAAGGCACTCTAGTAGCCCTGTATTTTATTCCATCCATGCACTAGCTAGATACATCTAGTTGGTTACTGGCCAAGGACTGCCAGCAAAACACCTGACACAATCAGATGGGCAGCCTGTTGGCATCTTTTGTAAGGTGCAAAATCAAATTATCCTTCTGTCTGACAATCACTGTTTTTACCAGGGGAACCCATTAGCACTTCTAGATTGGGTAGACCTGGTCTTGTAGACAAAGTTTTTACTAGATTGAAGACATTGCTTGACAGCTATACTGCTATTCCCATTACTCCCACCTTTTTATTACTAAAATTCTTATCTGTGACCTAATCTCTCAGGGCTTTCCCTGATCCTATTATCAACATCCCATGCTCTGGGGATGCTCTGGCATTTCCTTCATGGCAGCAGCAAACTCTCTAGTCCACCCTGTCCCTCTTTCTGGGTAAGGCTATAGGCTCCCACATTGCTCCTGACAGCGATTCCTCTGGTGATGGACCAGCACCAAGATAGTGGAAAGCTCTACTCACACAGTGCTTCCTGCTAGCACAGGTCAAAGATGGGTGCATCACAAGCTTCCTACAACTTCAGGTTCCTGAGGCACTGTCATCTGAGGGAATCTGGACCAGGAATACCAGTGTTAGTTCTTTGCAAAGCATTAATTTGCAAGCATGGTGCTGTATACTTCTGTGACATGGTGCATATTATTTATATATAACTAAAGATCTTGCATATAAGCCTCTGGTTTTGTCATTATTTTCAGACTAGCTGGGTGGGGTATGTAAAAGCTGGCCTAAAAGACTAAGTGTAATCTGATTTTTCTGATTTCTGAAGAGAGAAGCTACTGTTATATTAAAATGTCTTTCTCATTTCACGTATAACTTTGAAGTTGTTCAGAGTTTCACTAAGAAGGTCAACATGGTTAAAGCACTTGGGCCATTAGTTCTTTGGAAATGCTACCAAATTCAGTTATGTTAATGCTAGAAGTTGTTCAAGATGATTCATGTGTTGATTACAAACCTATTATATAAATTCATGACTTGACTTTAGTCAATCGATTACAATACACATAGCTGTGAGGAATACGCCCTACAATGGAAGAAAGCTTAGAGCAGATGGGCAATGGCAAGGTGACCCTGAACCTCAGAAATCGTATAGGATGTAACTCATTAACCACAGCTGTTGCACAGAGAACTGACTTTATCTCAGCACCAGAGGATGATCTGCGTGTTAGATAAGCAGCCGTAACTGTTCAGTGCATTAATTGATATAAATGATCAAGCGAGTTGATCAAACAAATGTGAGTATCTACTTGAGATTAGCCGGACCATCATGAGGGAAGTGTATTATATGATGGACTCAGGCTAACACAGGGCATAAAACTTGAACAACTAACAAAGGAATTTTGGAGAGCTACAGGCTTGAGCTGACTTCAACCCACGTATTCTTTCCCAGCAACTGGGGATGCCCAGCGTTATGATGGTGAGCATATGATAGAGACCAGTAATGGCAATCATTAGTATTGTGGTTGAACTGTACCAGTGCACATTTGTGCTGTGATTTCAGTACATTGCTGATTCATGCTGCTAAATCAAAAATCCCATGTAATATCAAACATCTTAATAAAAAAATAAACATTTATATTTAACTTTGTACTTTTTGTATACCAGAAAGAGTTTGGTCCAAGAGCACTGGACTCTGACAATAGCAAAACCAGAGGAAAAGCAGAGATGGAAAAAGGGTCTCTGTCTTCTAATTTGTGGTACTGGGTTATCCAGTATCACTGTCCTGAATGAGATAGTTGGAAAGCTACTAGAAAAAAAAAGAATTTTCTAAACATGGCTGACATTATAAATGAGCCTCAAAAGCATTAGATATCTCCATGGAAGATGACTATTACATATTAGGTTGAAAAAGTAATATTAATAGTTTCCTACTTGTGTATTAGGGTACATATATCGGGAATATTTCACTGTTGCTTATTTTCTGCTATACTCCATATACCCTGCCCCTTATAGGCAATAGAGGCTGCAGAATCACAGGATATTTTAGGTTGGAAGGGAGGTCTGGAGATCATCTAGCCCAATCCTCCTACAGCAGGCTGCTCAGGACTGTGTCTGGATTAAAAAAAAAAAAAGCTTATATTCAGACAAAACTTCCTGTGTTTCAATTTGTGTCTCTTGCTGCTTGTTCTGTCACTGGGCACCACTGAAAAGAAAAGAGTCTGGCTACACCATTTTTATTCGCTCACTTCAGAAATATGCGTTGCTATTATAGGCATTGGTAACATCCCCTTGAGCTTTCATTTATCCTAGCTAAAAAGTCCCTGTTCTCTCAGCCTTTCCCCATATGACAGATGTTCCAATTCCTTGGTGTCATTCGTTGGACTTATTTCAGTACTTCCATGTGTCTTGTACTGCAGAGTCCAGAACTAGACATAGCACTCCAGTTGCAGGCTCACCATGGCCACATAGAGGAGAAGAATCACTTTCCTTTACCTGTAACACTTTTTGCTAATGCACCCCAGGATACCATTGGCCACCTTTGCCACAAAGGCATATTGCTGGCTTATGTCCAAGTTGTTGTCCACTAGGACTCCAAAGTCCTTCTCCACAGAGCTGCTCTCCAGCAGGTCAGCTCCCAGTCTGTACTGATGCATGATATTATTTCTGCCTAGGTGTAGGAGGTTGCATTTCTCTGTTTTGAAGTTCATGAGGCTCCTCTCCACCCATTTTTCCAGGCTGTCAAGGTCCATCTCAATGACAAGACAATCCATGAATCCATGTCCTTCGTGTGCTTGGAAATGGTGTCCGGGATGTTTCCAAGATAGACCAAGGGGTGTATAATGCCAGCCTAAAACTCTCTCTCAGTCTAAAGCTCATGGCTTGCAATAATTTTAAGGCACAAACGGCACCTAAATAATCATACAACCGCCTCCCAAAACTTTGTTTTCTGTGAAAGTGTCCATGTTCGTGTTCTCTTGTTATCCTCATCTTCACTACAGGTACAATTAGTGATAGCATCCAAAAGACTGCTCAACAAGTCGGCTGCAAACATGGCCTCTTGATAGGTCTGCCCTTCAGAAAGCTGTCTCTGTAACTGGATGTGTAGTTTTGGGTGCTTTTTCCATGCTCGAGTTAGGTATCCCATTACTGTAAGTACACCTTCATGAGGTCCACAGTGCTGCTGGAGTGTTAGCCAACTTATCTACATGCTAGGGATATTATTGTGGCCTGTGTCTCCATGCACACATATATTACCTAAACAACTTTTTGCCATTTTGGTCCCTTGTCACACATCCATGGCCCTATAACAACTGACATTTGCTTTTATCTCTTAAGAAGTGGCTCAACTACAGTACCCACTCCAACTCTCCAGATAGATACAGGAAAGGTCTTTGATAATGAAGAAGAATCAACAGCACAATGAACAGGAGAAATGGGGAATGGGGCAGGTTTTGGCCCAGTGTGTAACACCGGACATGACTGCCATCTCCTGGAGCATGGGAATGCACGGCAGCCTTTATAAGTATGTTATCTTGAGGGATATTGTTACTTGCTGCAGATGGATCCTGGACTCCAGCTCTTAGCAACCCCTAAAGTATGTCCATTTAAAGAGCAGGACACTTACATCATTCCCACAGCTGCACACAGTATTTCGTCAGGTCAGCACACAGCGTCCTTGGATATCATATCACATTAATAAGAAACAGATTACCACTAAACAGTGCAAAGACACGTTCCAGGTCCTTACAAACACAAGGGCAGGGTTCAAAGCATGTGCCTTTCCTGCTTTGTCTCTTTCCTTGCTTTGCATGCTGGTTCATTGAAAGCAGGATAGAAAGGATCATGGATTCCAATCCCTTGTTACTCATCCTTTCCAGGGTTTTAGTCTAGATGCTAACCAACTGGCTATTGCATAGCCAACATTAATCTTAAGTAATCATGTTGATGGAAATGAAAATTGTTCACAAAACAAATGTTTCTTTTTTCTTATGTTATGGGATGGTATTTGTTTTGATGACATTGGCAGAGAAGCAGAACCTCTGGAAGGGAAGGGGGAAGGAGGTTGTTGCAATATCAGAAGTCCGAGAAGTAGGGCAGGAACTACAGCATGGCAAGGATTTTGAAAGCTGCTTTTGACTTTTAAATCTCTTGCACAGTTTTGGGATAGGTAGCTTTCCCCTGAGGCTTCTAAACTCTTCTAAGTTTATAGTATATTATATATATATATAACTATATTGTATGGTATAATAAATTACCATTGTTGTAGTTGTTCTTGAGACTACTAAGCACTGCAGCTGAAGGACTGTTGTAACTACTGAAGATGTGGGATTAGTACTACTTTCAAAAAGTAATCTTCCTGTCTACAAGAGGACCATCTTCTCACATCAAGGAAACGCAGGTGTCAACCAAGTTCCAGACGAGAGGGGACAATGATCTCTCCATACTTTAATAAAAATGCCGTTGTTATTGATCACAGGTAAGATGTCATCTACACTGAAGGGTAGAAAAATGTTTTTACTTGTTCAAAGAGATGGAAGGTGAGGGGAAACCAACTCCCTTCTGTGGTTACACCCATGGGCTAGGAGTGTGGTAAGATCACTTTAGGGCCCTAACATCTCAGAAAGAACACAGCAATAATGCAACAGATTGCAATTTCACTCTGGCAGCTAAAATTTGCATTAAATAAATAAATAAATAAATAAATTGTAGAATTGTTAAGGTTGGAAGGGACCTATAGAGGTCATCTAGCCCAAGGCCCCTGCACATGCATAGTCGCCTAGAGCACATGGCACAGGACTGCGTCCAAGCGGGTTTGGAAGATCTCCACAGAAGGAGACTCCACAGCCTTTCTGGGCAGCCTGTTCCAGGGCTCTTTCACTCTCCTTGTTAAGAAATTTTTCCTTAAGTTCCTGTGGAACTTTTGGTGCTTCAGTTTGTGGCCATTTCCTCTAGTCCTATCAGTGGCCACCACTAAAAAGAGGCCGGACCCAGCCTTCTCACTCCCTCCCTTGAGATATTTATATACACTGATAAATAAAGGTCTTAGTTTGAACTGACAGTTTTGTAACTGGGCCAGAGATGTTTTGTCTTTTTGCCATCAGCAGAAAGTGCTGAGCCTTTCATGAAGGATTGTACACTCTGTCTAACTCATTAAAAAGTTGGCCGTGTACAGCAATTAATACAGGCACTTCTTTACAACTGGATGACTTGGTAGTTCACAGAAATAATACCAGCAATGGCAGAACTGTAACCCGTTGCATGGATGGGGATGCCAAAAAGCTTTGCTTCATCACAACCTGAGCCATCACACTCCAGCCAACAGTGATTCTGAGAGGCTGGGACTCCAAATTGTGACAGTGTCACTTGGAAGGCTGGGTCACACTTTGTGTACGACCCTAATTCTCATGCTGCCCTCATCACTGTTTCTGCCCTCATCATGGGTCCTTCTGCTCCCTTAGTGATAGTCCTATACTGTATGGGGTCATCACCACAGCAAAATTCTTGCCTAAGGGACTAGGATTATTGCTGAGCAAAGGAGCATATCTCTGTCTCACTTCTCTATCCCAGGTTAATGTCACTTGTTCTAGGGCAGGGCCACAGAACTGATCACATTACAGCTGCAGTTGTTACATCCTCCTTAAAATACTCTCTCTGCTTTTAATCGGCTGCAAGCTTTGTCTTCATTTTCTCTCCTAGATCAGCAGTGCAGTTACATACGCTTCAGAAAGAGTTAGTGAATGTTCAGAAACACATTTGGCATAGGAAGAGCTGGAGCCTCAGAGTGTGTCAGCCAAGAAGTATTCCAACTTCTCACCCTGTTCTTTCTCTTCCCTAGTAGTTCACTTTCCAGGAACTGTTACTGCTTTTTCCCTCTGAGAGTTTTCCTCACAAAACTGATTAGCCCCTTCTCAGAAGAAGGAGGGACAGGTAGAAAACCACATAATTATAGGGGACAACAAATTAAAACATTTGCTTTGGGGATAAGTGTCTATGAGACAGAAATGTAAATATGTGGAATTGGAAGAGGAGATATAGCAACATATCCATGTGCAAAACCCCCTGCTATCTAGAAATGTCCAAGGAGCCAATAGACACTATTCAGAATTAGTCTAACTAAGAAAAGATGAGGAAAGACCCAACTGCTTCCAGGATGTGTGCCCCAGAATCATTAGGCTGAATATCTGCCTCACATTCTTACCAGTGCTGGCCTCCCAGAGGCATTTCTCACAGCCTGAAAAGGAATTTCACTACAACACCAGCTCCCTGGAAAAGCCACACTGGATAATGCTGCAGATACCCATTTTGAATGAAACTCAACAGTGTTACAAATGCATCTCCTTCCCCCCAACTTCTCATTTCCTTCCTCCTTCAGTAATCATTTAATCCTGTATTGTTTTGCTATATTCCCCGACTCTATCTCCTCTCCTTTGGTCACTTATCCCACCCTGTTTCAAGGTTCTCTGATCTGGGTGTATACAGATCACTAACAGCTGAAGTTCACAGGGAGAATAGGGCTAATTTCAATGTGCTAGAAACAATTTCTCTGACCTGCAGCAAAGGTACTAGTAGCCTAGGCACTGTTCGCCAATGATGTGAGTCTTGGACTGGCAGGAGCAAAGCTGTAAGATTCAAAACAGATCCTCGGACAACACTGCAGGTAAAAGCAGTTAATTTGGAGCTGGTCACCATGTTTCTGCTGGAGGCAACGTGGGGAAAGTTTTTACTGGGCTACTCATCCTTTCCTGCATAGGACAACACTATTAACACAGCTCCATCTACTGGACCATCGCTTCAGCTAGAGCTACTTGAAGAAGGTCTCTTACCTCTTGCTTAGGTCTTCTCAAGCTAGTTCTCCCCAATTAGCCCCTCCTGACTCTTCAAGTCTCATTCCATCTCCAAGCAATTTCATCATTCTACTGCAAAGACTTGGACCGTCCAACTTCCCATCTTCTTCCAGAGACTTGGAAGTTTAAGTACACTGAACTCAGAACCTTTCCAAGATCAAATTCCAAATGTATGTTTATTCTGAGATACAAAAACACAGCCAAACCTTCCTCCATCTTTAGATTGCTTATGAGCCCCGCTGAGATTGTTTACTCAGCCCTGGTGAGGCCACATCTGGAGTACTGTGTCCAGTTCTAGGCTCCTCAGTACAAGAAGGTGGAACTACTGGAGAGAGCCCAGCACAGGGCCACGAAGATGATCAGAGGCCTGGAACATCGGCCCTATGAGGAAAGACTGAGAGAGCTAGGTCTGTTCAGCCTGGAGAAGAGAAGGCTGGGAGGAGACCTGATCAGTGCCTATAAATACCTCACGGGAGGCAGTGAGGAGGATGGAGCTGGCCTCTTTTCAGCGGTGGCCACTGATAGGACTAGAGGAAATGGCCACAAACTGAAGCACCAAAAGTTCCGCAGGAACTTAAGGAAATATTTCTTAACTGTGAGGGTTACAGGGCACTGGAACAGGCTGCCCAGAGAGGTTGTGGAGTCTCCTTCTGTGGAGATCTTCCAAACCCGCTTGAACATAGTCCTGTGCCACGTGCTGTAGGTGACCCTCTGTGTGCAGGAGGATGGACTAGATGATCTCTAAAGGTCCCTTCCAACTTTAATGATTCTATGATTCTATGAATTGACAATGTTTAATTCTCATATTACTATGGGTAAAGCCCCTAGGTGCTTTGTGAGGCTGTGAGGGAAACCTAAGACACTTGAATAATCACAGCAAGAGGCATAGTTGAGTCTTCACATATTGCAGATTTTCTTACATTTACTTAGGAAAAGATTTCCATTTTGTGACAGCCATGGTTGATGCGCATAAATGCATCATATTACAGCATTGTGGTTTTTTGATTCTCCTGAGTGGTTCAGATAACTTCTCTAGCATTACAAAGTTTCAAAGTGAGACACAAATTGAGACATTTGAAAATATATATGTCAAAACTGGCTCCAAATCAGTTGCCATATGACACAGCAGACTAGTAATTTAACACTACAGCTTTACGCTGCTGAGTGGTTACAGGATACACAAGATACACAACTATATGTTAAATTAGTAATTAAGTTTCTCACTAAGGAACCAAACAGGTAGCACTTGGATGGCCAAAGCATGTGCAGCTTCAGGACCTGGACAGTGGGGTAGAAAACTTCAGACATGCTGTAGATAGGAATAACTACTTGGAGCAATTTTATTTGGCTCGTGCAGAAGGCACCTCTCAGACAGCTGCTCATCTTTAGATAACTGCCAAAGACAGCAGTGGCTGCTGCTTTTTTAGCCTGCAACACTTCTGGCTGCCTGAACTGTCTGTTAAATGTTTGGGGACCTTAATACGGTCAAAGGATGCTATCAACATTAATCAGTTAGAAGATACAGACATGGTTTATTTAGACAATTATTTGTGTCTGTCAGGTTGCAACTCCTGAATAGCCAGCAATAGCAAATTCTCTGGTAGCTGGTGAGATCACCCACTTAGCTACCTGCTTAGAGGGACTGGGAATTATGATCTGTTTTGCTCCAAGACTGGCTTCCAACATTCAGATGCTATATGATATTTCCAGTGCAAACTGCAAACTGTAGCTATGCCAAGCACACCTGTATCTTTTTTTGCCTTCTGCTTGTTGAGACAGACTAGAGATTTCAATGACTCCTGCTGTCATTCTTTTCAGTGTTCCCACTGCTAAAGTGGTAGCTTGCAATAGTACCACAATTTTTACAGTTCTGCCAATATTCTCCCAGTTTTCAAGGAACAGCTGGGACTCCAGAGTACGAAATTAAATGGGAAGGATGTGCAGCCTTGAAACTGACAGCAGGAACTGAGCAAGGAAAGCAAAGTTTTCACATAGTTGACCTTTTCCCTTTATTCTGTTCTTTCCACACAGTTATAAAAAATAGTCAGAATAAAACCTTAAAATGCAACAGGATTAACCTCAACAATATAGTTGTATCATATAATGTTAATACATATTGAAACAGTAATATCCTGCACCTGGGGAGAAATAACCCCAGACTCCAGTACAGGTTGGGGACCGACCTGCTGGAGAGCAGCTCTGCCGAGAGGGACCTGGGCGTCATGGTGGACGACAGGTTGACCATGAGGCAGCAGTGTGCCCTCGTGGCCAAGAAGGCCAATGGGATCCGGGGGTGCATTAAGAGGAGCATCTCCAGCAGGTCGAGGGAGGGGATCCTGCCCCTCTACTCAGTCCTGGTGAGGCCACATCTGGAGTACTGTGTCCAGTTCTGGGCCCCCCAGTACAAGAGGGATGTGGAGCTGCTGGAGAGAGTCCAGCGCAGGGCCACAAGGATGATCGGGGCCAGGAACATCTGCCCTATGAGGAGAGGCTGAGGGAGCTGGGCTTGTTCAGCCTGGAGAAGAGAAGGCTGAGAGGGGATCTGATCTGTGTCTATAAGTGCCTCAAGGGAGGCAATGAGGAGGATGGGGCTGGCCTCTCTTCACTGGTGGTCACTGACAGAACCAGAGGAAATGGCCATAAATTGAAGCATAAAAACTTCCACGGGAACTTAAGGAAGAACTTCTTGATGGTGAGGGTGACAGAGCACTGGAACAGGCTGCCCAGAGAGGTTGTGGAGTCTCCTTCTCTGGAGATCTTCAGACCCGCTTGGATGTGGTCCTGTGCCACGTGCTCTAGGTGGCCCTGAGTGTGCAGGGGGGTTGGACTAGATGACCTCTAGAGGTCCCTTCCAACCTTAGGCATTCTATGGTTCTATGATAATAGTAACAATAAATTGTAAAGTATTTTTGCAGCATGCACACTTATCTTTAAAGGGGATCTTCTAGAAATGATGAAATTTAGATGAAATTCTAAAAAAGAAAAAATGCATTGTTCTGATTAATTTTCAGAATGGATCAGGGCATGAAAAATATTACTTGCTGACCTCTCAATTATCCACAGAATTTCTTTGCAATAACAGCAGATATAAAAGTCTTGATCCTGTGACCCAGGTCCCTTTCCTATCCGACTTTCGAAAGGCTTTCTAAAGAATGAGAGCCTTGATAGGTGCTGCACCATTAAAATGTCCTCTTAGCTTCTCTTGCGTGTTCCTTTTGCTTGCCCAATACTTAACAATGACCAGCAAGTGATATGTGACTCTTTTGGTGGCAGTATGAAACTTGTAGCCCAAGGTTGTAAGAGGAATGACTGCTGGAGTTTGGCTTTTCCAATATTGCAGATAAGGCTGTGATGCATAAAATAAATTTGAAGGTATGCTACTAATGCTTGCAGGCATTCAAAGTTTTCTGGCAATGGAGACAGGAGAGAAAAAAAAACATTGAGATACAGAAGAAAAAAAGAACATTGAAAACTATATGCTACAAACTTCATCATTGTCCAGATTTTGAAAATACAGCATCTTTTCCAAGAGATCACTTTTATTCACCTTTGCAATATCAGAGAACCTCCCCTGGGACATAGCTTTCCATACCTTAGCATTTATGCAGTATAAATCCCTCCTAGAAAGACAGATCATTCAGAAATAAAAGTACTTCAAAGTTGGTGAAGGGCATGGCTGAATCCAGGGGAAGTGGAACTAGGTCCTATAGTAAGACAGAATCACTTGGGTTAGAAAATACATCTGTAGGTCTCTGGTTTAACAATATGCTCACAACACAGCTAACTCCAAAGCTAGATCAGGTTTTTCAAGAAATTGCTGAATATGTCTGTAGAGGGGCTTGACAATCTCTGAGCACGTACTCTGGCAAAGCACCTCTCTCAGAGGGAATTTCTCCTTGTGCCCAACTGGAATTTCCCTTGCTGTAGCCTGTGCCTGTTGCCTCTTGTCTTCCATTTGCACAGCTTTGAGAAGAGACTGAGAGGTGGGGGACTATCGCCGGAGCCCACTTATCCTACTCCAGGCTCAGTAAAAACAGTTCATTCAGCCCTTCCTCATACAGCAAGTGCTTCAGTCTCCTGATCATTTTAGTGACTTCTCACTGGACTCTCCATTTTTTAGTGACTTTCTGTCCTGGGGAGCACAGAACTTGACAGAACAGTCTGCATGTTCATCTAGAACATGTGTTAATCTCTTGATCTCCTATATTATTTTATCTCAGACATTAAGCTACTCATAAAGACTCGAAGCTGAAGGGAATTCTCTTGGTCAGAAATGAAACAAGATTTGTATAGCATACTACAAATAGGTTAGCTTTCCTCCTTCTAGATGTTAAGTTTCAGTTTGTATTAAGTAGTTCTGTGCTTCCCTTCTATTTTCTATTGTCCATCCCCCCACTACATAAAGGGAACAGCTCAAGCAAGAACTGTCTTGCCCCACAAAGCGTGGCTGAGCCAAGTACTTAACTCCAGCCCTGATCTCTCCCATTCAATGGATCATCTTCGCTTTCCTGTACAGTGAGACATCAGACCATACAAATAATTTCCACAGTTGTATAGATTGCAACTATAAAAGATCTCAGTCATATAATAATCTTACACATAAGTTCTCATCCTGAAACTGAATGCACTCAGCAGGGCTTGTGAATTTGCTCAGAACCTCATTGAAATCAGTGGCACTATCCTGATGGACAAAACAGAGTGTGTTTGAATAATGTTCAGTCTGCTGAATGAGCTGTCAGGATCAAACACCTCCAGTCAGCTGCAGGCTAACATGCTTGAAGCTGATCCATTGATCCATTTTAAGAGCTGAAATAAGCTTTCCATAGTAAAGAACTGTGAATGCTGCTGAATCTCTTCTCCTGGTCACAAAGGCACAATATAGCAGTATAATTCTTGTCAATCTCTTATCCACTTGGCTCTCTTCTCATGCAGTACTAAGCTGATTCTTACTTCTCCTACAATAGATCCATTGTCAGGATCCCCTAAATTTCACTTTCTTAGGATTTTGCATTAGTTTTTGCTCTTAACCTCCTCCTCTTTTTTTGTTGTTGCTGCTGTTGTTGTTGTTAGTTGGTTGGTTTGTGTGCTTATTTTTCAAGTTTTCTATTAACCAAAATGATATGACAGAGCTCTATCCAATTCAGAATTATTTATGTAAAGCAGCTCCAGGGCCAATAATCATCTTCATGTTAGTATGCAACATTTTTTTTGCAGCAGTAACTGTAATCTGAGAAAAGAAATATCCAGTCACTCCTGAAGAAAGGAATGTTCTTTCTTGGGGAATATGTCATTGAGACACTCCTTTCTCAATAAGAAGACAGTAAAGGACAGGAGAACATTGTTTATATATAGGTATTCATGCAGGGGCTAACAATGACCCACAACTGCACAAATATGTTAGTGGAAAGGAGAACTAAAACTGTACTAATAGCAACATATCTAGAAAACGGGGCAATTGCCAAACAAAGAGATTACTGAAATGGTAATTGCCAGGGAAATCATAAGAATATAGTCCAGAGAACCTTGGCCAAGATGAGAAAGACTGGCTAGAAATAGAAAGTTATTTCTTTTGTAGAAACCCATATTAGGCAAAGAGCAATATAAGAACTCTCCGGTTACTTTTACTAAAGGAAATAGAGTTGAAGTTTGTAGAAAAAAAGATAGTAAAGGGGCTTTTCCATAGTTCTTAGTACTTTAAGATGCTGAATTATGAAATAAACATAGTCCAATTAAATTTCAGCAGGAATAAAACAGTCTACTCAGAACCTGGTTCAGGTCCTTACACAACTTCAATGGGGAAAAGAAAGTTTTCATGGAAACTTCTCATCGGAGTTTCCCTATGTAACAAGATTTGAATGAAAAAAAAAAAAAAAGTTCAGCTTCCCAAGACGGCTGTTTGGGTTTATAAACTGGACCTAACACTGCTTCCTTAACTGTTCTGTGGCTAACACATTTAATCTTCCCCCTGCTGCTTCCCAACTCTTCCCTGCCTGCCCCTCCTACCCCCCACCAAAAAAAAAAAATAGTGCAGTAATTGAAGTTACTAGTGAGAAGCTTTCTTATGGCTGATACACCCAAAATTGGCTTGGGGAGAAAAGAGATGAGAAAAGGATTCTTTATGTGGCTTAGCTAGAGATGACTGTGGTGAGTCAGTCTCTGTCTCTTAGAGTTTCCTTTGGTCTTGTAACATGCTTTTTCTAGGGTCTGATGCAAGATGCTGAAGTGGATCTTTATTAGCCATTGCCCAGGAATGTAAACCTCCTCTGAGGAAGGCAGCAAACCCATTGCCTCTTTCAATACCAAGTCTGACTTTTGATTTAAAACATAAAAGAATGATTTATTCACTTTCTCCCAGACCTATCCTCAACATTTTATTGTCAAAAAAAATAGTTGGTTTTCTGCAAAAGAGAACAAACACAGGTGAGCACGGAGCGCTGGAGCACAGAGGGAAGAAGGATTCAGACACTGGAAGGCTCCTCTGGGAAGGTTAGTGTTAGCAGGTGGTTGGGAAGGGCAGTAACAATACAGCATCTGACTTCAAGGCATCTTCTGTTGCAAGATCACCACACACTTCACAGGAGAAAATTGTTCCCTAGTGATTCAATTTGCTCACTCATGAGGAAGAGTGAATGGGATCAGCCCTGATAGACTTCATGGAACACGTAAAACGTGTTTGAATAATATGTTTTTGAGTTCATGAATCTAATACTCTATAATGCCATAAAGGCACTAGTATTACAATATTATCTCCGCTTCCTTCTTTATGTGATATTTACACATAAACACTTGTAAGCTAGACTTTGAGATGCCTAGTTTGGTCTCCATGAAATGGCTTGAGTAGCAGCAGTACAAAATAACAGCAGCTCCTGATGTAAAACCAATAATGTGCCATGGGAAAGAGAGAGAGGGAAAAAAATATAGTGAATACAAGCAAAAGCTGAAAAATTGCAAGGCAAAGTTTCCAGATATCTTTAAGAAGCTGAGCATTTACTACATGTCAGTGGAAAACCAAAAATATATATATATTGTTCCTGTGAGTCTAATGTGAGGCAAGGAATCATAACTTCTAAACCAACTGTCATTCCATTTACAAGGACTAAATCTCAGTGCCTCAGAAGAAGGCGGTGTAGTCCAAAAGAAAGTGAGGAGGAACTCTTTCAAGGTCTCTTTAGACAACCAGCAGTAAAACGGTATGCCTTAAGATATTACACATTTTATGTAGCAAATGTGGTCAACTGAACAAGCAAAAAATCAGCCAAAAACATCTTAGGCAATAGTTAGGCAATAATCATCTGATTATCAGGCATATCTGTTATCAGAGCTAAACGTTTCCTAAACCACATTAGCTGTTACAACTAAAATAAAGTTAAAATGAGTTAAGGGTTTGCCTGGTCAAATCCAGACTGGGTCTGACAAGTCCTGAGGCCCGATACAGCTAGTTATGCCTATAAAGTTGAAGTTTATCACTAGCACTGGTGACATCAGACTGCTTGAGCCACGGTCCTATGGCACCCATCGTCTGACAGAGAATGAAATCATGTGAGGCAACATGGAGTAACTAGAAGAGCTTTTTCAGAGATTTCTGAAGAGACAGATTTCCATGAAAAACGTAACTATGGACAGCCTGAAAAAAATCTGTGGAAAAGCACAAATTTCAGGGACATTATTTCTGGATAACAATTCCACAGTCTCAGATGGAATCATGAACAAAAGCTAATCCAAAGAGGACAAGACATGGCCTGTGGGAGAGACAAGCTGAAACCTTCTCAAGCTTGTGGGAAGATTACACAGGGCTGCCCTGCATCGTAGGTGAGCATCCACAATATAATGGGCCAAGGCATCTTTGACAATGCTACCCTCTTGCTTTTCACTCCAGCAAACACAGCAGTACTTAAACTGTAGGCAGATGTGAAGAAGTTTGTAATGCTCTTTCCTAAATGTTGACCTATGACAGAGGACCATTCTGGGAAATAATATACCCTGCTGTAAGGATCCATTAACCTCCAGGATGTTTCTAAATTCAATAGAGCATAAATCTATACAGGCAGCAAAGCTGCTGAGAGGATATTCATCTGGAGGAGGATGGAGAAATGTTTCTCGACACCTCCTAGAGTTTGGAGAAATGAGATCAATTAAACTGTGTAGCAGAATTATCGTTTGGAACAAATGGTTTCTTCAATTTTTTTTGGGGGGGAGAGAGGGGCGTTCCACTGAGACCTTAAGGACAACACAGCCAGANAAAGCTGCTGAGAGGATATTCATCTGGAGGAGGATGGAGAAATGTTTCTCGACACCTCCTAGAGTTTGGAGAAATGAGATCAATTAAACTGTGTAGCAGAATTATCGTTTGGAACAAATGGTTTCTTCAATTTTTTTTGGGGGGGAGAGAGGGGCGTTCCACTGAGACCTTAAGGACAACACAGCCAGACACAAACAGTCCTGGAGGTTCCTGCAGAGTGTTGATGATAACTTTTTGATGCAGGTTGTGGAGGAGCCGACGAGGAGAGGTGGACTACTGGACCTTGTACTAACAAACAGAGAGGGTCTTGTAGGAGATGTGAGGGTGGGGGTTAGCCTCGGCTGCAGTGACCATGAGCTGGTGCAGTTCAGGATCCGACGAGGAGGAGGCAGGGCTGTAAGCAGCCTTGCAACAATGGACTTCAGGAGGGCCAACTTTAGCCTCTTCAGAAACCTCCTCGAAAGAATCCCATGGGCTAGAGCCCTAGAAGGAAGTGGGGCCCAAGAGAGCTGGCTAGTGTTCAAGCATCACTTCCTCTGCGCCCAGCAGCAGTGCATCCCTGTGCGTAGCAAGTCAGGCAGAGGGGACAAGAGACCTGCGTGGATGAGCAAGGAGCTGGTGGCAATGCTCAAGCAGAAGAAGGTGGTATACAGAATGTGGAAGAAAGGGCAGGCCCCCTGGGAAAAATACAGGAGCGTAGTCAGGGAATGCAGAGATGCAACTAGGAAAGCTAAGGCGCAGCTGGAACGCAACCTGGCAAGGGATGTTAAAAATAACAAGAAAAACTTCTATAAATATATTAACAGTAAAAGGAAGATCAGGGGGAATGTGGGTCCTCTAGTGAATGGGATGGGCACCCTGGTTACGAAGAACACAGAAAAAGCAGAGCTGCTGAATGCCTGCTTTGCTTCAGTGTTTACCAAGGGCAGCCCTGTAGAGTCCCAGGCCCTAGTGACAGGAGAAGAAGCTGGAAGAAAGGAAGACTTGCCCAGGGTAGAGGAAGATTGGGTCAGAGAGCACCTAAGACACCTCGATGCCAACAAATCCATGGGCCCCGATGGGATGCACCCCAGAGTTCTGCGTGAGCTGGCCGATGTCGTAGCCGAGCCGCTCTCCATCATCTTTGAAAGATCCTGGAGAACGGGGGAGGTGCCGGAGGACTGGAAGAAGGCCAATGTCACGCCAGTCTTCAAAAAAGGCAAGAAGGAGGACCCGGGCAACTACAGGCCGGTCAGCCTCACCTCCGTACCTGGAAAAGTGATGGAACGGCTCATACTGGCCGTTGTCTCCAGGCACGTGGAGGACAAGAAGGTGCTCAGGACTAGTCAGCATGGATTCGCGAAAGGGAAATCATGCTTGACTAATCTGATAGCCTTCTATGATGGGATGACTGGCTGGATAGACGAGGGAAGAGCGGTGGATGTCATCTACCTTGACTTCACCAAGGCTTTTGACACCGTCCCTCACAACATCCTCCTGGACAAGCTCCGGAGGTGTGGGCTGGATGAGTGGTCGGTGAGGTGGATTGGCAACTGGCTAGATGGCAGAACTCAGAGGGTGGTGATCAGCGGTGCAGAGTCTAGTTGGAGGCCTGTGTTGAGCGGAGTGCCCCAGGGGTCAGTCCTCGGTCCAGTCCTGTTCAATTTATTTATCAACGATCTGGATGAAGGCACAGAGTGCTCCCTCAGCAAGTTTGCAGATGATACGAAGCTGGGAGGAGTAGCGGATACTCCAGAGGGCTGTGCTGCCATCCAGAGGGACCTGGACAGACTGGACAACTGGGCGGTCAAAAACCTCATGAAATTCAACAAGGCCAAGTGCACGGTCCTGCACCTGGGGAGAAATAACCCCAGACACCAGTACAGGCTGGGGACCGACCTGCTGGAGAGCAGCTCTGCTGAGAAGGACCTGGGCGTCATGGTGGACGACAGGTTGACCATGAGGCAGCAGTGTGCCCTCGTGGCCAAGAAGGCCAATGGCATCCTGGGGTGCATTAAGAGGAGCATCTCCAGCAGGTCGAGGGAGGTGATCTTACCCCTCTACTCAGCCCTGGTAAGGCCACATCTGGAGTACTGTGTCCAGTTCTGGGCCCCCCAGTACAAGAGGGATGTGGAGCTGCTGGAGAGAGTCCAGCGCAGGGCCACGAGGATGATCAGGGGCCTGGAACATCTGCCCTATGAGGAGAGGCTGAGGGAGCTGGGCTTGTTCAGCCTGGAGAAGAGAAGGCTGAGAGGGGATCTGATCTGTGTCTATAAGTGCCTCAAGGGAGGCAATGAGGAGGATGGGGCTGGCCTCTTTTCACTGGTGGTCACTGACAGAACCAGAGGAAATGGCCATAAATTGAAGCATAAAAACTTCCACGGGAACTTAAGGAAGAACTTCTTGATGGTGAGGGTGACAGAGCACTGGAACAGGCTGCCCAGAGAGGTTGTGGAGTCTCCTTCTCTGGAGATCTTCAGACCCGCTTGGATGTGGTCCTGTGCCACGTGCTCTAGGTGGCCCTGAGTGTGCAGGGGGGTTGGACTAGATGACCTCTAGAGGTCCCTTCCAACCTTAGGCATTCTATGATTCTATGATTCTATGATTCTATGATTCTATACTCTGACCTCTTTCATATGCCTGTGTATATGTGTATGTGCATATATGTATATGTGTATATGTGTGTGTATATATATAGCTGTATATATGTGTTACATGTAACTCTGTGTATAGCTCTATATATCCATAATCTCTGAATGAGTGGATTTAAACTCATATTCAGTCCACAGGAAATAAAAATATCATATGCGTCAAGTATGGAACAGGAAAGGCTACAGTGCATGAGAAACTAGCACAGGTTCAGTCCCTTCTGTTTCTTTGTACATGGAAATTGCATCCAGGTACAAAACATGGCCACTCAATTCCCATATCTTTTCCCTGGCCTCATATGCATGTGCTGTACTCTGTAAAATGTCAGTGCTCTAGTCAGCTGTTGCAGCAACAAGAACATTCGTGACTTGGCTTTTGTTTCTGCCATTCAAGAGAGACAAAAGCTCTGGTTTCTAAGTTATTGCTCAGCTTTGGCCTATCAGGTCTCATTTAGTATGTTATTTTTTTTTCTGTTACACTAGATACACCATAATGTACTGCATTTCATTTCCTTGTTCTTTTTTTTACCTCCATTATATATAAGTCTGCTATGAATTGAACTGAATATAAGGTCAGTTCTTGCCTACAGTTTAGCCCCAGGTTGATAGGCAAATGTAACTCAGATGGAGTAGCTTAAAATATATACATATATATTGGCATAATGTTACAGACAAACAGAACCTGGAAAACTGACCAGTTCTTCCAGAGATACTGTGTGCTGTGAAGCCAAAGAGGGCAGGCATGGGAATAGCACTCAGTGTCAACTAAGACTGTGGATCATCAGGCAAGTCTATGGTGACGAGGCAGTCCAAGGTTAAATCGTGAAGACTTAGCTCAGGATCAGGTCCTCTGATGGTAACCAGGGCCTAGTCCAGTGATCACATCTATACTAATCAGATAAGTCCACATTAGAGTCAGGAAGTCAATCTGTAGGTCAGTGTCTACATAAGCAGTGTCTACAGGGTAGAGCTGTGATACAAGAACAACTACAATGTAGCTCAAACAGGGACTGAAGACCTAGATCTGAGCTGAAATGATTTTCCTGGGCAGGTACAAAGAGGCCCCACTCAGGAGAAAACACTCAGGTGTTTACTCAGGAGAATGTGTGGAGAGATCAGAATCCAAAGCCAAGCAGGTCATCTGGGAGGAGCTATAAAGGCAAGGTCTGGCACAGCTGTGCCCACGCTCTATGGCAGCTGGTTGCGTGCTCGTGACAGCCTGAGGTAACTGTCTGGGAGCAGCAAGGGCTGGGTGGCTGGACACTGGGGACAGTAACACTTCCAGGGCAGGGGCTCCACCACTACAGCCCTCTCTCACAGTACTCAGGTGAGGTAAGTCAGGCCTGCGAATGGTAGCTGGTGACAACTGAGGTCCAGACTGATCAATAAGTTTAAGGTAACAAAGTAGGTCTGAGGTCAAGTCAGAAATCCACAAGTCTGGGTGTGGATCTGCAGGGTGCATAGCTAAACATAGGCACGGCTGTGATAGAGATGGAGATATGCACACCTGTGTGCAGAAGGGGTGACTGGAAGCTCCCAGCAAGGTGGGTCAGGGCCATTAATGCTTGTTAGTGCGTTCAAGGGCCTGACAGGCACAGACTATAATAATTTCATTTGTACCTTTTATTGTGAAAGTGGTTTGGGCTTGATTTTTGTTGTTGTTCCTGTTTTTTGTCGTTGCTTGCTTGCTTGTGACACTGGAATGTCATGGGGCTCGCTTTGGCCAAGAGCTGATTGCAATGCAAACATGGGCTATGTGTGGCAGGCCACGGCCAACAGCATAGTGTAATCTAAAATAAGGTATAATATGCCTGACCATAAACCACAGATCAATGAGAGAGAGGACCATACCTGAAGCTGATGGAAAGATGCACTGTGGTAGCATTATGGACTGATTTGATTGGCAGCATGTCTAAAGACCTTCAGCAGCAGAGCTTGAGTAGGGACATGGTTACATGAATATCTGACACTGTGTGAAAGTCAAGTGGAACTGTTACATTTTGGAGCGGAGCTACCACCCAAGAGCCCAGCAGAAATTGATGATATATCTACGAAAGTGGACACAACTCCGTTGAAGAGTGCTGCCCTTTTCTGAGTTACAAAACATCATCTCTCTGTTTGCATAAGCCAGGTTCTCTTTGGAATAAGCAGTCTAAAACTGAATAATTCTACTGCATGTGTTAAAAGCTTAGCAATAAAAGTGAGGGGAGAACCAGACCCAATCACTGAGTTAGAGTTTAATGACTAAAATAGGTACAAATCCATGAACATTTCTTCTAGTCTTGCAAAAATAACCTAACAGCGGGATAAGTGAAAGAGAGGGTCTATTCTGATGCACTCAACAGTGGCAGCAGAGTTGTACCTCTGCACAGTACCTGCCCAATAGTGGAGTGAACCACCCAGCTGGATTAATAAAATAACATTCCTGGACAACCAGTCCAGGAAGACTAATAAGGTACACTTCTTTTGACAACTCACTGTACCTTGCTTTTCAGTGAGTTTCCAGCGGACATATCAAACATTCCAGTTCTAGGAAGGCTTTGTGGATAAAAATGCTTTCTCACTTCTTTAAGCAGCCAACTGCAGCTACCGAAATACAATGGCCATGGATCATCATTCCCACAGTTGCACCACTTTGTAGATCGGGAATTTCCTTCTGTTAAATGGGTCATCTGTGATTTTTTGAGTGACTTTTTTAATATGAAGTGCAGGTGTCAGTTACATGTTATAGTTCGCACTGAGCTAGTGGAAAGTTCTCCAGACTAGTACAGTATTCAAATGCAGACGTGTTTAAGTGATTAAAAATGGGACATTAGCATAGCAAGAACTGGCAATTATTAGTATTAGTAGACCAGTTTAAAACAGAGAAAAAAAAAATCCCTGTACACAACGAGCTGTGAACTTTTGGAATCTGCTGTCCTAGTAAACTGTGGATGCGGATGACGGGACAGGATCAAAAGAGATCTAAGCAATTCATGGTAATAGGTCTATATAAACAGATACTAGAGGGTAGATACAGAGCTGTACTCCCTAACATCCCTGCTCTAATCACTGTGGATATTGAGGCAGTGTGAATGGATCAGAATGAACCATAGCGGCCCATGCTTGTCTGTTCTCCCTAAATAACAGCATCTCCTGACACTGCTGAATAAAGTGTCTGGACTGTACTCTTTAACCTGCTGGGGCATTTCTTGTGATATTTGGTTCACTCTTGCTCCTTTGTAGCTTTAGGTAGACAATAAGGCTAGTGCAGAGGACAGCAAGTCTTCCAAGATATTCCTTTTGATACCCTAAGAAATCCTACACCCAGAAGAAATTCATTTACAGGAGGCAAGGAAATAGCCTGTTTACAAAGAAATGGCTCAGAACTAAGGTATGGTGAATGAAACAACAGTTCTTGTGCTAATTTAGCTCTCCTCTTTCAGTTCCCTTTTCCATCAGTCCTTGCAGCATTAGCTCACTTCAAAGGAAGAAAAATATTAGTAGAGCAGTGGGCCTTGAACAGTTCTTCTTCTGGTTGCAACTTGCTTCCATTTCCACATCCAAGGGTTTCTCATCAGGGATGCATGGTCCAGTACGCTCAAGACTCCCACTGACAGTGACTCTTAGAAACTGGGGAATGTTAGCAACATTTTATGATTGCTGTCTTCTTCATAAAAGTGGAAAGCTAGTGGCTGGCCATTTTAGAGAGGTGAAATCTCTTAATATAACAGAGAATCCTGAAAGGAAAATAAAAATATGAAATCCTTTAATAACTACATGTTAGTCTTGCCATGATTTGAAATGAGCACAGCCGAAGAACTGTCTATTACTTGTAACAGGCCAGAATATTTCTTTTCCAAAAAATGCCACATAAAATTGATTTCACAGATGTTCAATAATATACTTAGCCATATATTTTTCACAGTGTTTCACTAAAAATAGTTTGTCAGAAAACTGCAATACATTGAAATCAAAAAGTTGCAGAAAGTATATTAGAGTTTTTTTTGTACACAGTTGTCCCGGGCCAGAGCCTCTCATTTCCAGAGGCAGAAACTTCGAGCATTGTTGATGTACACCCTGTCCCTTCGCTTTCCTGCCCTTTACATGTTCTGATACAGAACAAAAACAAGGGTAGTATTTCCCAGGGAACAGATGTTCTATTTTGAACAGCTCTGGCCATCTTGGTACCCTTCTGACCATTAAGGGAAATCACTAAATTGAATTTGTTCAGTAAAACCTGTTGGGTGTGGTAGTGCCTGGAAGGAGATGTCTGACCATTACAGTTATTGAAAAAGAGTAATTTAGCAGCATAATTTGAAGCAGAGAAAACCAGAGTCAGTAATAGGTTGAGAAGGGTTTTGGAGGTGGGTTTCATATGACAGTCGAGGAATTTTCCATGCTGGGATGTGAAGGAGGTAAGATGTGCTTTTTGCCTTTGCTTTATGCTATGCCAGAGGAAAATCCATTTCTCAGTGGGATGGGATAGATTTTGTGACCTTAGTTCGTTGTTTTCCCAAAATCATGCTTCAACATTCTTTAAACTTCAGCTAGATGTGAGCAGCTTTTTTCCTCCATTTGCCAGCTCAGTGACCCCAGACTGAAAATCACTTTATATGGGTCCCCTCCATCCTTCATAGTTTACTAACCTTAAGTATGTGCTTAAGCTTCAACTGCTTATTACCTCAAAGTCCATAAACCAGGAATCACCATCAGCATTTGCACTGGCAAATGTTTTCCAACAGTAAATAACAGTCTGGAATACAGAAACAAGATGATTGATCTGAGTAAACTCAGATACCAGAAAAGCTCAGGTAGTAAGACTTTGTTATTCCTGCCTTGTGCCCACACCATAGGGAGTGCCGTCAACATGAGCAACTGACAGATACTGTCAGCTCTGCAGCATTTGTGAACAATGCCATCCTTTTACTAACTTATCTTATTTATTTATTTATTTCCTCGTCATCACCAGTGGAGGGCCCCATCAGCCAACTTTTTCCTGGCATCTGCATTTCATTCTGTAGGACAAGGGAGAAGGATCTTTTCTCCTGGTCCCTCAAGAGTGACAGAAAGATGGTGTCTGTAAACAGTGAGATTTTTAGCATAGGTTTGGTTGCTCGAACCTGGTTGGCTCCTCTTCCTCTGTAAAATCTGAACATCATTTTTTGAATTATCTCACTTGTTGAAAGGTGATAGATAAGCCCCCAAATGAGACAGATGTACACTGAGCACAGAAGCAACACAGAGGCGAGATTTACCCTGCACAAAGTTCATCATTTCACACTTCCCAGTCCCACAAAGGACAGAAAATCCTACCTTTAGTTTTCATGACAGCAATGGTGACATCCACCAAGTTTTAAAGGTTCTTCAAACTTTTACAGGTGACTTTTATCTTTACACGTTATCTGTGAAATGAAGCCATGCTTCATATATACATGCATATATCCGTATATTGGTCCTTCTTGAAATAACGCAGCATTTCACAACAGCATTTGGCACAGGGACTCCAGGACAGGTAGAAGGTGATGGAACAGTTTACATTACTGCTGGATCTTCTCATCTTCTCCAAGGATTCACTGCTTACAACTTCATTTTCCATAGTCCTCCAGGACAGATAAGAAGGAGGAACATGGAGAAAGTGAGAGAAAAACTGGGAAAGAAAAAAACATAGGAGACAATGTAAGGAGACTAGAGAGGTAGACATCATTGAGGAGTAAATGAACTAAACCTGAAGTCACTGATTTCCCCTTTGTATGCAATTGCATGCAGAATTTTCATTTTCTCACCCCTGTCCGCAACTGTCTTCTTCTCCAACAGTGCAAGCATTTTTTGAAACCTTTCTGTACTTCTTTTATGTGTCAGACATTTTCCAGAGCTCCTATGTAGCATTTTTAACATAAGGATTTGGGAAAATGTCATTAATTTTATAAAAAGAAAAGCAAACAAACAAACAAAGAAAACAACTGAGAACTTACGAAGCTAAACATTTGTCCTTACTGGGTTCTTCCACTGCTCTTATTTCCATGAGGCTTCACATAATCAGCATAATTCTAGATGAGAGAAAGATAAAGAAGAATTTTATATAAAATGACACAGGAATGACATTTTATGACAGATAGTCCATCTATTAGATCCACATCTGTCCAGATCAAACCTCTAATTATTGATAATTAGGTAACTGTACGAAGACTGTCAGTTAGTTGAGAGATAATGTATCTTTTTATCGGTAATTATCCATTATATATAAATAATTGTGGGACTCATTAGCAATGTAAAAATGAATCTCATTTACCTGAGTCTGTCTGATCTGTCTTCCCCATCTTAACCTCCTGCACAGCAAAATGTACGTGTATAGAAACCAGTAATGAATTGGTTTATAAACCACACAGTCTCTGTTTTTGTTTTTGTTTTTCTGAATGTAAATTCAGTTTACATAAACGGCAGAAAATATGTGCATAGATTTCTTTATGACACTTTCTAATGAATTTATGAAAATGTAGTATTTTGGTTTGTTTCATTCTGATAACAAAATTACTTTTTATGTGATATGGAATTCCTTTATTATGTCTTTAAAAATAGTATATAGATAAATCACAGACTTTATTTTTTTCTTTCTCATTTTATCTGCTCAAATATTTTTTTTTTTCTATTACATTACCTGGTACTTAGTGCTTATTAGCTAAATGTCTTTAAAGTTTATTTTAGAACATTAGGAACTATACATATGCATGCATGTATGCAAATATATGTTTATGTATGTATGTATATAAACTACACTTATATTCCAAAGGCTATATAATTACTACTGAAGATCATCAAGAATCAGTTGCCATCTGATTATATCACCTTATCTTTGTTTTGACCATAAAATAATGCATTCTGGACAATCTATTGCAGTAGGGGTACCCTGCATATTTTAAGTGACATAAAGGTATTTCTTTAGGTTATACGCTAATGTCCGAAATACGCTAAATAACTAAAAATACAAATACTAATCAAGTATTTGAAAGGCGAATTGCACCCTAAAATACTTAGGGGAGCTAGGGGAGAAAATGGCAGAGGGATTACAGCCAACAGACTAGTTCCTAGGTTTTACTTTCTTTCCCATTAACATACATCTATTATGTATTATGTACTAAACTTTAGAAATGTATCAACTGCTTACAAATGTCTTTTAAAATGTGCTATTTGTACCTTTTCTATTGTTCCATCATTGTTATCTTAAAAAAGAGTTAATTTATAATATCTTAAACAACAAATTTATTCCAATATGTATTAAATTTATGAAAACATTTTATTCTAAAATTAGAATTAAAAATTCTAAACTAAAATTAAAACTAAAAAATTAAACTAAAATTAAATTCTAAAATTCCTCTTATTAAAACTTTGTGTAATAAACTTTATTTGGAATTGAGTCAACAGCGCCATTATAGAAATGGAACAATTTTTTTCCTTCCTTCTTCTTGCCACACTTTGCAGTTTTTTATTAGACACTATTTAGAATTCTTATAATTGCAGTGTTAATAATAGTAATAATGATAATCTCTAAAAATGTTTGATTATACATGCCTCAAAACTTCTTCATCCTCCAGTGTTCCTTCAGTGTTAATAGTTCACAGACCTAGCACAATTCTTTACTAAATTTTACATTAATTTTGTTTTCTCATTTAGACAGAAAATATCTGATCTGAAACCTCCTGTCTGTTTTGTATAACAGATCCAGAGAAGCAGTCATGGACTTTTCCAACATGCTCACACTGCGATGCCATCCCCTGCAGCCTTGGAAAGTGCCCCACACATTTACATGTGTGACCAGAGCTTCTCTTAAGGTACACACAAGCCATGCACTCTCCCTCCCCGCAAGCAAGCTGAACACATTGCACAGACATAAAAACAAACCCTTGGAGTGTCAAGGCAAGGAGTCCACATGGGAGAGGGCAATAACAACACAGAGCTTAAACTATTTTTTTTTGTTGTTGTTGTTGCTTGTTTGCTTGCATTTTTCTTACCCTTGCAGCTTTTCCTTGTACATGGCTTCTTCTTTCTCTGTGGCCCCTCCAACCCTATGTGGCCCTACGTTTTTTTTCAGTGCTGTTCTTCCTGTTTCTGTTCCTGAAAACTGAAGCTCCTCTCTCAGCCAGTGACATGGCATACCTCCAGGCTCAGCTGGGATGATGTAGGACGAAAGGGGAAAAAATATTGTGACCTAAGTTACTACAGTGTAAGAAGGCCGCTCTACCAGCAATCAGCAATCTTCCTTCACCCCCGAGTTTGAGGGAGCTGATATGTGTTTTTTTGTTACAAACAGGGTATTTGGATAACTTATTTGAAACCTGCTTTAAGTTTAACCTTCAGATTCATGGAGGATCCCAGCTTCTTTTTCTCAGGAAAACAGAGAAGTCACCCTTTAGCATCTGGAAGTGGTGCTTTTCTGCAGTGTGCTGGCACGAGCACTGGTGCCAGAAGAGACACAGAATCCTTATCTAGGTGGCACAGGTGGAATATTTGCAAACTGGAGGATTTTCAGGATTTTGGTAAGAAATGAAAACTGCTGAAATGAGAGAAACAGATATTCTACCATTAATGTAATCACCAATGTCATGACTGAAACTCCTTGCCAAGGTTCAGTCCAGTAAATTTACTCAGTCCAGTAAATCCCTGCACAAATATCTTCCATGCTTACTCATAGCCTGCATTTAAGATGCTTCAGCATTCCTTCTTCATATGTCTTCTTGAGTGGCACCCTCTCTGTACTGCCCTTGTCCACTGTATTTCATAACATTTAGGAATCACCCCTGACTTCCGCTCTGTCTCAAAATTGGTAGTCCGTGATAAACTAGTTCAAATAAATTAAAATTTATCTCTGTTTGCACAGGGGTGCACTTTTAAGTGCATCCAATTTATCTGTTCAGCAGCCAGTCTTCTCAGAAGTATAAGCTCTTTTAGAATGCTGCAGGGTGAAATGTGGGGAATACTGAAATATAGTTGTTTCTGTGTATTTATTGTGAGTCTTTGCCTTCATAGTAAAACACTCAAAGGTAGTGATAGTGATTCCTACGCTTGTTTCAAAAATACTGATCTTCAAAAATGTCAGGTTGTCAAACTCTCTTGGCTGCTTCAGAGAACACCTCTCTTCATGAGAGATAGAGAAAGCACTGTGGGCTATCTGCTAACAAATGCATGTCACCTCAACCTGATGGGCAAACTTTGAGCTTGGAAGAGAATGTAGAGAATTGCTCAGTGTGTTTTGACCACTGTGTTTCTGACATGGTTATCTGTGTATGAATTATAAGTGTCTGTGGCAACATGGTAACTTTCTGAGCTGAAAAGGATCATTGTACTTCCAGAGGAGATTTGCTAGGAGTACTTACATGTGAGCTATTCAGCAAACTACTTGTATCTTAAAAAGCATGAGTGGAAGTTCACATGGTGGAAAGCAAAGAAGTTGGAGAGTATGATATACTCACCTTCTTTTGACTGATAAATTTACATTACTAAGGAAAAGGCCTCTTTGGAGATGTCAAATTGAGATGTAGAGAATATTTAAGATAGGATGGTGATGCTTAACCTGCAATGAACTCATGGAGATGCGGAGGGAAGGTTCTCCGCAGAATCCTGTGCAGCATGTATTTGTTTGAACAATCCATCACATTGCCCCTGCTCTGCAAGCAGTAATCTCTACCAGAGAAGAATTCAAGAAATTGAATGGTACTTTCCTACCCTGATGGAGCTCTGCTCATTAGAATGTGCCTGTCAATACCTTATTCCAGAGATGTAGAGTGTATATGAGTTGATATTAAACAATGCTTTTATCTTGAAGCCATCTCCTATTCCTTCACCTCTAACTCCACAAGCCCTATCATTCTGATTAGTGGTAGCCTCTAGGTCCTCCTTCTTTTTACTGGCTATTTTGAAAGATTTCCTTCGGTTTGCATTGAATCTGGACACTGGAAGAAATATGTTTATTTATTAAGGAGTGCTTTTCCTTTAGACACTGAAGATGAAGGTTTCAAGTCAAAATTAGTCTTAGCTCATGAAAGGGATCAGAGAAGGTCTGTTTGAAATCAGAACCAAGCTTCCTGAGCAAACCTGGGCTTTCAGAACTGAAGTACTGAGCCAGCTCATGGTCTCTCTGCACATAGAAAATGTCACCTGGACAGTTACCGGAACGCATTCCTGCCCTGTTACCCACAGCCATTTTCCCTTGCCATTATATTCCACATGTGTCATCACATCCTCATGTTTGCAGAACTCTGTATAGACCCCGTTAGTCTGTGAAGGTTCTTTCCTGATTTCCTATTATCAAGTCAATCCCCTACTCTTCCTCCTCAGCTAGAAAAAAAAAAAAAGGAGCAAGTTTAGTTTCTCAGCAAGTCATGCCAAAACATGAAGATGCATGCCTTGATCTCATGTATCAGAATGGACATGTTATGGATGTGCAACTAGGTTTCAGTAATCTACCCTAATTTCTGGAGAACACACATTCTGCCACATCCAGGTTGTTTTCTCACTGTTTCCATACTTATTTTTTGTCCGCAGGACAAGCCCCAGCTGCCTTGCTTGCTTCATCCCTTAGTTCTTATGACTATTTGGAGGACATCTAGTAAGAAGACCAAGTGTAGGTGATGCGCAGGGTTAGTGGGAGGAAGGGGATCTGATCATTCTATTGGTCTTTATTAAGACCAATTGTGTTTCAAAGTAAAATGGAGATTTCATGGTATGGTATGTGGAATTCCTACATGGTCTAAAGTCAGTTTAAGTCCAGCCTGAGGCCACAAGGAAGAGAAAGCATCTGGAAACAATAACAGGCCCACCACATGGAAAGTGGCCCATGAACAGAATAGGGAGGGCACTAGGACTTTTTTTTTTTTTGGCTCAGAATCTTTCACAGAAAGAGAACAATCAGCAATGAGTCCTCTGTTTTTCTTGCTTGTTTTTCTATGGGTGTGATCATTTCTGAGAGAACACACTTAGGTCTTGGAGAGCATCATTAACACAGGATGTTGTTCAGCGTTGGCTCTGTTACTCACCAAATTCACTCTCAAGACAGAACCAGGCACCTGGGCCTTATTTTGGGGACTCTGACTGGCACCAGACATGCTTCTCCCTCAAAGAAAACCTTATTCTGGAACCTGGACCTTCAAGCACTATTCCTTTACCTGTTCCCACAGCATTTCAGTCCCTCAGAGCACCAGCAAATTCTAAAAGCCCTTAGTGAACAGACACATACATTGCAAGCTATAATTCACTGTGATCAATAGATTTACATGCACTTCTTGCAAACTTTATCATGCAACCAGTATTAATGACAGAGGAGTGTAAAATTAAAATAAAGCTTGAGACACAGGAATACAGCATTTCCTAGACCAGGGTTTCCTTCTCTCTTCCAGTTGTTGCTTTTCCCGCTCCAGGTTTCATCGGCTCCAGTTGGTGTGCTGCTGATCTGGTCTTCCCAGGGTTTGGAGGAAGCACAGGGTTTGCTGTGTTGTCAGAGATCCACATCATGTCATCTAGCCATAGGCTACCCTTCTCTGAATGAACTTGATGACTCGAAGTTGAAGGCTTCCAGTTTCCAAACACCCTGGGCTCAGACTGCCTCCTCCTGAAAACCTTCCTTCTGCCTCCTTATTGCTGCAATGTCCTAGCACTGGATGAAAATGACATACTGCATTGCTCATATCTCAGTCCTCCCTCCACATAGCCTTAACTTAAATAAGGCTATGTCCTTGGATAGCACTGGCACCTCGAAACAGCCAGGCCCTTCTTTGGAAGTTGCCCAAACATCTGCTCTGAGCAGTAGGACTGGTGTTCTCACAACGCAGAGCACAAGCCATGCTCATTACCACCTGGATCACCAGCTTCATACATCCATGACTGGCACAAAATTATATCTGACACAGACACCTGACAAACCTGCTGCATCTGACGATGACCAACAGTACTGTCTTGGCTGGTATTAATGATCCAGGCTTATGGGCATCTGGGGAGGCTATAGAGGAAGCAAGTTTGATAATTAGACTGACAGCCACTAGGACAGAAGAAATGCCAAGGCACTGATTAATGTGTCCTTCCCTCCTTCCCTCATTTTCCTTCCTTCCTTCCAAAAATCACACAAGCTTCTCACCCCCATATTGTGGAGTCCTCCAAAACAGCTGAAAGCCTATGGCATTCACCTGGGTTGCCACACAGCACAGTTTACAGAAGAAAGAGGAACCTGAGTTTCACCCATGAATGGTTACACAATTAATCTCCTCCTTTTCTCCTGGAAAAGCTTTTCCAAGGGGAAAAAAAAAAAAAGTAGAAATCAAAACTTTTCACAGAAATTTCTTTGTTCCATCCAAGCAGCCTTTTCCATGAAAAGCTGAACAATCCTGGCCATTGGTGTTTGTATAGGATGAGATGTTTTAAGGTGGTTTTGCTTGGACACTAGCAATACTTAGCACTTTATGAGCATGCAAAAAGTTGGCAGGCCCTGCAGCTCAGTTGCCATGTGCTGTCCCATCTGTGAGCACTGGTTGGGCAAAAATCTCCCCCAGCTGCAGCCTTTCTTGTGCAACTATCTGTACGATGAAAAATCTCATGCACAAATCACCTACTTGCAACACAGGCAGCAAAAATAGCACCCAGGGAGAATTTGAATTGACTGAAGCAAAGGTGGGAACACACTGAACAAAACTGTGTCATCCTGAAAGAAACATGAGTAAAGAGTAGTGAGTGTCAGCTACCGCTGAAACCAGATCATCTGAGCAGAAAGGAATAAAAGTTGCAGTACAGGGAGGAAATTAAAATACATTTTGAAGCTTTCATTTTGGAAAGAACATGAGTAAGTGGAATTTCTTGGATTTCTGTGCTGTCCTGGATAGAATTATTTTAATATCTTGTTCAGATTCACAACACTTTCTGGATCACTTTTGAAAATACCTGAAACTGTCCTCCCAGAGTCTTCAGCAGCTAGTCCTGCTCTGAATGAATGGGCAAACAAGGGGAGAACAAATGAAGGAAGCCCTTGCTGCTAAACTACAAAAGATATCACTTATCTGAGATTCATATGTGGTAAGGTGCTCAGAGGAGCACCCTTTCAGAGGAGATGGACTCCATTTGGAGGATGTCTGTTTTTCCTGTCCCCTAGCTCAGGCCTTGGCTTGAGGCCTGGAAAGAGTTTCACTTGTACGGTGGAAGTGAGGCCCAGGTTTGTAAGAGACATCTCTAACCGACCTCGTTCTATCATGATGGAGTAGCCATTATAGAGATCTGTGCCAGTGGTGCCTTGCTACTGTGCTCGTAGCAAGCCAGTGACCAAGAGGAATTTCTGAGACTCTGAGGCACCAACTAAGTATGAAGAAGTTCCTGAGAAGAACGGAGAAACGGGTGACCTCAGATTCTTCAATCCTTGGGCCTTCTGCAAAAGCAACAGGCTAGTTTGTTGTTCACTACATACCACACAGGTGGGTCATGCTTCACCCTCAACTTTGATCAAAGCCCCTGCATTTCAGCGGGTACATGGCACCAACACTACATGAAGGCCTCTGCATTTGCTCTCAAAGTATACCACCTCCACCTTGTGCTGCTCTGGAGGCAATGGGCAGCAGCAAAGGGGGAACCTGTGCCTGCCTTCACTCACTGTCTCTGCCTTTTCCAGTCCTTCACCCATTTCTCTCCTCCCACTCCGTCTTTGGCTCCTGGGGTTCCTTGTCAGTTCCTCCTCCTCTCATAGGTGTTTCTTCTACCTCCTTCCCTACTCATCTGTTATACATTAAAAAAAAAATCCAATTAGTGATGGTACTCAAATGTTTATGTTACTGTTAGGTTAACATTGTACAGAGGCCAGCAGAAACTTATGTTTCTGCAAGCCACAGGGGTCAACCAGCTCTGAATTTGGGGAGCAATTGTACTTTGGTACCTGCCTCTACATACCCACCATGTGCATGGGCTATATTTACTGCCCCTGTCCAACCCTGTGTTTAAGCAATGCACTTAAGTTGTTCAGCTTGTCAGCCTGCTCAGATGAGTCTCGGAGTCACACACAGGTGTCAAATGGGGCCCAGTCAGTATGCAGACAGCTGCTTGAGTCCTGGCCCTGCCACCACTGCACTTCAGAGCAGAGCAGAAACCCTTTCCTTCCCCCTGTTCTCCCTGGTAAACTGTCCAGAGGTGGAGGTGGAGGAGGGGAAGGATACAGAACTAAAGATCTTTCTTCTCTGGTCTTTGAAATGGAGGCTGTCTGCTGCCCCTCAGTGGTAATTTTGAGGAACAGGCAGCCCACTTGCCCAGGGACCCTGCATATCCCTATGCATATACAGGGTTTCTAATCTAAACCTTACCTTAATCTGTCTCAGAAATCTCCCATCCAGGGCCAGAAGATGTTCTGGCTTCCCAGGAGTAGCCTGTGTACAAAACCCTGCCCTCACTGACTTTTCCCACCCTCTCTTCTGGGACCTCAGGTCCAACCTCAGGTCAGTCCCTGATTTCGAGGGGTGCTTCAAGCTGTCGGGCAAGCCAACGGGCAAGGTGATACCCACTTCTTTTAAGGTATAAGGCACCTTCCAGCAGGAGTTGTCTGTGCCAGCCACCTGCAAAGTTGGTAGGAGAAGCTGTCCTTCAGGTAAGCGATTAGCCCTAACAGCCTCCTGACCCTGCTCGGTGTGGTGCCTATGGCTGGTGTTGCAAGAGCATGAAAAGCAACTGTGTCACAGCTTGTGTACTGTTTTCCCAAGCATAAAACAGTGTCTTGGGCAGGAGGGACTGTCAGTATTAAGGCCCAGTTCACTTGTGGATAAATACTGGTGTGATCATGAGGCCACACTCACCTGATTCTGAGAAATCACCTGTTCTCAGCCAATAAACTGTGAAGTGCAAAGGACACTTGAATCACTGATGGTGGTTTCAATCCTGGCACTTCCACAGGGCTACCACAAAACCTTGTGTCTCTGCTTCTCTAACATGTGAGGAAAAATCAACAGCAGTTACCCACTGCTCTACATTCTGCTGCAGTGTAAGGTATGGAGCAGCGAGTTGTTTGTGGGGAGTGATTAATTAGGACTGAATTTTCTTTTGTTAGGAGACAAAACTATTTTTTTTTTTCTTTTTGGGCAGAGACAATGCTCTGCTATTTTTAATCCTCTCCTTAAACTGATAATTTAGATCACACCAAATCAAACCATTGTGCCTCTGATCCAGCTTTGCCCTCATATTACATTGCGTTCTCCAGCAGTCTGTATACCATTTCATCTGGTATTCATCAGAATATCTACCCACTTCTTCATCTGGGCTTTCCAATTTGGTAAGTTTGTACTGTCAAAACTCTGTGATTATCCATAATGAAACCAGAGAATTAAGTACCAGATTGAACTGGGGACACCTGCTAGAACAGTGGTTACTGTGGAAGCATAAGGTCTCTCCCTGAGATGGAAAGCTACGTGGCACTGAGTCCTTTGGTGGACGTTGAGTTTGTGCTGGACTCAGCACACTGCAATGCGAGAGATTCCTCAGTTATCCTGGACATTGATTGCATTCTAAGAACACTATTTTGTATAATACTGGATGAGACCATCTTGTTATCCTTCTAATAACTCCATAAAGAGAAATAATGTGTCCCTCCAAAAAATCCATTTGCAGTACTCCAGTGTCAGCTGGCCATCTCCAGTGTCAGCTGGCCAATTGGTGTTTTTCTTCAACACATACCTCAAAAACAAACATCTCTGAGCATGTTATGAACAACCCCCACTCAGGCCAAAAGTGAAATTCTCCACAACCTGTGCAGTTATCTCCCTGCAGAGAAGATGAGAGAGAGAGACAAAGAAACACACACAGCAGATCTGAGTCAAGGCACCAAATGCGCTACTGGAAAATGCTAACAGCATGATCATGAAGGCAATCTAAGAACCCAGAAAGAAGAGAATGGTTCTCTGTTCTCTTTCTGACTTTCCTTCTATTTAAGATGATCCACTTCTTTTTTTCCTTGTCTGATTTTAGTTCTTTGTCTAGGAATGCAGGTATTGCTGCATTTAAATAAGGGGTCAGGCTATGGACTCAGTTATGCTGCTATGAGGACAGAAAAAGATCAAGCCTCAGTGCTTCTAAAGACAGTGTGAAACTGTCTTTGACAGTTGGGATCAGATTCCATCCCTCCTGAAGAATTCTCCCTGATTACACAGAAGCTGCAGAAATCAGCATCTTCCCAGTAGGCCAAATTCCTTCTCTGTTGCTTTAGCAGGTTGAAACTAAAGGTGCTTCTCCACAGGGCAGGATTTTAAGCTATAGAAGAGGTGTAACATACAAAGGCCCGACTGAGGGTATTTTTCTTCTTCATATTTCCCAATGCTATAGCAGATTATTGCTGTCAGCAATTCTTGCCAAGTCAGTCACTGACCATTCAGCTCTGCGAGGGACAGGCTTAGGTGCTTCAAGTGATTTCTTCAAGCCAATGGAATGCCAATATATAAAGGATACATGCTGGGGACAAGTGTTGAATCCTGTGATGGTGTACACCTATCCTCTGATAATGAAATCACACAACATGTTTTGCTCTTACTAGCTCTGCAACAAGGGCAAACTTTCATCACTGAACTGTGCTGGGGAACATGCTGCCCAGTAACTTCTGCTGGCTACAAGGCAACTGCTGCAGTGTCAGTGCGCACTGTCAGGTGCAGTTGGTTGATAGATCAGAGATCAAACTTTTAGCTGTGGCCAGCACAGGGGTTCACAGAGCATCTGGATACTGACAGAAACTGAAATCTTCAGCGGTTTGCACTAGTGTGCTGTTTGCAGACTGCAGTGGCTAAAGAGAAACGAACTATACATCCTGCTCAAACATTTCTACCACAGTGGTGGGAAAGTCTGGAAGGTGCAGTAAGTGAAAACAGACAACCGAGGGTGGTGTCATGTCAACGTGATACCTGGATCACAAGTCAACACATTCATGTTGGTACTAAAAACATGTGATACTCTGCAAGTTTATTTTGCATCTGCAGGACCTTTCAGACTACTACTGTGTTTATGCAATTTTGGTGTGGTTAAGTTTAAGAGAAGGTGTTCTCAGGCCTGTCTTACCTCCAGAGTTTGCATGGAAGATACTGCTGGTTAGACCTGGAATTTTTAGCAAAATGTTGTTCCCAAGACAGATATTTATACGGGTATAAAGAAACTGCCTTGCTCCTCTCCGTTCATGACTAAGCTATCCTGAAGAACTGCTTTTATGTTGTCACAGCTGAGTTTAGAATCTGCAGTGCTTTCACTGTACGATTTTGTGAATTCTCTTGACCTTGCAGTCTTGAAAGTGATCCAGTTGATAATGGTCTCTTTGGTTCAGTCTTTGCCGCCCACAAAGGTGTGTTTTCACAGTATGATTTGAGCTTCCCCTCCCTGGATGGAGCTAAAGGAGATGAAGTACCAGTAATTTTTACTTTAATGCTGATGTCAGTGATATATCCCCCCTCCCCCGCCTCCACCCTTTGCTAGATTCAGTTCCTGGACAAGTGACATCCAGGTAAAAAAAACTATGGCCTCTGACTCCCTTCTTTGTGTCTTTATCTTTCTATCTCAGCCAAGTCAGCCATCTAAATATTGTTAGACAAAGCAGGTAAATCTTTTTCTTCCATCAGTCCCAAACAACATCCACTTGCAGATCCCATTCCACAGTCCCTGAGCTTCAACAGACACCATTTAGATGGAGAGCAGGTGCCAGCCAGGGAGCCTCAGGCTCTAACACTTGCTAATCACTCACAAATGCATGTGCAAGAGCCAGTCTTGGAGAAAAGGAGAGGGTGGGCAGGTGGGGGTAAGGGCCAGGCAGTGTGGGTGTTCCTGTCCCAAATGGTGATAAATTTGAAAGAGGAGCATCCTTTCAGTACCCTTCCCCACCTTCTCAGTAATCAGACACTCACTTCACAGGGGACCAGTTCTTAAAAGGACAAGTATGAGGATTTTTCAGAAGCAGAAAGAAAGAGAGAAAGAGAGAGCGAGAGAGAGAGAGAAAGAGAGAGCGAGAGAGAGAGAGAAAGAGAGAGCGAGAGAGAGAGAGAAAGAGAGAGCGAGAGAGAGAGAGAAAGAGAGAGCGAGAGAGAGAGAGAAAGAGAGAGCGAGAGAGAGAGAGAAAGAGAGAGCGAGAGAGAGAGAGAAAGAGAGAGCGAGAGAGAGAGAGAAAGAGAGAGCGAGAGAGAGAGAGAAAGAGAGAGCGAGAGAGAGAGAGAAAGAGAGAGCGAGAGAGAGAGAGAAAGAGAGAGCGAGAGAGAGAGAGAAAGAAGAAAAAAAAAGATGGTACAGGATTGGCACAGTGACTTGCCTCAAAAGTATGTGGTAACTGGAGAACTTGGTTAATGGGATGCTTTAGGAGCACAAAATTGCTTACAGACTGTGTGCCCATTTATGACCTTCTTGGATGTAATTACAGGCATCCACTTGGCACATAATCTTCATTAGTTCTGTTCTGATATGCATTAACAATGCTGAGTACAAGGATCCGCCTCACTTAGATGAGAGAAGAAGAAAATAGGTGTCAATGCATAGAGGAAGAAACTTGAGAAGAGTCTTAACCACACATGCAATCTAGGGGCACACTTCAGTGCCCCATTCTAACAGAAGACTCTAGACAGGTATGGATTTTGTATACAGAATAGGGGAGGGGGGGAAAAAAAGCCCTGGGAATACGTACTTCTGTTTCATTTCAAAGTTCATAAGCAGAATGTGTTTGGGCCAGAAAATGTCAGACTGCCTGCTACAAAGCATGCTCCAATACAACAGTGTAGGAGTGATGTGTTTTGAGGCTACATAGGGCCTTTTTACAGTAAGAAACATAGGACCTGCTATTCCCCTCTGGAGGTGGAAATGCCAGAAACTGTAACTAAGAAAGCATTTGAACAGAGCTGTCTGCCATTTGCTTGTAATAAAAGGATATCCAACTGAGTCTATAAGAACCACACCATCTTTTATGGGAAGAATTCAAGCAGAGAGGTTACACTGAAGGTTTTGCCCAATATGCACAATCTCTTCTTGTTCCCCATAATCCTGGCTCCAATCTGTGCTGTTAACGAGTCTTTCTTTGGGGAGACTATTCCATATTCATAGCATCATAGAATCATAGAATCATAGAATGCCTAAGGTTGGAAGGGACCTCTAGAGGTCATCTAGTCCAACCCCCCTGCACACGCAGGGCCACCTAGAGCACGTGGCACAGGGCTGCATCCAAGCGGGTCTTGAAGATCTCCAGAGAAGGAGACTCCACAACCTCTCTGGGCAGCCTGTTCCAGTGCTCTGTCACCCTCACCGTCAAGAAGTTCTTCCTTAAGTTCCCGTGGAACTTTTTATGCTTCAATTTGTGGCCATTTCCTCTGGTTCTGTCAGTGACCACCAGTGAAAAGAGGCCAGCCTCATCTTCCTCATTGCCTCCCTTGAGGCACTTATAGACACAATCCATATAATCCACTATCCAGTTGATAGTTGAAGGTAGAAAGTGCTTCCTGAGATGAGTACATACAAGTATAGCTCGCCTGCACTCTGTGGCAGGTAAACACACACATACAGACATTTTTTTTTTTAAATAAAAAGTTGGTAAAGAAAGAAGAGGCCCGACAAACTTTATAAATCCAGGTTGGCTCATTAGCCTTCTGCCCACCTGATTTTTGACACTCTGCCTTTCCTGCCTGTGCAAAGAAGCAGTGGGTTTTGTGCCACAGGGAGTCCTTTTGTCAGTCTGCCTGTGCCTCTCCACTGCTAACAAAGGGCCACATCATCCTGTAATTCTCAGGTGATCAAGAGACTAGGTTGTTAATGCGAGGGAGAAGCTTTGTCCTCTTCCCAGACCTGCTCCTCTAAAGATTCAAGAGAAAGGAAAACTGAATTTTAATGTGAATGACAGACTAATTTTTGTTATTCTTTCTTGACTGCCTTCCTTCCACAAACATGTCATTTCAGGTCCAGACTATGAGCTGTGACCAAGCTGCAGGGGGGCAGGCTGTCTGGAGTCAAGAGCTGGGCTAGTACTGAGGACAGAAGGGAAGTGTTTTCCTTATTTTAACCCGAGAGAGTTTAACATAGACAAAGATGTCTCCTTGAAGGAAAAGCTGGACAAGCTCAATAGAATAGAGGGATCAGGTGGGCAGAAATGTTATTGTGCCCTCTCCTGCCCCACACACCGCTGACAGAATGATAGCGCCCAGGAAAACCTCTGGGGGGCAACAGGGTCTAGCCAATAGTTCCATGTTCGCTAATATCAGGCCTCATCCATCCACTCTCTGAGCTGCAGGGACATGAGAAAGATGACACAGGGACACTCTGTGACCTGTCACGGAGTGACACAGAATTCAGCAGACACAACATTCACCCACCATAGTATTCACCAGAATGCAGATAATCTGTTTCTGGAGCTCCTCACTGAGGAAGACAGAACAGCACCCAATCTACACAAAATTTAAGATAACTCCTGCCAGGAGCACATTATCCTGCTGATTAAAACGAGTTCAGCATTGTTCTGAGGTAGGAACCCATAGCATTTCTGACCCAGTGGCACAAGCTCCCCTGCTGGATTTACAGCATCAGTCGGTCTCAGCGCTCTCCCAAGCTCTGGCCTCTGTAAACTACTACTTTAGTTCAAGTTCTGAACTCCAGCCGTCTGAAGGCACAATGCTACTGACACAAACTCAGAATCCCTTTTAGGAATTTCTGTCTTTCTTGCTTGGTCCTGCCTGATCTGAACCATGTCTAAGAGTGTTTTCAATCTGATCTTTTATCCCTGCTCTTGAAGGACTATGGAAGGGTCTCATTAGGACATGCTCCATCCCAGTGGGTCATTCCATTCACTTCCATACATCTAGTGATGCAACATGTGCTTATGCACCTGAGCAATGCTCAGGTCTTAAGGATGCATTAGGCCCTTAAGAAACTGAGAACTGCAAAGCCTGCAGTAACAGGGGAAAGAGACACAGATCTTGGGGCTAAAAACTGCTATTATTTTACCTTCTAGGGATGAATGGCTGAAACTACATTGAGGCTGGGCTAGACATGAACTGGATAGCTATTCCATCTGAAAACAGCTGCAAGAAGAACAAAATGAGTGAATACTTGGATGTGCTCTACAAATCATTGCCAGCAGATATTTTTAAAAGCACATCAACTCTGGACATTCATGGGCAGCATATCCAGTTTGCAAACTGATGGTGTCATAGGGCAGAGGGTCCAGATCCAGCTCCCTGAGGAGCCCCTCTAAGTATCTACTCCTCCCTTCCTATGGCATTCCTTGTGCCTGGATGTTTTGGAGTTACCTTCCCAAGATATTTTATATGTATCATTTATTTACAACTACTGCAGCTGTAAAATGCTAATCCTTTTACTCTGCGTGTCCCTAGGCAAACCATGTCACCTCTGATGGCTCAGTTCTGCAGTCTGAGAGATAGGCAAGAATGCTTGTGGAGTCTTTTGGTGCTGGGAGGGAGAATCTCCAGCTAGATGATTCTATCAATAAACATCATCAGAAGAATGTTTATTATTTTGCCTGATGCCTGCTGCAGAGGCAAGTATGTGGAGCCTATTTTCATTGCCAAAAGACAATCTTCTCTGTGAATAAAATGCAGGTGTTTTCATTTGTAAACACTTTCCCTTGTCCTGCACCCCAGGTGTTGACACATTCATATTTTTCTCCATTTTTACAATGGGCTATTTTTTATGAGCTCATAAAATACAAAATAAAATAAAATAAAAAACAACATCATCCAGGTATCCTTGGAGGTCATGACAGTGTACAGACCATGCAGATTTATGACCATCACATCAATACTCTGCTGCAGAAACTTTTTTTTTTTTCACCTCTGGCAGGGAATCTCTTTTAGCACACACATTAGCTAAGCCCACAATAGTAAGCAAACAGCCTAGCAGCTGTCGCAGTGCAGGCCACTACTGCAGAGAATGCATCCTAGGGCAGTAGATACAGGCACACCAGGTACAAAGTCATTATTAAGACTGAGACAAGAATCAGGTGAAGGCTATGGTCTATTCTTTATTTCTTTGGCCCACTTATGATTGCTTTCCCCTGCCTTCCTGATTGTCTGCCTTTTGGGATCCTGTCCAGATTCTAAGCAAGAAACAAAGTCACCATTAATTAGAAGGTCAAGGGTGGACCCTATATAGCCCCTCCGGGCAAACTGCACCGCAAAGCAACACTTTCAGCTGGGAGCTTACACAGTCACGCTCACTAGCCTCCCTCCCCCACCCCTAGTGGGCCTTACAGGGCACACTAGGGAGAGTGGGCCTAAGGGCCAGCTCATATCACCTGGGGCTCATTTCTTATGATGACTCAGCTGGGGAGGAGGAGATATATGGATGCAAGGGAGGCTTGCCTCTGCAAGATTTTAACAGGGTAATAGAGTTAGTGTTTACTCCCTTTTCTTTTGTATACAGGTAGGTGCCTGTGTCATTTTTTTTCTTCCCACTGTGGGGTTGGGGAGGGAAAATTTGTTTGCAGCATCATGTATTCTTTTTTCTTAAGCTTCTACTTTTCTGGAAGGAAGCAGTTTTTTTGTTGTTGTTTTTTGTTTTGTTTTTTTTTCTTCTTCTTTGAATGGATAGGGAAACCTGACTTTGAACACTATCTTATGCAGTTGACTTCCTTTAGAATCTGACCAGGTAATTTGTATGTTCTGAGTAGCAAAAAATCATATAATTTTTTTGCAACCTATTATTTCTTCTAAGAGTAACCCCATGCCCTCCCTCCCCACCCCAAAAAAGTAAGTGTTATTTCACTGTGACCCTACAAAGCAGGCCTGTGTCTGTCTCAACCTTGGGCTAGTCACTAGAGAATCTCTTCAGAGAGTAACTTGTCTTTCTTTTGAGCCTTATGCCTTGCAATGCAGACATTTCTCTGGAGTGGTGTGCCCCCCTACCCGCCTTGTCTCCCTCCCCCTAGTCTGTATTCACTTGCGAGGAGGTGGAGTGCTTATCTGTTTGCGATGATGGTTGTGATCTGCAATGCAGGCCCGCATAGCCCTTGCATGCCCCGGGGGCACGAGAGCCTCTGGGTTCCCCTCCATTCTTAGTGTTTGGGTGGGGAGCAGCGAGGGGGGCGGAGGTGAGGAGGAAGAGTGTTAAACGTGGACGTGGTGTAGGGGGGGGAGTCGGGTCTGCCTGGCCTTGTCCAGCTCACCAGACGGCTCCGCTCGGGCTCTAAGGTGAGAACAACGCTCCTCCCTCCACCCCTCGAGCAGAGGGGGCTGCGCCAGAGGTAATTCCTCCTTGGTGGCACCTGGAAGCCGACGTGGGAAGCCTGTGCCCCAGCCCTCCCCCACCCCTGAAAACCCCGCAGTCCCTCCCCTCCAATCAAGTGACTTTTAACATGACAATGGCCGTGACAATTCCTTCTCGCCGAGGCCGGCCTGGGGAGGCCATAAAGCATCCCCCTCGCCTCCAGCTAATGGAGTACGTGCGTCGGGGCTGCCCGGAGCGGGCGCGTCGCTTGCGAGCTCGCCGCCCCCTCGGCGCTGGGCGCTGCCGGCCATGAGCGCCCACCTGGCCCTGCCGCCCTACCCGCCCTACCCGGGCGCTGTCAGGTATGGCGACTATTACTGGCCCTCTCCAGGCAGCATGGACAGCGTCTCGGCGGAGGAGGTGCCCGCGGCAGACGCCCTCCCCTTCTCTGCGGCGGAGAAGACCCCTCGCCACACAGGTAGGCGCCCTGGCCCACGGGCAAGCGAGACGGATCTGCTCGCACGGGGGAAGGTGACGGCGCTGGGCTTGGAGGGCGAGAGGTCCGAGGCAGGAGCTCGGCTGGACGCGGCGTGGTGAGCTCGGCCCTGCCCCGAGGGCAGCGGCGTCCGCGGCCCGTGGGCTCGGCCGTGCCCGGGCTGGGCACGGGCCGGGGCTGTGGGGCCACCCCGCACGGCCAGCGCGGCATCCGCGTGGGCGCCCGGCGAGCGGCGGGAGACCCGCGCGCGAAGGAGGCGTCGCGGGTGCCTCCGCTTCGCCTCCCCGTTAGGAGCGCACGAGTGCAGGCCCTCGGCACAGTAGTGGGCCGCGCTGGGCTGCCTACAGCTCGCTGCACCTGGACTGCTAAATCCTCATGCAAAACATTTTTGCATGTTTGCTTCTCTGCTCACTTTGGTTATTTCCTTTCTCCGCAGACGCCTCTCCAACTTCCTCCAGCTCTGGAACCCTCATTCAGTACACCCCCGATTCTGCCACAAGCCCCACCACGGAGGAGCCATCTCCACATCCCTCTTCGCAGAAGATCAAGGAGGAAGGTGAAGGTGGGGTGAAGAAGGCCAAGAGCCGTACAGCCTTCTCTCAGGAGCAGCTGCAGACCCTGCACCAGCGGTTCCAGAGCCAGAAGTACCTCAGCCCCCAGCAAATCCGGGAGCTGGGCTCAGCCCTGGGGCTCACTTACAAGCAGGTGAACATCTTGCTATAAGCAGATGAGTTGCACCCCTGATCTGAAGTGATCTTGCAAGCATAACCAGGATGGTTTGGGTTTTTGTTTTTCCTTTTCTTAGTTGCTAGAGGGACAGTTTCTCATTGCCTTATTTATGCCATTTTTCATGTGAGTGGTGGGTGTGAAAAGCTATGACTCAAGCTATCTGCTGCTGTACAGGTGTTTGAGAGCACATACAAGAGCAGGGCTATCAGCAGAGTCAGTCCTATTCTGTACATATTAACGTCTCTCATAAAGGAGAGGAAGGTACTTGCACTGCTGTAGGCCTGTTGCATTTGTATCACAATGGCACCCTGTCTTTCTCCCTAGAAAGAGCCACAGCAACTGTGTGTGTGACTCTGAGGGTGTGATTCATTTCTGAACACTGATCTTGACATGGTATTGAAATGTTGCTGCTGTACAAGCTGCGTTTTTGCAGTTTTACTGCCTGGCCTGTCTGTCAGGCAAGGTTTCTGAGTGATAATGAAAGATGCCATTGTGATCTGAGCCTTCAGAAATGCTTTTTTTGTTTGTTTTTTGTCTTGGCTCTCTGCTGCATCCTGGGTCTGCTGCATATTACTGTGTACAATATTAGGAGTCAAGCAGTTATAGTATTATAACAGTAGGCCAAACATCATTAAGGTGTGTGGTAAGCTTTAAGCAAGAAAGAATTTCTAATGCTCCGTTTCCCCTGCCCTGCTTTTCCAGGTGAAAACATGGTTTCAAAACCAACGGATGAAGTTTAAACGCTGCCAGAAGGAGAGTCAGTGGGTGGAAAAAGGAACATATCTACCACAGGTGAAAGAATTTCCTCTCAACAGTTAAAGCAGTTCTTCTGTGGGGTGAGACTTCTAGTTAAAACCAGATAGAAAACTGTGTAGCCGAGAAGGCTCGCAAGGCTACATTTGGTGGCTTAGTCCAGGGCTAAAAGATATTTTGGGCTAGGAATCAGTGACTTAAGGTCTTGTCCATCTCTGCTATTATTAGTCTATAGTAAGGACAACCAGTATGCAAAAAATGGGAGCAGTTGTTTTTTTTTTTTAAGGGGGGATGGGGGTTAATAACAAGAACATATCCACAAGAGTAGAGTCAGCTCATGTGATGTTCTTTGTTACTTAATACCTTTCTCTTTCTCTTCTAGAATGGGTTTCATCAAGCTGCCTGTCTGGATATGACCCCTACATTTCACCAGGGCTTTCCTGTTGGTGCAAGCAGAAACCTTCATGCTGTAACCAATGTCCACCAGGCTTACAGCAGTGGCCAGACATACGGGAATGGGCAGAGCCTGTACCCATTCATGGCTGTGGAAGATGATGGGTACTTTGGAAAAGGTGGGACAAGCTGCAATACCCAGCAAACCATGGGTTTATTAAGCCAACAGATGAACTTCTATCATGGCTACCCTACCAGTGTGGATTATGCCAGCTTGGAGTCAGATGAGACCTACAGCTTCCAGAGCACGTCTGACGGCATTGCACAGTTCTCAGGGTCTCCTGCACGGCATCAGTACCAGGCCCCTTGGCATCCCCTAGGGAGCCAGGACGGTTATGAATCTTAGGTCCGAGTATTTTTTTTTTTTTCTCCCTTCTCAGTGTTCTCTCAATATCTAGGGTCTTCATCCAGAGATCCAGTTTTGATTCCTTTCTCTTCTTTCCCCCTCTTCATCTCATTTGATTTGTGCGGCACAACACCCTGCTGCCTTGGGCTTATCTGAATAAGGGTATTGGTCTGTGCATAGGTGACACCTGGCAAGCGTGGTTTATATTGTCCACTGTCCAAGCTTCACCTTCCTTTGCTGCCTTTTCAGCAGGTGATTTCTCCACTCCTGGCCTTGTGTGTCTTCCAACAGAGCTTTTCTGGAGGAGAATGTTCTGTACTTCAGCACATTTCTGTTAAAAATGCACTGTTGTAGCACAGGTCATCCCTGCTGTCTTGTCTATTTCTCTTGTGACTGCAGTCAGCTGCTGGTAAATTCTTCATCTGGGTCCTTTCCTATGTCACTGAAGAGCAAAATCAGATCATCTAATCTCAAGACAACCTGATCCAAAGTTAATTCTAGCTCCTCCTCCTAATGGGTGGTGGGGTCAGCATCTACCTGGCTGCTGTCTTCCTGAGTAAATGGGGCAGCTGAGCGGAGGGAAGGAGCACAGGAAAGAGAAGTGGGAGAGTGTAAGGCCCATAGAAAATTTCCCTGTGGTGCCCAAAGTTGTTGTTTTTTGAGTTTTTGTTTGGTTGGTTTTTTTGTACCTGTTGCCTCATTCAAGGTGGCGTTTTTGGATTTGTTCTCACATTTAAATCTTCCCCTTCCACCTTTTTCTGCTGACTGTTGGTACCCTGGAGTGCCATTAGGGTACCCTAAAATGCCATTGTGGGAAGTGTGAGAAGTGTCTTATGTCTAGCCATCCTTTGAGTGATGAGAACAGTTTGCATATCAGTACATGAAGGCCCCCTAGCACTTCACAAAGACGGCACCACTAGAATGCAACTTTACCTGGGGAGCAGTTAAGGAAATGTTACGAACAACATAAGGAAATTATGTTGTTTGATGTTTAATGTCAGTTAACCTGATGGAATCTGGATGTAGGGGAAGAAAATTCTGTTGGGTCCCAGTGAGGTCAGCATCCTAAGGGCTAGACCAGGATGGTTGCCTACTTTGTTTTATCCCTGAGCGTAAGCTAGTAAGATTTTTATCCCTTTCCCAGAGCTTAGTTGGCTATCTTCTATATTATTTTACTGAAAAGGGCACTGGCTGCCTCATCTGACATCGGTATGCAAATTCTGGATGAGAAAATTGGAGAAACCTAATTGGACAGTGAGGGAAAACTCAAATTATTTTTTCAGTATTTTCTTGTAAGAGAACAATCATCCCTGACAGTATTAAGAAACTGGAATTCATATCCAACCTGTGTGTGGAACTGACTTTTTAATGGGATATGGAGCTGCAGATTCCAGTCTGCCACTGTCTAAGAATGTAAAATGATGGTATAAGCTGTCAATAAAGGTATGAGGTAGAGAAAGTGTAAATAGTTCTGTGGTAGGGCAGGTTTGTTAATTAATGCACAATTCTTACTGCGATTTTCTCCTCTAATACTTGCACAAGGATTGTGTATTGTAGTTGAACTTTGACTGCAAATGAGAAGTTTTACAATTGCTCTAGAATCATTTTTCATGCAATATATTTTGTATATTTTTTGCAGTGGTTTTGATCCTTGGTATATGTATGTGGTTTTTTTGATCCTTGGTATATGTATGTGGTTTTTATTACTTTGTTTCTACTTAATGTTTTTACAAACTTGTCCAAATTGAAAATAAATAACACTATTTTAATGCTGAAAATAACAATATGGGTAGCTTGTATCCTTCATCACAGAAGGTTTTCAAGGGAATGTGCCTGGGTTGTATTTGTTGTTGCTTTGTTTCCAGAAACTTGCGTAGCAAGACCAAAGAAAATGGAGAAATTGAGCCCAGTTGTATTCCTCCCAGAAGTGGCATAGGTGATAGACTTGCATCAGTCTTGTCTTTGATATGCAGGTGCACTCCTAATGTTATGTGCTTCCAAGGCTAGGCTGGATTGCAGTGACATACAGCCCTGTAAAATGCTTGCATGGGGCTTTGAACTGCAATTCTTCAAAATAACTGTTTGAGTCGAGGAGGGGAACTTACTTAGGAGAAGAAGATCACAGATGGTCAAGAAGTCCTGTGCCATATGAGAATGCAGCCCTGTGGGAGATTCCTTTGCTACCCTACTGCACTTCAAATAGCAGCAGCTGCTTGTATGTAGATAGCCGAGTTTTCCTGTCATACAGCTGTCTCATGCATTCAAATAAACATGTTTCTTTCCTTGTTTTGTTCCAAGACTGCATTTCTTTGTTTGTACAGTTAAGTAACACTTAGATACTGAAACCTAGAAGGTATTCCCATTAGGTCTGAGGTGTAGCATTAGCAGCCATCTTAAACCCATCAATTCCTCTTTCTACTTGTGGAGTTTGTCTGGCTAATGACCCCTGGATACCTGTTTGTGGGTGGGGGTGTGGGGAGGGGAAACAACAACAAAATGTGGAATGCACCTGCAGTTCTCTATGGATATTCCATTAGTATAGTGTCCATAGAAACCAAGATGTGGTCCATATTCAAACACCAATGCTGTTGCATCACCATAGCCAAGCTCCTGCCTGTAGTTTCAACTGGTAGAAAGAATCTGTTCTTGTTAATTCTGGGTTCATAATATTGTGACAAAGCTTTTGGTTTGACCTGAAAAGGTAGTTCTATAGGTAATTGGGCTGTCACTAAGTACAGATAGCTGAACTGACACCTGACTGCTCAGCTTCAACGTGCCATAGTCTTTTACTGTACAGAAGCAGTTTGTATAGGTCATTACTTAGCACGGCTATGATAAGGCATGTCTGCTTTTCATTTGCAGTGCTGGCATGCTCTCTGTTTCCAAAGGATGAATGTGTGCAGGAAGATGAGTGAGGGGGTGGTGGAAATCTAAGGAGTCTGTGTATAGGCTGCCAACCTTGAACTGGAGAAAGCTATCTGGTTTACAGCTGGGAAAATGTCAGGTCCATGCACTTTCCTTTATTGCAAAACAAATACTCTTTTTCAACCTGTTGGGTTCTTGTTTTATAGACTTAGATTGGCTGAACTGGTTTAATACTGAAAAAATATAGATGAACCATACACCTATAGAGATCCTAGCTACTGAAGCCTTGAGTCCTTGCTTCAAAACAAGTAGCTTCTACTAAAAAAAACTTCTTTCCCTTCCCCTTCATTTCAGTTGCGAAGGTCAGTTCTAAAGAAATACACAGAGTTTTACAGAAAGATTGTAGACATTCTTGCTACAGCTTACCGGTTCTTTACTGGGTATGTTTCTCTTCCATGTTTCTGCTGCTAGGCTCAGGAGGTGAAGTGCAAGTATCCAGAGCTCTACAGGAAGATATGTGGAACTATTGCCAAAATAGCCCCGCAATTGAGATATTTTGTCCTATGTGCTGTAGGAGAAGGCATACAATAGTTTGTGCTACTGTACCATGGGGACACTGCAGTCAAGTGTTTCTGCATGGGTACCTTATTTCTCTGGATTGCTCGATCCTGTGTGTATGCAAGTTTGACAAGAACAGTAAATGTAGAGCCCAAGGGGGCATGTGAAGTAGCTGCTGGAATTTTGTCAGGTGGCCTGGGAAGAACTACTAGTAGCCAGGAAGCGTTTCTGGCAGCTATGGAATGAAGTAGGGCTTGGCTCTTTCATGCCACTAGAGTTTTTCTCTGTTATCTTGACATGTCTGAGTCATTTCCATGTATGAAACAGCTGTGCAGGTAATTAAAGCACTATTATCAAAACCGGTGGAAATGCAACTAATTCCAAAGACTTGCATTGTAAAGATGGTTCATATTAGTTCCATAAAGGAAGAAAGTGCGTGTCCACAAAAGCCTCCTGGGATATCCATCTGGGATATATTACACCCCTGCCGGGGCTGCTGCTTGCTGTGCTGTGTAAATGATTTTTGCATACCACAAACATGCCTCACCAGCAAACCTTTTTAACTATAGCTCTATCCTTAGGCAGTATGGAGCCTTCTTTCTGTTGATGGTTTATCCCCACATTTTATACAACGTAGCTTGCTGCAGGCCACACTGAGGATGAAGAATGAGGCTGCTTACATCAACATTGGTTTGTCAATGCTACAGGTGTGACTCCAGCGGTGCAACAAATTCTATCCAAATTGAATTAGGTGGATTTAGTACAAACTGTCAAAATAGACCAAGTTTTATTCCACAGGTAACTGAGTCCCAGCCTTTGATGCCCCATAGGCAAAATAGCAAGTGAGTAGTGTGACGCAAGCAACTTCATTCCTTGGTCTCAGTGTAGCCTGCAGCAATGTTTTACAAGGTACATGCTTCTGAGTGGTCCACAAGCAAGGACCCACTGTTCCCATCCAATGCAGATAAAAGATATGATCTCTACTTGAATAAGCTCTCCACACAGATGTTTGTAAATGTTGCATTTAGTTATTTAACTGCACTGTGTGACTCAAAGGCTGAGCTAACTGTTTGGGAAATTTTCAATAAAACACTGCCCCAGATCTCATGCTTGGCCTACATGCAGTGCCTAATAATGTACTTGTTGATACTGAGCAGTCAAAAGGCATAAGACCCAAATTGATGGCACTAACATTATAGAAAAAAAAAAACAATCAACCACCACCAACAACAACAATCCTGCTTATTTTTCCTGTATAGGGCATTTTGTTTTCATGTCCTGAATTTTTAAGAGTGCCACAAGATCTTATTTGTAGCCTCTTTCTGTAACTCTAAAGTTGAGAAGTAATTTCTCACTGTTAACAGAAAACCAGCTACACACATGTAGGGTGTACCTCCAGCAGCTGAGATTTATCCAGATCAGTGAATCTCTTAAAAAACAGGAATATCAAAGCTGCTGCTACCCTAGGTGAACCTCAAGGTCACCCTAAGCATCTGCTAGATAGTGGGAAAAGACCATAAAAGAAAGCAAGTTTTGGTGTTCCTCACTGGCTACCTGCGACAAAGCGGCTGCCAGTGTTAGGGGCTGCATTCCCGCTATTGTTACACAGAGCAGCAGGAATGCAGCTCCTGATATAGGCAGACTTCAAAGGACTCCTTTCCTGGAAATTGCTTACTTGCCTGTTTGAATTGTTTCAGGCTTTTTGTCTCCAGAACCACCTATGGCTATAAGTTCTGTTCTTGAATGATGACCTCTAGGAAAAACTATTTTACGGGACTCCTGTGGAAACTGCAGGAACCGGCAGTCTTAGCATATTTTTGCTGAAGGTCAGTACTGTGGTTATCATAGCTGTCACTGTTTGCCACTAGCATTGCTCCTGTAAGCCAGATCAGAGGCATCACACCAAAATTCTAACTGTCCCAAAGCATTCTTGAGACAACAGGACACAGCCCTTGTCTTTCCAGAGAAGTATGAATGTATGGTTCCTTGCCCACCAGGGCCAGCTGCAGTATCACCTTCTGCCTTCCACCCTTGATGGGATGGCATGGAAGGCTTCCATGTCATAAGCAGGTTAGTACCAGCAGGTAGGCTCCAAAAGAGTTGAAAAACCTCCTCACACTCGTTTGAGAGCCCTGATAATTGCTACTGTTGTAATCCGCCTTCTGATGTTAATCAGGACCTTAAGGGTGCTTTTTAGCTAATTCAGTGGATCTCCACCCTCTGATGGGGCAGTGGTTGCAAAATGTTGGGACTAGGACTATGTTTATGTACATGTGCTTTAAAATGGATGTCTAAAATGCCTTAAATGCCTTATTTTTTTTTTTTCTTCAAATCATACTAACTATACAGTTCTTACACCACAGTGCTACAAGTAACATAGTTGTACAACCAAGGAACCAGTAGCTGCATGAGAAGTGGGGTAGAAGCACACTGCAGTGGTACATGTGGAACAGTAGACGACTTCAGCGGTGTAACACCGGTGCTTCTTATTCCTTCAGTTTGAGATATACCTGCATCAATTGTCTTCATTTATATCCATCTTTTTAACCATGAGAGCTGCTTCATCACAATAAGACAAAGTAACTGACATCATTAAGACGTTGCATAGCCCATGACTCAGGGATCTGGGCCCAGTTATTAAATACACTTAGATACATATATCTACTTCTATACATTTAGACACATATATGATATTAAGGTTAGAAATGATGATAGATCTGTGTTTTAGTCTAGTCCCAGCATTACATATTGATAGTTAGAGGAAAATCTCTGTCCATAGTTTCAGGATCAAATCAGTAATAACAATAGAATATGGTTGCTATGCTTATTTACTTTCCATCTGAGTTTCATGTTGCAATGCCCTGTTACAGTGGGAAAAACAATTGCAGAAAAATACATAATCCAAATGAAAACAAACATTGTTTGCCAAATTAAATGCGTTTTCAGGTTTTGTCAAATTGAGACGCAGAAAGATACAGCCCAGAAGAAAGAGCCTGATTGTCATTTCCTTCCCTATAAAATATCTCACATGCGTACATCACAAAAGCTGTTTGCACATTTCCCTTAATAGGCTCTATATCAGTTCCCTTTGCGGCTTCATCGGATGAGTGCCTAGCATGTGACAATAACTTCTCCAGGTCAGTGAAAGATATGTGACGAGCACCTCTCCTTACAGGCCACATCTCTTTTTTTTTTTTTTTTTTTTTTAACATATATATATATATATATATATACACACACACACCCTGATACTGTAATATTTATAGATTAGATTCCTAAAGGAATCTGTGCCTACTCTGAGACACACTATGAGGCCCATAATTTAGAAGTTCTCCAGGATAATCTAGTTAGGCCACAGGTCTTGCTGTAAGAGAACTTGATTGTATGTGCCAATAAAGAAGGGTGTGTGTTTGTGATGCCCCTGAGTCAGAGAGCACATGAATAATGGAAAAGTAAGAATAAGATTTGACTCCCAGATACCCAAGCCCACCGTGTCCACAGTATTTAGGAATGATAGAGATGGTGACCAGGAGCAGTGTTTGGGAAAGGTGCCCCCATAGTGACGGGGTGGTGAAAGTTATAGCCATCACCTGTCTTTGAGGCAGAATATTCCACACTTCCAGGATAGCTGTGATAAAAGTCTACTTTGTGCTGGGCAATGAAGCCCACTGTCTGCTGGACACTGCAGGTACCCCCGCCTTTGCCAAACATTCCCCCATCCTCGCTGGTCATGATTGTGTAAGCGTTTTGCCCTGCACTGTAGTGCTGAAGCGGGGAAGGCATGCTTTGGATGCTGCTGGCTGCTGTGATCGGGTAGCCCTGGTGGAACTTGGGGTGCACGTCCAGGTAAGAACTTGGCTGGAAGCCATTCTGAAAGGGAAAGGGAAAGACAAAGCGAATCAAAACACACAGTTTCTGCACTGGTATGCACAAATCTTAAACATATTGGGGCTCTACTTCACTTTTCACATTTTGTCTTGATTAGTAACAATGCAATAGAAGGGCAAGGAAAAATATATCTATCCCCATAGCTCAGTGGGATGTATTTTATAAAAAATACATGTTTTCACTGGAACCATTTGATTTAAGTGGCATAGTCAATCCATGGCTAGGCAACCTGCAGAACATGAGGAGTCAATGTCATATCTATGTTCTTGTATTGACCAACCCAAAAGGCAGGATAAGCTGATACATGTATAGTTAAATTGCCTCAGTAGAGGGAACAAGAGGGTACTGCAGGATTTCTCGGCTCAGTCAGAATGGTCATGCTGAGCCATGTGCTATATTCTTACCTGTGTGAGGCACTGAGCTCGCTCCATCCACAAGCTGTGTTTCTGACACCTTTTCAGCTTCATCCTCCGGTTCTGGAACCAGGTTTTAACCTGTGTGGGCAAGGGAGAGCAGAGAAACCATGAGCAAAGAAGAGGGAATAACAAATGTTATCTCTGACTCACAAGTCCCGGAGAATCAGGGGAGAGTAACAAGATGGCATAGATATATAGAGAACATTAGACAAAACCCTTTAAGAGTTATTACCTGGAGTTACTGTCAAGGGGAGATGTCTGCCTAGCAGCCTCAGCAGGTTGCTACTGAATCTGCAAGGAGGATGTGTCATTATGTCCACATGAAAGTTATTCTTATGACTTGCCTTACATATTCATTAGAGTCCAGTAACGATTGGTACAAATTAGACCTACCAGGTTCCAGCAAGACCTTCAGACTACAGTCTAACTGCTGACACACTGTTTCTGCAGAGCACAGGGTGTACATATGGGTACTGAAGGGAAAAGCTTAAAGGCTTACTTTTTGTATCCAGCAGCTCTCAAATTCAAAGCTCCTTGCTAGGGTGATTTCCAGACCCATTTCCCCCCAGGGCAGTGTCTGCACAGTGAGAGCAGCCATTGCAGAGATGTTGATTGAAGGAATTAGCAAATTATCCTGCCAGTTTTGCTTCTAACAGCACCGGCTCCGTGTGTGTGACCGCATATGTGTGCATGAACAATGCACATACAATTACTTTAGTCACAGGACCTTAAGGGGCACACAGGCCATCATGCTTAGTTCTGATACCTGAAATCCAGATAGATTTTGGATTTGACAAGTTTAATACTTGTGCGCTTCTGCATTTTTCAGGCAGAAAACTCTGGGACTAGAACTGCATTCCAGGCTTTCTGTGAAGTTCAGTGGTTCTGGGGAAAGTCTGCAAGGGCATGCCAAGACCAAGGTATGTGTCATTCCTGCAAACCACATGCACATCACTGTATTTGCAATGCTACTGCAAATGTCAGCAACAATCCCTTTAACTGACTGGGGTCTCAAGAGGTGCCAGCCATATGCCACTGACTTTCATGTCCCCTAAAGTGTTTCAGATTTCTCTGCATGAATTGGATAAGAGTCACTATCATTTGAGATTTTTGCATCTACCCTTTATTGGGAACTCATCTTTGCTCCTGTCACTGTCTTACATGACCATTCAGACATTATGTGACACATAACCATGGATTAAAGTTTCCATGTTTACCTGCTTGTAGGTGAGCCCGAGGGCAGCAGCCATCTCCCGAATCTGCTGGGGACTGAGGTACTTCTGGCTCTGGAATCGCTGGTGCAGGGCTTGCAGCTGCTCCTTGGAGAAGGCTGTGCGGCTCTTGACCTTCTTCTCTCCCCCTGTGCCATCTTCTCCACTCTTCTTAGATTTAGCAGTAGGCAGTGGGGATGAGGATGCTGAATGTGGACTGGTGGCTGAATCTGGTGTGAACTGGCTGAAATTCCCAGAACTGGAAGAAACTAGGGATACTTCTAGAAATAAAAACATAACAGGAAAGGTGTAAGACATAATGAAGAGCTGTACAGGTACAAGTGTGCTCTCTGTGTGCTGTGGGATGAGTTCAGAGCTCCTTATCTAAGAAACAGAAGCCATGTGTGAAACCAAGGCCTATGTATCCCTACTACCTGCATGAGCAGGAGCTGTGAGCACTGACAAATCACTGACTGCAGGCAGTGTTCCGGAACAGACCTCCAGGATGACCACGGTTCCCTTTTAACAGGTGAAAAAGACAAGACATACAGATAAAAATGATACACATTGGCTCCCCGTATTACTACTTTGCATATCCTCCTTCAAAAGGCCCTAGTAATCTTTCGGACCTAGCCAGCTGTAGAGCAAAGAGGCCTAATCGTGACGGAAAGCACAGCCCTGAACTGGCAGTTTGGCTCCCCCATACTGTTTGCCCAAATCTCTCAAAGACACTTGATAGAAAATGGCAAAGCAATCTCCATATTAGCTCACTCCTTTTTGCCTGTGGCTCTCACCAACAGACGGTCTCATTGCTGAACACACATATAGGAGTGACCTATTAGGCTGAGGGGAACTTTTAGCAAAATAAAAAGAAGAGACACTTGGGAAAGGAGAAAGGAAAGGTAGGTGTGCGAGAGAGGTGACAAGACTCAGTGATCTTGTATCAAAGACAAGGGGACAAAATTCAAAAGTACAGAGAAAGCTACCCAGACTCCTTCTGATTTGTCCTGGTACATGTCCTAAGGGTGTCTCTGAAGGACAAAGCTGAGATAAAGATCTAAAGGAAAAACTTCCTAAGCAGTCTGGGTTACTGGTCCAGACAAAAGCTGCTCAGATGCAAAGCCATTCAAGCTGGTTGAATAGAAAAATGCTAACAAGAGAGATTACAGAGTGGTTTTCTGTCAGGTAGCCAGCCGAGTGCTGGAGGTGGGGGCTGTGAGAGTCTGAGACCTTCTTGGGCAGTCCTTATTGAAGACTTGGGAGTCCAATCCCACCCCTGCTTTCCAACCTGCACTGCCAATTCTGCTCATGTGTTCTTTCTCCAGACACTCCTCTGGAAATCCTTTCCCATAGTGCATGCCTTTTCCTCCTACCAACATTTTGGGAGAGAGATGGGTGAAGCATGTGGGCAGTGACATTTAGGTATACACCCTTACAGAGGTTGAGTCCATCAGCTCCCAATCTCCTTCTTTCTCACCTTGAGGCCTGTGACTCAGAAGCCCACTGAAACATCTTCATCAACCACTACTCCCAAAATACATGCACAACACAGATTACTCATGCCCTCCTGAGGTATAGGCTTCCTACCCTACCTCCCAGACCTTTTCTCCTGTTCTCAGCCAAGAAGTTGCTAAGGAATCACTCAAAAGTCTTGGAATGTTTCTGGGCCTCGGAAGGCTGTAAGGTTATGTTTATGGTACTTTTTGACCTGTTACTCTCCTGAGAGAGGCACAAGCACTCTATATGGTGCCTCCCAATCTTGGGATGACTGCTTCCTCTCAATTATCTCCAAATCCTAAGAGGTGATAATATGCAGCACAAGCTGTGTGGAGACGGGTGTGTACTGGGGCAGGTTGCTGAGTGGTAGGGAGCACAGCCATGAGAATTACAAAGTACTTCTGGCTGCAAGGAGAAATGAGCCATAAAGAGAAGAGGTTCAAGTGCCTGGGGTAGTATATTAAATGGAGGAACACTCCGGAATATGGGAGGAAGTTGAACATCAGTGAACAGAATAACTAGAATTTCATGTGCTGACCATAGAATGGTTGGCTCTGGCAGGCTGTGCAATAAACATTTTTGTAGGTAGAAAATGAGCACACTGAAAATATGGGCTTGGAGAAGAAGAATGTCTTCGGTCAGATAGGAACCACAGCACAACAATATTCAGCTAAACCTTCCACATATCTCTGTTCAGTCCACCATACAAAAACCCTTCTTACAAGCTCAAGTATCCCCAAAGTGCTTTCTGTCCCTTAAGGAGACTGAAAAAAAGAGGAAGCAAGAAAAACAAGCATTGAAGGACTAGACATAAGTATGTAAGCCTAAATTAGATCCAGTCCCAACCATCCCTTAATTGAAGACAAAAAGAGGTAGGCCTTTATTCCCAAGACCAGGCTCTCCCTTAAGAAAAGGGCACTGAAGGCCAGTGGTTTCAAGCATGCCTAGCTGATTCCCATTTGGGCATCAATGAATGAATCTACCTTATGTCTTTATGGTGCAGGTTGCATGTAGAGAATGTAAACATTTGTTCAAAGTACATATGTAGCAAGTAGTGATGTGCCAAATAGGCTTTAGCTCCTCTGGTCAAGCCTGTAGCTCTTGATAGCATGTGGCAGTTTAAATTGTTACCCAGAAAGCTCACTCTCCCCCATCCTCTCACACTAATTAATGCTACAAGAGTGTCAACCTGCAGACTGTATTATGAGACTGGAAGAGGACCTACTTTCGTTAACTATTTTACTGCCACTCATTGAAATGGCAAAGGAATGCAAAGAGCAGGAAAAAAAAAGAAAAGCCAGTGAGGTGGGGGCTTTTACTTTGCAGCAAGTGAAAGACAGAGAGACAGATTCAAGGAAAGGAGAAGGAAACAGAGACAAGATGGAAGAATTAGAGAGGAGCAATACCAGATTTAAAGTGAGCAGGTTTCCTGGCACCATAATTCTGAGCATGACTTGGCAAAAAAAAAAACAAGTTTAATGAGACATAAAGGCCATGGGGAGTTCTGCAAGAGAGCTAAGGGAAACCTAGCACAGAAATACCTATAAGTTTTGCTCCTTTTTGCGTACATGTGACAGCATTTGGCTAAAGAGAGGCCCCTTACACGCCTGCACTGAGAACCATGAACTTCTGCGAGACCGTGCTGTCACGCTGCCTTTCAGCCCGGAGCGCAGTGCCTGCAGCTGCCAGTGCCTGCACTGTCACGGGCTCAGGTGAGGCTTAGGAAACCAGCTCACAGCCAACGTAAGAGAAGCAGCGTGGAAAGGTGTTGTGACTGCCACATTTAACCCATGCTTCCCAACAGCCACATTGCTTTTTGCCTGACTCACATGAGAGGAAACTCCAGCACAGAGAGAAAGGGGCTTTTCCAAGGTTGTTAAAAGTGAGCGACCAGTCTGAGGACATACGTATGCCAAAGAACAGCTCTAGGACTTAAATGCCTTACCTGCAGTTTGCCTCTTCTCTTCAGCCTCTGGAAACTGACTGCCCCTGAGTGCTCCTGCTGTGCCAGCTGCGCCTGAGGCATGTTCCGCTTCTCCTGTGGAGTTCCAGCAAAACTCCAGGTACCCCACGCCAGTCCCGCTGGGGTAAGCCTGGTAGGGGGGCAAGGCCAAGTGTGCACACATGGGGGCAGATGTGGGGTGCTTCCCGCGGCTCCCAATAGATGGCACCTCCGCTCGGGGCAGGTCCTAGCAGCGAGCCCAAGCAGCCCCAAACTGTAGTCAGGGAGTTACCTTTATAGGTAGCTGTCCCCTGCCCGGGAGTGCAGTATCCACCATCGCTCACTTCTTGGAGCTCTTTGTCATGTTAAAGACGGCTGATTGCTGGGGTGGGAACACGGCGAGGGGGGAGGGAGCCACACACAGCACCGGGACTAACAAATGTCCCCCCCTGAATTATTCCGTTCTGCAGGTCCCTCAGACACATCAGAGCTGGGGCCTGATGCAGACTCCCAAGAAACTTCCTCTTGTTTGTTTGTTGGAGCTCAGCTGAAAGCCTTATACCATAAAATACTCTCATGAGGATAGATCTCTCCTGTAGAAGAAAGTTACCACACTGGAGGAACAAGTCCCAGCTAATCTCTACCACATGTGGGAGTGGATGGGAGGTGGATGTAGAGGTGGATGTGCCACTGAGCTTGCAAAGTACCATGCTGGGCAACCCTCCTGTGTCACACTGGCAATCCCATAAGCACCCCCATGTGCTCTGGACCAGACAGCACTTCTGCACTGCCGGTGCAGGTGTCAGAAATGGAATGAGGGAGCAACATAAGCTAGAATCAGACCTGGGAACTAGAATGTGTTTTTTGTTTTGTTTTTAACTTGAAAGAAATTTCCAGCTACACAGTGCATTTGAGGGAGCCAGCTGAAAATGTGCCTGGTCCATCTTCCAGATAGCTGTGCCAAAACAGACTCAGAAACACTGGACAAGTTACATCCAGCACCAGATCTCATTGTCCAAAACAGAAAACTCATCTGGTTCATCTACAGGCTGACAATCAGCAGGGGCACTTCACTATTTTTTATATGAGGTAGGAGAATGTCCAGAGCAAGTGAAGACAACTGCTAACATATTTGCTCATCCAGAGCCCATCATACTGCCCTTCATTGTATGCTTAGCTACAGTCTTTGCCAGCCTGCCCCATGCTCATTGGAATAAAGAGGAACAATTTTATTTAAGATGATAGTTTTTGTTCTGCTGACACATGGCCCACTCAAGTGGGACAGGTACCTGCAAAGTTATTAAGTAAATAACTAATAGGAAATGAGTGACTCACAGAAATCAGTTACACATCTGCAAATTGGTCTGCTCTATAGGCCTGCAGTCCCTGTGTTTGGCCTCCCTGTGTTTAGAGAAGGTTTAGTTATCCTATTGGGAGATATGTTGGGAGTCTCCAGCTAATGTCTCTATTTCTGTATGCACAGACAGGAAGTCCCAGGGTTCAGTCAAACTTTCTAGAATTAGGTCTGTGTTAGTATGAAGACCTGTGCATGTCTGGTGTAGGAAACTAGTGGCTGGTACCCAGAAAGTGTAAGTGTAAGTGTCTGTGCTTCTCCCCCAAGCCCTCATTGCTTCACAGGTTCACATTGCTTTTCCTTGAGCCTGTGCTAGCACACAGTACCTGTTCCACAGGTCAGAGAGGGGAACCAACTTGCTGAGAGTGTTTTGAATATCAACAAGAAGAGGAAACTGGCAGATGGAGGTGAGCAAGACCATAAGAAATGGGAATTAGATCATATTAAAAGGATATAGAGCAGTACTTCTACACTTTTCCCACTGGTTTCTGTTCTATGATAGATCACTACTGCAGCTTGCTAGTCTGTAGAATAGGGATAACTTGAAATTGTCTGAGATCCCTGAATGAGAATCCAAAAGGAACTGCTATGGACTAACTTGCAAATGAATGTGAAAATCAGTGCAGTCTCTTTCAAGCTGTTTTGAGCATCCATCCATTTAATCCACCTGTCCCATGACAGCATCATTCTGTTGCCTCAAGACCATCTACTTTCCCCTGAGATGAAGACTGTGGGGGACTAAGGACTTGGCTGGCTTCTGTACATTCAGTATTATACTTTCATGTGTGAAAGTATAATTCTGTGCCTACAAAGTAGAGGGGCTGTCATTTCTCTGCACAAGAAATTATGTTTTAAATACGAAAATCATCTGAAAAACTTGAAGGGAAAAATGTTTTTAAACACATCTATCCCTGTTCTCTGACTGCACAATCCTGGGAACAGCCTGCATATAGCAATTACTCTGCAATGGCCAGGTGCTTTTGTCTCATACCTCACTTCTGAATCATTTCAGAGCTGCAGTGCCGTAAGAATTCAGATCACAGTCCCTCAGATCTGCCCTTATGTCCTAACTACCTAAGCAAAGGCAGAGACACCAAAGGCATGAGTGTACAGAGCTCAGGATCCCACCGGGCAGTTCCACTGCCAGCCCATCAAGGAGAATGGAAAGTGCTCCTGTTCATGTCTGGCCTGTTACAGTATGCTGATGTTCAAGTTTTCATGGCCCTAGGTGCAGTTAGGAAAGCCAGGTAACAGATTTGGAGGATATCAAAATATCCCCTAAGACAATTTAATCTGAAAACTTGGCAGGAGACATGGAAAAGATCTCACGTGCTGATTTTATTGGGCAAAAGTATCTATGGCCTCACAGCATCTGCTGCGAGTCTCACTGACCAAGTACTTTGTACTTGATCTCCTTGATTTCAGCTACTTCTGAAGGTGCCTGGGTGTTCTCGCAAAGTGCCTAGAGGCCATAACAAACCAGCATAGTCAGCTGCATTACAAAGTCCTGCTGCATAGGAGGAATGGAGCAGCCCCTGGGAACACAGCCACCAGCAAGACTGGACAAGTGAGTGCAAGAGCACAAAATGAGTCATTACCCTGGGAAGGTGGACTAAGAGGCAAAGGAGCTGAACAAGGACCTAAAATCCTTTTCCTCTGTGGATTCACTGTAACACCATCACTCACAGAGCAGCTTATCTCCTGCATGCAGCTTACGACCTTCAGCCTTTCAGACATTCAACCCTGAATGCAGCTAACAGACCAAATCTGGCTGAACCTCAGGCAGAGCTGGGGTCCAGTTTGGTGCTGTGCTCAGGGTTATTCCAAACTGTGCCCAGCTCCTCGTTCTTTTCCCAAAGCCTCTCTGTGAGGCCTGGCCTTTCCAGACTGATACTTTCTCAGATTTCTGTTTTATGAAGCTGAAAAAGAAGTCTTCACAAGCAATTTACTAGCATATTTTTTTTCACCAGCAAGTCCTTTGCTTTCTCTGAGATGACAGTGAATGCTAAACAGTCACAGCAAATGAAATACAAGTTTATAAATGACTTGGTTTCCTTACTAATCAAGGCAGTAAGGTAACAAGGCTAGTAATTGAAAAGACTGAGAAAGTGGGGAAAAGAGATATTGTAGCTCACTGTCACCCTGTACTCAAAGGTGTAGTTGCAGCTCATGTTGACTTATCTGAGACAGACAGCCACAAACAGATGAACTCAGATGCTACTGACAGCGTAACTTCCCAGTGTAACTGTCACTGATGACATGAAGCACAGGAGAAGCTGCAAAAACTACCCTGGGACTCTGGATGTCATCCCCAAGACGCACAAGCAGAGACGAAGAGCGAGAACGTGCTCTTGGGGCTTGTGTAACAAGGTCCTTTCTCTGGCACATCACATTGTTGTGTCAATATTTGACAAATAGGGCAAAATCTGCCTTACTGCTACCACTATACCAGAAAAACACTACATGTGGGCTTCACCTCAACAATCTGTGCTCACTGGGCAGCACAACTGGCAAATCTCCACAGACCGACTTGCACTACTATCTCACTGCTAGAAGCATTTCAGCCATTCAGACTCCAGGCGCTTAACAGAAGACAGCTTCAGCAAGCCAGTTTAGCTACAGCCATACTAGATGCTGTGCTGGCACAAAGGCAGCTGTTAATGAGCCCAGTTCAGCTGTGTGAGTGTCTTTATCCAGCACAGACACAACCTTACACAAGACATAAGAGAATCTCAGAAAGCTCCAGTGGAGAGGAAGGTAGACTAGGAGCTAGAAGTCACTGGATTTTGTATCCTTCCTGTCCCTGACCCACTGTGTGATACTGCACAAGTTGTCTTCTCCCTCTCTGCCTTAATCCCCAGTTTACAGAAAAAGTCTTTTCCCTCTTCAATTAGATACTTTAAACTCCATGTGGAAGTCAGTTAACCTTTTATGACTCAAAGCTCCATCTAGGATGGCTGTACACCAGTTAAATGCTTCTTGTCTGCATACCTCAGACTTGTATAGCTGTAACATCTCATTATTCAGGGGTGGAGTATTATTTTTAAGAGCTATAAAGGTTTTTGAGAGGGAAGGAGTAAGGTGTCTGTAAGGTGTTATTATGGCCTAGTCCCAGCTGAAGATCTGCCTTGGCTTTCTTTTTTTTTTTTGCAAAAGGCAAACTGCTCTGAAGAAGACATAAAAGGTGCCAACAGCTTCTTAGTTCTCTGCTGGCTGGGAACTGTGCAGCACAAGAAACCTGCAAAGTATCTGATGATAGCAGGGGTGGAAGGGAATGCTAGTAGCCTGGGAAGGATTTCTAGTGACTCCAGGACGAGTTAAGTCTCCACCTTAGGCTCTCCACTTTCTTTCTCTGCACTGGTGTTGATACCCTCTCTGGTCTTAAGCTCCCAGACTTGTACAATACCTCCGCCTGGCCAGAAAGGCTCCTGGTGGAGGTACAGCAGGAGAGATTACCAGCAGAGGAGTTTTCCAGACCAGCAAGATCTACATTCCAAACAGGCAGAAACACACACAAAGGCTGGTTTTGGCAGGAAAACTGACTCTGCAAGGTTCAAAATCGAATTCAGCGCAGTTACACTTGCAAAATGTTAGTACAACTCCTTTGGTTACATGGTCCCTCCTTTCCATTTTCCAAATCTTTTCTCCACACTAACAAGTTAACCACATACCTATGTTTCTAGATCAGGGATCAAAGTCTGTTCAGCATTTCAAGAACAACCATTTAAAACGTTGTTCAGCTGAAATGTGAAGGCTGAAGCATCTGAGAACATGAATCGTTTTTGGGTGGCTTAACATCTTTCCCACTTTTCTGAGGAGAACTTCTATGAAGAAAACAGTCTGCCAACTGGCCCATTTTAGCTGGTCTGAAAAAATGGCAACAACCTATCATTGAAAAATGAAAGTGGCGGAGATGAGCTGCAGTGTTGCTGCTGCTATAGAGAAAATAAAATGCAACATGTACATGTAGACACCCCCAAGAAATGGGACTTTTATTTTGAGAGTTCACTCATATGAACTCTGCCAAATAAATGAAAGTGTGGGAGCTCCCGGCAATCTCCTGGAGGCAATACAGTTAATTTCTGCAGCTAGTAATGTGGGCAATCAAGCGTTTTCCCCTCCAAGTTTGCTCTAAAATACATCAAATGTGCTTTTGGTTAAGCCTGTAAAACAACTTAATATACCTGTTTTAAGACAAAGGCATTGATGTTTTTGTTTTATAGTATTTCTTCTTTCCTTGAAGTTTAAAACAAATACTCTGATCTGTTTTAAGATTTGCAGGGTTTTTGTGACTACCATTCATTGTAATGGCTTAATGTAAAGATATTTTTAAAAAGAAAAAAAAAAAGAATAATTCAGTTTGAATGATAGGAAACAAAATAGCTAAAACACTTAGAACATGCCCACTCTCCTCTATTTAACAAGTTTATTTCAGAGCATCATTTCTTTGAATGTAAATCAAGCATCATACTTTTCGGCAAAAGCTTCTTTTGCGGGGGGAAGGAAGGCAGAGGAGTAGGCTTTTTTTCTCACTAATTTTGCTTTGCATATGATTGTGCTGGAATTATATGTGGTTCATGTGATGCACTGTTCTGAAATGACCTTGTCCATAACAAAAAAAGGGTTTTTTGTTTTGTTTTGTTTTTCACCTACCACATATTGTTTCTCTATATGAGGGGCAAGAGAAGTGGAAAGTAAGATGGATTCTAAAACATAAGCACACTGCTGCCTTTTCTTTTAAACGTGACATGCTGCACTAAAAAACTCTGCAAGGACTAAAATGTACTGTCAGTGAGGGAATATAACCGAGACTAATCAAAAATAAATGTGAAAAGAGGACTGTATTTCTTCTTAGGCTATTATTGGCCTACAGTTAAATGTGTTCAGAGCTGGTACCTCACAGTACACAGTAGCCATACAGAAGTTTTAGCCACAAGTTAAGGTCTAAGTTAAGAACTCTCAGCACGGAAATATCTAAGGAAGATATTGCAGCTTCCTCCCTACCAAACTCCAGAAGAGGAACTGGGAAATCTGGACACCTTAAATAACATTCATTGGTACTTCCCAGCTGCCTTCTATTTTTCACTGTATGATGTTCTAATTTAGAAGTCAATTTCCCATTTTAACTGGGTTTGACCCATGAAAGAAGAGAAAGTCTTCTTCTCTTAAAATATTCAGAGTAACAAAAGCCCAACTAATTTTGTTATGTTTTTTTTTCTCTTCCCCACCAAAGTCAGCAAAAGGTAAAAGTGAAAAATACTGTGCCAGAACAAAATGTATTTTTCATAAACCCCCTTTCTCTCTCTCTGTCTCTCTTCTAATCTGCCTAGTGAACAGAAAAATAAAGGGCAAGAATGAGCAGACTTAATATCCAATAAAACATTTTAGGACTAGATGTTTATCATTATCACAAGACATACTTTTTTTTTGCTGGTATATTGTTCCTGAAGTCCTTTCACACAGTGAGTTCTGGCAAGAGAAATGAAACGTGACTCTGAGACCAAAAAGCTGAAACTGAAAGAAAAGAACCGATTTTGCCAAGTCCCATTGTCTTCTGGGTCCTGGATCTCACCTGAAGGCTTGCACTTCCCTGATCCAGCAATTAAGTTGTGATGAGTGTAGGCTGAAGAGAACATGGACATCGTCGCCCCATCCACCACTGTTAACTACATTCCAGCATCTCCTGGAATAGAGGGGCTGATGCCTCTGCTCTCACCCATCCTTCACCAGTGAGCTTATGAGCAGTGGAGTTAAAAGCTATTTCTCAGGCAGCCTGATGCTAGCTTGGGTTTCCCATTTACAAGAGTGCCTGGCTAAACCATATGTTTTACAGCACTGTAAACATCATGTCAAACATCAGAAGTGCAAGGTGCACTTCTCTTGTTCTTCCTGTTGCCATTCATTGTGTCTTTGAGTTCATTCATGTTTTGTCTTTGAAGAAAGAAGTTTGAACATTAGGTAACAGTAAGTTTATGCCTCAGTGCATCACAAATGATTCTGTCTCTTAACTGTCATTAATGCCTTTTTCTGGTATGTTTTCTCCCTCAAAAGAAAATTGACAAGGGATTTTCTAATACTTAGATTTGATTTTCCTAATATTTTAACAATTTCTCTTTCTCTTTAACAAAAGTTATAATTGATTTTAATAGTTGTTATTGCCATGGTACTAATTTGTCTGAAATCTTGAAATTCCAAATTGTATTTAAGCATTCAGTGTCATAAAGAGCATGGGTTTTATGTTTACTGTATATACAAACACACATATATAAATACATAGATACATATACAAAACACTCTCCCGCCATCGGAAACCCTAGCTGGTCCTACAGAGCTGTGGTTCCTCTGCGACTGCCTTACCTGTTCCAAGGTCAGAACTCCCATTTAAGCCCAGTTTGCAAAACAGCCGCTCTCCACGGGCCCTTTCCAGGTCAGATGTCAATTCCGGGAATTCACCCATTCATCCCCCTTCCCTCTGATACTGGGCTTCTGAACAAGGCATCTGAGCTACATGAGGCTTAGGCTAGGCTTTTGCTTCTTTCGTGGTCTGCACTCGTCGTGTTTCATGACCTGTGCAGGACAGTGTGGTAAGGGACTCATGACCGGGTTTCCAGCGTCTTGTCAGTAAGAGGTGTGCAAATTAAGGCTGAGCTGGCTGGTAGCTACTAGCAGTCCAAGGCAGAAGGAAGGGAGAACTTTCCTGGGGCTCTTCTGCAAGAGAAGATACAGAGGCAACAGGTGTTAGATTCTGGCAAGTGGAAGAAAGTTAGAGGTTTCTCCATTACATTAATTGCAGTCAAGTCGTTTTTAAGGCATTATGGGCCCTGCGGCATCAAACCTCACAGACCTTTTGACATATCTAAGAGCAGGAGAAGAATGCAGTGTGCTCCTGTTCCAGATACCAGCTCTGGTATCTGGGATTGCACCAGCCCAAATGTGCCAGGAATTAAGTCTCCTCAGAGGAACAGAGATAACATAGCAGAGCTCTGATCAAGGGACTGATATCAAAGAAGCAAATCTCTCAGCCCCTGGAATGAATCATCAGAGCAGTCTGTTCCAGCCTTTTCTCATCCTTTCAAGCATCAGGTTCAATTGCAGCAACCAGAGCACAAAAGGAGAGGTGCTGCATAGGCAGGGAAAACACAACCAGGAGGAATGGAATTCACAGGTGATATAAGACTGGGAGGGTGTTGCAAATACCACTGAGAACAAAGAGGTAATGCAAAAGGAACCGATCTAACTTGGGCAAGGAGGAAGAAGAGCTAGTCATGCACCTGGAGAGAAAAAAATATCTCAAAGGTAGATAATCAAGGGAAGTTGTATTTTCTGTGACATGAGGAATGAATTAGCATGAATAAGAATGAAAGAGGACAGGAAAAAAAATGCATGTTCACCTGTTGTGATATACCTGATTCAAGCTATAGCAATGCTATTTTGCAGGCGTGTGAGCACTTGATGAAGATCCATATCATCCCATTTTCATGGACATGGAAAGTGAGGTATTGCACGAGCTCAGTAAAGTGCCTGTTGTTGTGCAGCACTGGCTACACCCTAGCTAGACAGAAACATGTCCATGCACAAAACTTTTTTAGAGCTTAAGGTGAGTATGATGCACAGTTGTGGTGAGATTATGTGAAGAAAGCTGTGTTTTGTTTTGCCTGCCCTGCAAAATGAAGAGGTTGGGGAAGGAATGGTCAAAAGAGATCACCAGGCACAGGAGCACGATAAAACACAGCTTTTCTCTGCAAAGCAACTACCAAAACAGAATTGCAAAATCTTGTCCCTGCTGCTTCGCAGCAATTTGTGGTTCTAATCCCTCTGTTTACACTTCAGAAATGGTCTTTTCAAAGGCCTTTGCCCCACTAGCTCCACTCAGGTTGCCCTATCCATGAACAGGAAACAGGTGAGGGCAGGTAGGACGGACTGAACTGGCAGATGCAAGGCCAAAGATGAGGCTGTGATCAGAGCAATGCAGTGCCCCCCTTCAGCTCACTTGGTCACTGGCTGCCGGTCACGTACCGGGCCGCTGTGTCAGTGCGCGGCTGCAGGGCCCGGCGAGCCTGGTGCTCTCCCTCACCCATTTGTAGCAGTCACGTCAGATGACCCAGCAGCAGGCTGCAGGGGGAGAGAACAGACACCAGTCCCGTTATTACTGGATCCAATAAGCAATGTTGTTAATGTGTCTGATTCCTACCTCTGAGCTGAATTATTTCTTCAGGGCAAACAGGAGCAAACCTATCAACTGTGTACAAAAATCAGTTGATCGCTGGAGCCAGTAACTCTGGCTCCTGTACATGCAGCAAGTCACAGAAGTGTTGCTGAACTGCGGTCTTTTTTGGATTGTGGATTGGGGTGTTATTTTTTTTTCTTGTGGGAAGGGAGAAGGAGTTGTGTTTGGGGGGGGAGATTTCTTTCTTTTTTTTTTTTTTTTTTTTTTTTTTTTTTTTTTTTTTTCTTTGTCTCTTTTTT